>CM049854.1:961568-1134068 GCA_027422415.1 Schizothorax lantsangensis
TCATCTTACGCAACCCTTCTTTACAGCACCTTGAACATGCTGATTTACCACTGCTGCTAAGCCAAGTACCCTCTTCCTGCCTTGGTGGTCATGGTCTTTCGGTTTGGAAGGGCACCTTCTCATGTGTCTCCACAGCTCTGCTCTCAAAAACATGCCCTTACAATGGAGACAATATTCATATTTTTTATAGTCACCCTTGGCTGTTCTTTTGACTTTAAGCGAACCAGCTCCGTCTTTTAGCACCTCACAGTTATGCATGAAGTTTCCTTTGTTTCGAAGTTTCTCTAGCCACTCCTTTCTACTTTTGAGCCTGCAGGGAAACTCAGAGCTTTGGCGATGTCTGCATTTTCCTTAACATGAACTTTAAAATGTCGAGCTATTTAAAATGAGCTTTTTTGCAAACGAAGCAAAAATTTAACCCCTTCTTTGCTATAGATGTTGAATCTGTTGTGTTTTCGGATGTTTCATTTTCAGTTATTCCACTGATGTGACTTATATCCATCATTGATGATTCTTTGTCTGCCAGAAATGTAGATTTTGCCAAGCTGCTTGGTGGTTCATCATCTTCTGAATCGGTTTCTGAATTTGGAACATATTCTGGATCATTATCTGATATGTCCTCTTCACTTGTTTCAGTTGCATTCTAATTCAGATTCAAAGATACCAAAACAAATAGTAAGGCATACATAACACATGCATATAACATTGCAATGACAATGACACCATATTGAAGCATTGCAATGTACAAAATTTTCCTTTGGGAAACTCTTGAGTCAGCAATTTATCCCACCTGATAATCTATAATGGCATGATAAATGAGCATTTTGGATGGGGTTGGGCGATGTGTACCATAAATGGCATCGGACGATGTCTACAGTGAAACATCGTGATGGACAATGATATTGGGTAGTGCGCACAGTTACAAAGTCAGACGCGTCTCTTTGTATATACGTGTGCTGCGCAGATATTAAGTCATGTGCGTCTTCACAAACAAAGGCTGCACGGATATTAAGTCCAGCACGTTTTCTCTATACATTCGCAAGCTGTGCATATATAAAGTCATGCACCTCTTATGTATACAGCACAAGCTGCGCAGTTAAGTTTATCGAACGACTTCATGACGACAGATGTTAGCACCACAGGTATGTAGTTTTTAAGTCCTGTTATCTTGGTTTCTTTGGAACGGGGATGATGGTGGAGCTCATCATTATCATTGCTGAATTGCCAATTATATTTACAATTATGTCACTTTGTCCAAATAGTACTGAGCCCCTGAAAATGGAGGTACTTTGCTTAAAATGTCTGTAACTCCTAAATGGTAAATGTCATATTTTAAATGGAACCTCTTAAAATAAAGCTAAAAGTCTGCACTTCAATCACATCTTGATTGAAATCCATTGTAGTGGTGTATAAAGGCAAAAGCACAAAAACTCAGAATCTTTGTGAAGGATCATGTAACAAAAGACTGGAATAATGGCTAATGAAAATTATATTTTAAAGTATATAAAAATAAAAAATCATTATTTAAATTGTAATAATTTTTCACAATAGTACTGTATTTTCGATCAAATAAACACAGCCTTGATGAGCATAAGAAACATGTATACATACATACACACACACACACACATATCTCCCCTTCCAGTAAAGCATTGCCAAAATATAACACTTAACCAAGTCTTTTGTTTTTTATCTTTTGTATGGAAACAGTACACGTGCCATGTAGTACTGCACACTGTAAAAAAAAAAAAAATTATGAGAAAAATTCACAATTCTTCACACAGCCAACCTTTTAAAAAAAAAAAAAAAAAATATAATAATGAATAATAATTGGTACAATATTGTATTTGTGTAATAACTGGCCATAAAATGAGCCCAAATGCTGGCAAAATACATGATTTAGTTGATCTGTGCTCTGCTGGGTAACCCAGAACTGTATTTGTAGATCTATTTACTTAGGTAACACTAAAATCAGTTTGAAAAAACACTAAAACTATAAACCTCATATATATATATATATATATATATATAGGTGCTGGTCATATAATTAGAATATCATCAAAAAGTTGATTTATTTCACTAATTCCATTCAAAAAGTGAAACTTGTATATTATATTCATTCATTACACACAGACTGATATATTTCAAATGTTTATTTCTTTTAATTTTGATGATTATAACTGACAACTAAGGAAGATCCCAAATTCAGTATCTCAGAAAATTAGAATATTACTTAAGACCAATACAAAGAAAGGATTTTTAGAAATCTTGGCCAACTGAAAAGTATGAACATGAAAAGTATGAGCATGTACAGCACTCAATACTTAGTTGGGGCTCCTTTTGCCTGAATTACTGCAGCAATGCGGCGTGGCATGGAGTCGATCAGTCTGTGGCACTGCTCAGGTGTTATGAGAGCCCAGGTTGCTCTGATAGTGGCCTTCAGCTCTTCTGCATTGTTGGGTCTGGCATATCGCATCTTCCTCTTCACAATACCCCATAGATTTTCTATGGGGTTAAGGTCAGGCAAGTTTGCTGGCCAATTAAGAACAGGGATACCATGGTCCTTAAACCAGATACTGGTTGCTTTGGCACTGTGTGCAGGTGCCAAGTCCTGTTGGAAAATGAAATCTGCATCTCCATAAAGTTGGTCATCAGCAGGAAGCATGAAGTGCTCTAAAACTTCCTGGTATACGGCTGCGTTGACCTTGGACCTCAGAAAACACAGTGGACCAACACCAGCAGATGACATGGCACCCCAAACCATCACTGACTGTGGAAACTTTACACTGGACCTCAAGCAACGTGGATTGTGTGCCTCTACTCTCTTCCACCAGACTCTGAGACCCTGATTTCCAAAGGAAATGCAAAATTTACTTTCATCAGAGAACATAACTTTGGACCACTCAGCAGCAGTCCAGGCAAGACGCTTCTGACGCTGTCTGTTGTTCAAGAGTGGCTTGACACAAGGAATGCGACAGCTGAAACCCATGTCTTGCATACGTCTGTGCGTAGTGGTTCTTGAAGCACTGACTCCAGCTGCAGTCCACTCTTTGTGAATCTCCCCCACATTTTTGAATGGGTTTTGTTTCACAATCCTCTCCAGGGTGCGGTTATCCCTATTGCTTGTACACTTTTTTCTACCACATCTTTTCCTTCCCTCGCCTCTCTATTAATGTGCTTGGACACAGAACTCTGTGAACAGCCAGCCTCTTTTGCAATGACCTTTTGTGTCTTGCCCTCCTTGTGCAACGTGTCAATGGTCGTCTTTTGGACAACTGTCAAGTCAGCAGTCTTCCCCATGATTGTGTAGCCTACAGAACTAGACTGAGAGACCATTTAAAGGCCTTTGCAGGTGTTTTGAGTTAATTAGCTGATTAGAGTGTGGCACCAGGTGTCTCCAATATTGAACCTTTTCACAATATTCTAATTTTCTGAGATATTGAATTTGGGATTTTCCTTAGTTGTCAGTTATAATCATCAAAATTAAAAGAAATAAACATTTGAAATATATCAGTCTGTGTGTAATGAATGAATATAATATACAAGTTTCACTTTTTGAATGGAATTAGTGAAATAAATCAACTTTTTGATGATATTCTAATTATATGACCAACACCTATATATATATATATATATACAGTGGGTACGGAAAGTATTCAGACCCCCTTAAATTTTTCACTCTTTGTTAGATTGCAGCCATTTGCTAAAATCATTTAAGTTAATTTTTTTTCCTCGTTAATGTACACACAGCACCCCATATTGACAGAAAAACACAGAATTGTTGACATTTTTGCAGATTTATTAAAAAAGAAAAACTGAAATATCACATGGTCCTAAGTATTCAGACCCTTTGCTGTGGCACTCATATATTTAACTCGGGTGCTGTCCATTTCTTCTGATCATCCTTGAGATGGTTCTACACCTTCATTTGAGTCCAGCTGTGTTTGATTATACTGATTGGACTTGATTAGGAAAGCCACACACCTGTCTATATAAGACCTTACAGCTCACAGTGCATGTCAGAGCAAATGAGAATCATGAGGTCAAAGGAACTGCCTGAAGAGCTCAGAGACAGAATTGTGGCAAGGCACAGATCTGGCCTTGTTACAAAAAAAATTCTGCTGCACTTAAGGTTCCTAAGAGCACAGTGGCCTCCATAATCCTTAAATGGAAGACGTTTGGGACGACCAGAACCCTTCCTAGAGCTGGCCGTCCGGCCAAACTGAGCTATCGGGAGAGAAGAGCCTTGGTGAGAGAGGTAAAGAAGAACCCAAAGATCACTGTGGCTGAGCTCCAGAGATGCATTCGGGAGATGGGAGAAAGTTGTAGAAAGTCAACCATCACTGCAGCCCTCCACCAGTCGGGGCTTTATGGCAGAGTGGCCCGACGGAAGCCTCTCCTCAGTGCAAGACACATGAAAGCCCGCATGGAGTTTGCTAAAAAACAGCTGAAGGATTCTCTGGTCTGATGAGACCAAGATAGAACTTTTTGGCCTTAATTCTAAGCGGTATGTGTGGAGAAAACCAGGCACTGCTCATCACCTGTCCAATACAGTCCCAACAGTGAAGCATGGTGGTGGCAGCATCATGCTGTGGGGGTGTTTTTCAGCTGCAGGGACAGGACGACTGGTTGCAATCGAGGGAAAGATGAATGCGGCCAAGTACAGGGATATCCTGGACGAAAACCTTCTCCAGAGTGCTCAGGACCTCAGACTGGGCCGAAGGTTTACCTTCCAACAAGACAATGACCCTAAGCACACAGCTAAAATAACGAAGGAGTGGCTTCACAACAACTCCGTGACTGTTCTTGAATGGCCCAGCCAGAGCCCTGACTTAAACCCAATTGAGCATCTCTGGAGAGACCTAAAAATGGCTGTCCACCAACGTTTACCATCCAACCTGACAGAACTGGAGAGGATCTGCAAGGAGGAATGGCAGAGGATCCCCAAATAAACTTGTTGCATCTTTCCCAAAAAGACTTATGGCTGTATTAAATCAAAAGGGTGCTTCTACTAAATACTGAGCAAAGGGTCTGAATACTTAGGACCATGTGATATTTCAGTTTTTCTTTTTTAATAAATCTGCAAAAATGTCAACAATTCTGTGTTTTTCTGTCAATATGGGGTGCTGTGTGTACATTAATGAGGAAAAAAAAATGAACTTAAATGATTTTAGCAAATGGCTGCAATATAACAAAGAGTGAAAAATGTAAAGGGGTCTGAATACTTTCCGTACCCACTATATATATACAGTATATATATATATATATAAAAAACATAATTATCAAAAACACATTTTACATTTAATTTTTTATGTAAAATCCATCCTAAGACTCTATGACATATACAAATTACACGTCATGTTACTGATATATTACACATACAAAGTTATATATGTTGTATTAATAATTATATATGAGACATGACAAAATATGTATTATAAATATAACTTTCACATATATTATGTATGGAATTGTTTCATTTTCTAATTGGTTTCATATATATAGCTGTTGTTTTTGATCTATATGAGCATATTAGGACATTTCATATTTAAGACATATGTCAAAATATGTATTACACATACATAAACATACAATATATGGGAAATA
Source organism: Schizothorax lantsangensis (assembly GCA_027422415.1). Lineage (NCBI taxonomy): Eukaryota > Metazoa > Chordata > Actinopteri > Cypriniformes > Cyprinidae > Schizothorax > Schizothorax lantsangensis. The sequence goes on from CM049854.1 coordinate 967,176, forward strand.
TTTATGTCAATATATGGAATTTTTCCAATTTCTAATAGGTTTCATATATGTTTTACTTTATTTGATATTTCATAAATGCACATTACAATTCCGTATGGGATATATGAAGATTTATTACACACATTTATTCTAACATGTTATTTCAGTGACAGAAGAGAGAAAGAGACTCAATAACATCTCACTGTTACTGATTTATCATGCAGCTCAAAGTATTATGGGTAGACTTGTCTACAGTCTATTCTGATTTATCAACAGGTTCACTGATGATCCTTTAAAAATCCTAAACCCAGGACAGAGCTTCTGAGTGAATGTGGTCTGGACTGTGTGGATGAGGCTCATTGTTTCAGAGACGCTGTAGAAGGACAGAGTTCCTGCACTCTCATCCACATACACTCCTATTTTACTGCTGACGGACTCTACAGGGAGTTCGGTCCGTATCGTTTTGTGTCTGAATGAGTATCTGGAGGAAGAGCAGTACAAACTCCAGGACTGATCATTATATCCAAACACACACTCATCACCCTCTCCCTTCCTGCTGATGCTCTTATATGACACTGATATATACACACCTCTATCTCCACTCCACTCAATCTCCCAGTAACAACATCCACTCACACTCTCATTACACAACACCTGAGGATGCACATCAAATCTGTCTGGATGATCAGGATACAGCTGCTCTGTGTCAGTGCAAATAGTGTTGCTCTCAGACAGACAGAGGTTTTTATGTGCTGTGTTTTGATCCAGAGTGAGCGGATAGGAAACTGAAGGAAATAAAACACAACAGAATCAGGACTTATGAATCTGATCTTTTAATGTGGCTGAATTCTTCATGTTCAATATATCGTCAGTGTCTTATGACAGCTTAAATATTATTTGCAAATCATCAATTATATGATCAGTTATAAAACTCCTTTATCATGTTTTCTTTCACCCTCTACAGGAAGAACATGTACTCAGTGAGTTTTTCTGCTTGTTTTTTAGTGACTTACATTGTAGGAAGTTGTTCCTGGTCCAGAGAACAAAGTTGAAGAATGTGACTGTGGAAATCAACAGACATGAACAATGTGATTATCATGTCAAGAGAAAATAATCCTCCATCCATTCCTAAGACATTTCTAATATGATCTTCTACATGACATGAGATGATGGAGGATATTTCTAAGAATGAATGAGAATAACCTGTAAATAATTAAAAATATGTTACACTTTAGTATAGGGACCAATTCTCACTACTAACTAGTTGCTTATTAGCATGCCTATTATTAACATATTAGCTATTAATAAGCAGCAAATTAGTAGCTTATTGAGGCAAAAGTCATAGTTAATGGCTTTATTAATACTGATAATTGGACCTTAAAATAAATTGTGACCGATTGTTTAGTTCAAATGTTTACTAACATAACTGTATGAAAGTAAGTGTAAAATAGTAAGACAATTGTTGCATCACTGAATCTGTAACTTCTTAAAGCTAAATAATATTAAATCAGCACACTCATTTGAGTAATATTTATGTACATATTATCCCGTGAATACTTGCAATAAGCACAATGAAGTGTTAGTTGTATGATTACTTCATGATCAATTATTTTTTTTAATTTCATATTATATTGTGAATATATAGTTTTCACAAAATAATAACATGCACCAACTGGTGGATTTTGTGTGAAGCACAACACACTTAGTTAATTTCTAAGAAGTGTGCCTGCAGGAATCACAGTGATCATGTGTGAAAAACATGCGTTCTTCAAGGCCACATCTGTAAGAATAAACTGTAAGAAATCTGGGCTTCTGGGGGCAGTCGTGGCCTAATGGATATGAGATTTGGACTTGTAACCCGAATGTTGTGGGTTCGAATCTCAGGTCCGGCAAGGATTGTAGGTGGGGGCCTCCTCCCAGCACTCTCTCCACCTTCAATACCACGACTGAGGTGAGACCCTTGAGCAAGGCACCGAATGCCCAACTGCTCCCCGGGCGCCGCAGCATTGGCTGCCCACTGCTCCAGGTGTGTGTTCACTACTGTGTGTCTGCACTTAGATGGGTTAAATGCAGAGCACAAATTCCGAGTATGGGTCACCATACTTGGCCACACACCACTGGCCTTTTTCCCTTTCCCTTTCTCTGTACAGACAATTATCGGTATTTACTCCCTATTGGTTCTAACTGGATCCAACAGTTACACAGCAAGTGCTACAATTTAAGTGACTGAAACATTCAGTGTTTGTTTGGTCTATTCTTCCACATGTGCAGTGAATGTTTAAAATTAATTTTAAAAGACTGCTGATATTATGTTAAATTCTCAGCATTGTCACTAAGGACAAGAACGCTTTTATCATAAATCTACTAAAGATAATTTTTAAGAATGTTATGCAAAACTCAAATAAAAATAATATCAAAAGCAGCAGTTTAGATACTTAAAATGTAAAAAAAAAAAAAAAAAAGTAAAAACAGATGACAATGAGAGTAACATAGTTGTCAGGACACACTGATGCATTGACACACAAGTCATTTAAATTGAAAGCAACAGCTAATCGGTAATAATCAATTATGAAAATAATCGACAACAAATATCATTAAGGATTAGTCGCTGTGGTGAGGGGGGCGGGGTTCAGCGAGGTCCACATTGGGAGAAATAGATGAGAGACGAGCAGTGAGTAACTGCTCACTTACAATTAATGGAACTTCTTACAATTAATGGAACATAAAATACAAAACTAACTATTTAAATAAATAAATAATAAATAAAAATGTGGGCTACACATTTCTGGCTGCTTTGTGTACAGTTGATACCGGGGAAACCGCTATATTTCTGCCGTTCTGAAAGCGCCACCTGCTCAATAAGCTTGCCTGCTATTTTTGTTCAGACCAATGTGAAAATCAACCCATGTTTTTAGGCTTCAAACATGCAGATTTGTAAATGTGAACTGGTGGATCGACAAGAAGATAATGCATTATAAAATCTAAACAATTAAGACACTAAAATATATATATATATATATATATATATATATATATATATATATATATATATATATATATATATATATACTGTTAATTCATATAATTGATAATAATTGTTTAAATATAAAAATTGATACAACACATCCATTTTCTTAATTTACTGTATATAAAACTTTGTTCCCTATCAGTCAGTCACGTTCGACGTAACGTCAGTGTGACTGACTAATGGGATCTCACCCGAGAGCCCAATCACCTTCGAGTGTTAACAAAACAAGCCAATGACAGTTGGCGTGCATGTTTCGCCACGCGCACCCCGCCCCGCAGTGCGGGTATAAAAGGAGAGCGCGTGCAAATGCACATCAGCTTTTCGCTTCGGAGCCGAGCCTTTCAGGGAACTCCGAGAGTGTCTGCAAGACAGCATTTTGACGAGTGTTGGTGTTGGTGCGCGTCAGCGGAGGTTGCTGTCCAGTGCTGCTGCTTCATCTGAGCGTGCTGCAGCTCTCATTCTGCGGTCGCGCTGCGACCTCTCCTGGGCACTTCAACACTTTTTCCTTTTCTGAAAGAGCAATATCTAAAAGAGCTCCACGAGCGACGGGCGTCTTTTTAAAGATGGCTTCCTGCTCGTGTGTTTCTGGATGTGGTCGTTTCCTGGCTGCATCTGACGGTCACGATCGCTATCTCTCGTGCTTGGGCTATCAGCACGCTGAGTCAGCGCTTGTGGATGAGTCATGTTCTCATTGCGGGAACAGGACCATCGCGACGCTGCGCTCCAGATACTTCCTCGTCAAATGGGGGGGTATCCCCCTTGCCATGCCCCGTTTTAGCTCCTCTGAGAGGGCTACTTCGGCTCATGGTCAGGGTGACTTGAGGATCACAGTGAGAGCTTCCCCGTCGAGTGCGTCTCCGCGGGCCTCTCACTCCTCCAGTGCGTCGCACCATCTGGTGTTTCCGGACGAGCTTGCGGTGTCCTCGGACAGGGCGGGGCCCAGCACTGCCAGCTGTTTTACTCCCTGTCCGAGGGGAACCTCGGCTCGGACACGCTGGCACACAGCTGGCCTCGGGGGCCTACGCAAATATGCGTTTCCCCCAGTGAGCCTTCTCGCACAGTGCAAGGTCAGGGAGGACGAGGAGCAGGTCCTCTTGGTGGCGCCGTACTGGCCCAATCGGACTTGGTTCCCTGAACTGATGCTCCTCGCGACTGCCCCTCCTTGGCAAATTCCTCTGAGGAGGGATCTCCTTTCTCAGAGAGGGGGCACCCTTTGGCACCCGCGTCCAGACTTGTGGAATCTCCACGTATGGTCCCTGGACGGGACGCGGAGGTTCTAGGTGGGCTACAAGTCTACAAGACACGCTTACAGGCTGAAGTGGAACCTGTTCGTCGATTGGTGTTCTTCCCACCGGGAAGATCCCTGGAGATGCCCGATCGCGGTCGTGCTCTCTTTCCTGCAAGATGGGTTGGAGCGATGGCTGTCTCCCTCCACCCTCAAAATGTATGTTGCCGCTATTGCCGCACATCACGATGCAGTAGACGGTAAGTCTGTGGGGAAGCACGACTTGGTGATCTCCCCTCGGTCCTGACGGCCTTGAAGGAGGAGCCCTTCGAGCCTCTGCAGTCAGTAGAGCTTAAGTTTCTGTCGTTAAAGACAGTGCTCCTCACTGCATTGGCCTCGGTCAAGAGGGTAGGGGACCTGCAGGCATTTTCGGTCGATGATTCGTGCCTAGAATTCGGGCCGGCTGACTCTCATGTTGTCCTGAGACCCCGGCCTTGATATGTGCCCAAAGTTCCCACCACGCCCTTTAGGGATCAAGTGGTGAACTTGCAAGCGCTGCCCCGGGAGGAGGCAGACCCAGCCATTGCTCTGCTCTGTCCCGTCCGCGCCTTGCGCGTTTACGCGGACCGCACGCAGAGCTTCAGGACCTCAGACCAGCTCTTTGTCTGCTTCGGAGGACAGCAGAAGGGAAAGGATGTCTCCAAACAGAGACTTGCCCACTGGATAGTGGAGGCTATAGTCTTGGCCTATCAGGCTCGGTGCTTACCGTGCCCCCTTGGTGTGAAAGCACACTCTACGAGAGGCGTTGCTTCCTCTTGGGCATTGGCGTGGGGAGCCTCGATAGCAGACATTTGTAGAGCTGCCGGCTGGGGGACACCTAACACGTTTGCGAGATTTTAGAATCTCTGTGTAGAGCCCGTGTCCACGTGTACTTGTCTCAGATGGCCAGTAACACTGGAACCTGCTCAGTGTCAATCACGCTTGCTGCGTCATTCCCCTCTACGGACCGGATACGTGCGCTTTTGTTGCTTCTCAGTTCAGTTCCCCACGGCGAACTCTGTTGAAGTTCCTCCCGTACCCTCGGCAGTCAGGCGTGGCGGAGCGCCAGACACCAGGTCCAGCACTCGTGTGTTTGCCCAAGGTCAGCCCTTGTGCTGGGCTAGGTGCCCGTGTGTAGTGATTCCCCTTCGGGTGATCCCACATGTGTATTCTTCCACGGTACGGTATTCTTCCCGTGTCTTTCCCTGGCAGAGACCTTCTGCCGTCTCTGCTGTGTAGTTATCTCACCCCAGGCTGGCTGAGTCTACCTCAGAGACTTCCATATGTAGTACTGCTCCTGGCCAGTCCATATGTGTATCTCCACATGGTACCTCCTTTACGCAGGATGTGGCTTCCGTAGCGTTCCCCTACTTGGAGTACGCTTTCCCAGTGTTATCCATACCCACTGTACGGAACAGCAGTGGCGGTCATCTCTGCCTAAGCCCTGTCCTATCTTCCGTCCCAGCTGGTGTGGGGGGACTTGCCGGCTTCCGCAGGGCACTGGAGGGGGTCAGCAATAGTGCCGTTTTCCAAGGGATCCCATTAGTCAGTCACACTGACGTTACGTTGAACGTGACTGACTGATAGGGAACGTCTCGGTTATGCATGTAACCCTCGTTCCCTGAAGGAGGGAACGGAGACGTAACATCCCGTTGCCATAGTTGCTGTACCACCGCTGTACGGCCGGGGCACACAGTCTCGGCTCCTCAGCGAAAAACTGATGTGCGTTTGCACGCGCTCTCCTTTTATACCCGCGCTGCGGGGCGGGGTGCGCGTGGTGAAACACGCACGCCAACTGTCATTGGCTTGTTTTGTTAACACTCGAAGGTGATTGGGCTCTCAGGCGAGATCCCATTAGTCAGTCACCCTGACGTTACGTCTCCGTTCCCTCCTTCAGGGAACAAGGGTTACATACGTAACCGAGACGATACTTTTGAACCTAGCTTTTGAAAGATGCTAAATCAGCACATGGTTAGCTAGCACAGTTCTGAACAGTTGTACACATATAAAAACTAAATGATATAGGTTAATTCCCAAAAAAAGTGTATTTAATTACAGAAAAATGGTGTTCGGTCATGACATGCTTTAAAGTTACACAGATTTTTTATATTTTTGAACACATTTACCTCAAAATGATGGGTCCTATCTACACCATGTATCTATGAGAGAGAGTGACACATAAATATTTCCTGATCATAAATGTAGGGGTGTAGTTAAAATCAGTCTCAGCCAATGGACTAAAACATACACTGTTTTGGTAGTGACATGAAAATGCGGGACCGTTTTTTTTTTTTTTTTACATACGTTTCATAATTTAGATGTTTTGTCTCTTGGTGCTAGTCTTGGGGGAAAAATTGCTAAAGGGATCTGAAAAGTCACAAAATTTAGCATATTTCAAATATAGAAAAATATATTTTTAAACTTAATTTTAACAATAACATGTTACCTCGCTTGTGTTTGTTTTTCAGCTGCTCAGCTAGAGTGTTCTGCTTATTCTGCTCCAGGATGTCCAACGTGATCCTCTCAGCTTGTTCTGGTCCAAAACGATTCATTGTCAGATCCACTGTGTCAGGAGTATCTGCCTTCTCCAGAGCAGCACTTTAAACACAGTAATGACCCTTTAAGCACCATTTAAACCTCTTCAGTTTATCTGTGTCTAGATCTTAATTGGTTTAAAAAGATTAAATAAGTTTTATTAATGAGCACAAAAATTAATGAGCAAAATCTCGATAGGTCAGAATTTTATGAAGCAGTATATACTAATTTACCAGTAAAATGAAGACAACTGTAGGCTTCTTGTTTCACCTCTGAACTGGCTTCTTCAGAAAAAGCTCTGAAGCTTATCTCCGGGAAAACAAGTGAAACCAGTTTTTCAAGAGAGATGTGAGAAAACCCTGGGGGTTTTGGCTCTCTGCATCACTGACACACATGATGGAGGCCTATTTACATCAGTTCAAGCCTTAATCGCGACGTTTTGGGAGTTTATCATCCTTCTTCAGGCGACCTTGAACACCAAACGACTGTAATTCTCTACATCAGTCACACCTATACTCTTTTCAAAGGGGTGTGGCTTTCCAACACACCCAAACGACATTCTCAACACTATGTGGTGCATCAGTAATGCATGGATACGCTGTTTCCGTTCAAATCAAAGCAGAAACAAACATACAATACATAGCCATGCGTTACTGATGACAGAGAATAGCGTACGCACTTTGCGTCCATCGGATGCTTTCCAAAATCCTGAGAGGATTATCGGTGCCCCTCTGCCCAGCCTCCAAGAATTTTACACCTCCAGAGTGAGGAAAAGGGCTAAGAAAGTCACTCTGGACCCTTCACACCCAGCTCACTCTCTCTTTGAACTGTTGCCCTCTACAACAGTTAATAACCGTCTAACCGTTCCATTCCACGCCGATCCGAGCCGGCTGGTACAGTTCTCTTTGGAATGCAATTCAAATGCGTCAGTCATTGCCATGGTAACAAGTGTTTACATATGATATGAGGTGTAAATAACCACCGCGTTATGGAGGATGATCAGAAATTTCTTTAGATTTTATTACTAATTTGTGTTTACACTGTTCAAAATAGCGCTTAGCGCGCTACGGAGAAACTAGCAGCCAGGCAACAGACAAGTGACAGATCCTGAGTGGCGACGTCACGCACATGCACTCTACCAGCACGGCTCAGCACGGTTGTCTAACCATGCCGAGAATTCGAGGCCGAGAACGGTTTGTAATCGTGCCGCGCCGTACCAGGCTCAAGTGGATATACAACTGAAACCGTTCCTGACAGTTCTTAGAACCGTTCGGCCCGATAGTGGAAAAGTGGCTATTGACTAAAAAAAGGATTCCTTTTTCCCAAAAGGAGGTTTTTGTAACATTGTTTTGAATTGATCTCACTAGTGTTCTCTAGGCAGTGCAGTAGTGTGTGTATTTTACAGGTTTGTGTCATCTGAGGCCAAAGTTTTAGTCTAACAAAAGAGAACATGTTTTTGACTAAAATGTTTGAAATTTGCACAAACTGGTGTGTAGTTTTGAGATTGTGTTGAGAAAATGGTGAATTGTTTCATGAATTGTGTGTTAGCAATCGAGAAAAACTGTAACTGAGTCCTGGTGTCCACTACAGAAAACAAAGCATATGAATAAAATATCTTAAAAACAGTAAATAATAATAATAATAATAATAAACTATTTCATTAAAAATAAACTTTTTTATTTAAAAAAATAAAAAAATTTTTTCCCTATTTCTCAGGAGGAATTCTTGCAATCATTATTTGATCATCCTTACCCTATTCAAATTTATATACGTTTATAACGTGATAGGATGGGCGTGGTTTTGGAGAGTATGTGCGTATCAATCAAACACAGCGGGACTAACGGACGACTCATTCAGAGCGACAGAGGCTTTCAGGTAAGCTTAGTGAATTTTGTTGATTGTATGAAAAATACTTTAATCACAATGTTGATTAGCTTAGTTTTGCAGCAGTTACTATTGTTTTAATGAGGTTATGAGCAGTTTAACAGTGTTATTGAATTTTCTCGAAAACTGCTACCGCCATTTACAGAGCTGTTAGCTAAGGAATACAGTCGAAATTACGTTGATAGAAATTTTAACTAAGACAGGATTTTCCCCCTATACTATTTAGTTAACTCTTTTCATATATTAAAAATGTTTTTCGTTAGAGCACATTCTTGAGAGTCACCAAATCGGCTAAGGTTAGCTGACCGGAGGGATTGAAAGCATTTTTTCCTACAGCGGTAAAGTTAGTTTGTATGTTTGATATTCATTAGACATTCTCGGTTTCATACCATACTCTTTGCGTGTGTTATGTTTTTATATACGGTAACTTACTGAATCCATATTTTTGATATGTTTAATATACTACGTACTTACAGCCATTAAACTCTACCGTTTGAGATAAAAGCTACATCCACACGACCTACATCCCTATCCGATCTCTTTTTTCCCCTCGTCTCAAGAAATATCTGCGTAACTTGCACACTAAACCACGAAACCGACACAAAACGATGTAGTATACATGCCAGACCAGCATATGGCGCTGTAATTCTGCCACAGAGATACACTAAAAACGGAAAAGAAGACTTGGACTGTGCGCATAATAAATATTGCGCGCGGTATACAAACGAACATGAAACAATACATTTATTAATCTGTGTTAATGTTAGTTAATAAAAAGACAATCGTTCAGTGTTTGTTCATGTTGTTATTGCTGTTAACACGTGACGTAGCGTTGTCTGACTAGCGACAAGACGTGGGGCGATGACATCATTTCACAAAATATACTGATTGGCTGTACACACGAAAACGCAAGGGTGTCGTTTTCAGATTTATCCACTCTGGGACCCTGTTTAAAAAAATAGCGGTCTCACTCTCCCAAAATGCCGGATCCGTCTGGACGATATGCCAATACGATACAATTTTTTTTGTGTATAACGTTACAGCTAAACGTGTCTCTCTGTGGACGGGGCCAAAGGAATCTGTTATGAAATCAAGAGAAGGATTCAGTAGCGGATAATCAACCGTTTATTCCCAAACACAACAGAGTCACTGATGGCACCGGAGCTCGTGCACAGCGTGGATGGAACAGGGCGCAGGGACGCAATGGGCAGACAGATCCAACAGCAGATTCCTCCGAAGCCAGGGTAGAGACCGGAACACACCAGAAGACAGAAAGGACGCAGGACAGGAACACAGAGAAACTCTGACGATCTGACAAAGACACACAGGTTAGCAGGTCTTAAATAGCTCCCAGTAATAAGCCCCAGCTGGCACTGATCAGCCCGTAATCACGAGCTCAGACACACCCACTCACCCAACACACACCACACAGACCAGCATGAATGAGACCGTGACTCCAGCAACCGTGACAGTACCCCTCCTCCTAAGAGCGCCCCCTGGCGCTCCCAGCCAACCCTTCCCTGTTGATTGTAATCATCAATAAGGGAGTGATCCAGAATGTCCCTGGCAGGAACCCAACTTCTCTCCTCCGGACCGTAACCTTCCCAGTCCACCAAGTACTGGAATCCGCGTCCCCTCCGCCTCGAGTCCAGAATACGATTGACCGAATATGTTGGTTCCCCGTCTACGAGACGCGGCGGTGGGGGAACCGGGGCAGGCGGATTAAGGGGTGAGCGAAAAACGGGCTTTATTTTAGAGACGTGAAACACGGGATGAATTCTCCTGTACACTGGAGGAAGTTTGAGGCGGACTGCCACCGGACTAAGAATCTTGGTGACAGGAAACGGGCCAATGAATTTGGGAGCAAGTTTATTACAGACGGAACGGAGCGGAATGTTCTTAGAAGAAAGCCACACTTTTTGACCAACGACGTATACGGGAGGCTTCAACCGGTGGCGATCGGCCTGAGCCATAGTGCGCGCTCCCACTCGAAGGAGAGTCTCACGGGCTCTTCTCCAAGTGCGGCGACACCTCTGGACGAAGGCGTGGGCTGAGGGAACCGCGACTTCGGTTTCCAGACTAGGAAAAATAGGTGGCTGGTAACCTAAACTACACTCAAAAGGCGAAAGACCCGTGGAGGACACTGGTAACGAGTTATGTGCGTACTCAACCCATGAGAGGTGCTGGCTCCAGGAAGCGGGATTCTGAGTGACCAAACATCGCAACACTCTCTCAAGATCCTGGTTGGCCCGTTCCGTTTGTCCGTTGCTCTGAGGATGAAACCCAGAGGACAGACTAACACTCGCCCCCAGTAAACGACAGAACTCTTTCCAAAATTTGGAAACGAATTGGGGTCCCCTATCGGAAACCACGTCCATCGGGAGGCCATGAATGCGAAAGACGTGATCAACGATAGTAACCGCTGTCTCCTTGGCAGACGGTAATTTGGGCAAGGGAATGAAATGAGCCGCCTTCGAGAACCGGTCCACTACGGTCAAAACGACCGTATTGCCCTGGGAGAGCAGTGACGAAATCGAGCGCGATGTAGGACCAGGGTCTCGAAGGGACCGACAGCGGTTGAAGTAACCCTTCCGGGGGTCGATTGGAAGTCTTACCACGAGCACAAACTGAACAGGCCAAAACAAACTCTCGGATGTCACGAGCCATGGAATTCCACCAGAATCGCTGTTTAACTAAAAAACTGGTACGATTCACTCCTGTATGACAATCCATATTGGAGCAGTGACCCCACCGAATAACGTCGGACCTCAATCTCTCCGGCACAAATAACCGACTCGGTGGACACCCGGGCGGAGGCGTTACCCCTTCTAAGGCTGTGCGAACCTTCGATTCGACCTCCCATGTGAGTGTGGAGACCACCAGTCTCTCAGGTATAATACACTCGGGAGTGGACAGGCGCTCGGACTGATCAAAAATGCGAGATAACGCATCGGGTTTGATGTTCTTGGAACCCGGACGATAGGACAGCGAAAACTCAAAACGACCGAAAAACAGTGCCCACCGAGCCTGCCTGGAGTTAAGACGTTTAGCGGATCTGATATACTCAAGGTTTTTATGGTCAGTCCAGACAATAAAGGGTACCCCCGACCCCTCCAACCAATGACGCCACTCCTCCAATGCTAACTTGACTGCCAACAACTCTCTGTTACCAATGTCGTAGTTACGTTCAGCGGACGACAAACGATGAGAAAAAAACGCGCAAGGGTGCATCTTGTCGTCCGAGGAGGAGCGCTGGGAAAGAACCGCACCTACCCCCACCTCTGACGCATCGACCTCCACCACAAACTGACGTGTGGGATCAGGGGCAACGAGAATGGGAGCTGAAACAAAGCGGCTCTTGAGGTTGGTAAAAGCAGCCTCAGCTGCCTCAGACCACCTGAACGTCGTCTTGGTGGAGGTCAAGGCAGTCAGGGGAACGGCTAGTTGGCTGAAATTGCGAATGAAACGCCTGTAGAAATTGGCGAACCCCAGAAACCTCTGCAGGGCCTTACGGGAATCTGGGATTGGCCAGTCCACCACAGCCTTAACCTTGTCGGGATCCATGCGCATCCCCTCGGACGAGACGATGTAACCCAAAAATGGAACTGACTGTGCATGAAACTCGCATTTCTCCGCCTTGACAAAAAGCCCATTCTTGAGCAGCCTCTGGAGCACTCGCCTGACGTGCTGAACATGTTCCTGGAGAGAAGAAGAAAATATCAATATGTCATCCAGGTAGACATATATGAACTGATCTACCATGTCTCTCAGCACGTCATTGACGAGTGCTTGAAACACCGCGGGGGAGTTGGATAGCCCGAAGGGCATAACAAGATATTCAAAGTGCCCCCTGGGGGTGTTAAACGTGGTCTTCCACTCATCCCCCTCCCTAATGCGGACCAAATGATAAGCGTTGCGCAAATCCAATTTACTGAAGATGGATGCTCCCTGCAACCGCTCGAAAGCTGAAGACATCAATGGCAAAGGATAAGTATTCTTTACCGTGATGTTGTTCAACCCTCGATAATCAATGTAAGGTCGCAGGGAACCATCCTTCTTTCCCACGAAAAAAAAACCCTGCCCCAGCGGGAGAAGAGGAAGGACGGATGAGCCCGGCTGCTAGAGAATCAGAAATATATTTCTCCATGGCCTCCCTCTCTGGAACCGAAAGCGAGTACAACCTGCCCTTAGGCGGAGACGTACCTGGCACTAGATCTATGGCACAGTCATAGGGACGATGTGGAGGAAGAGAAGCAGCCCTGGACTTACTGAACACCTCCCTCAGGTCGAGATACTCCTCCGGCACGTTTGAAAGATTCACCACCTCATCCTGCAACGACACACAAGACACAGGAGAACAAGCAGACACAAGACAAGATGCATAACATCTCTCACTCCACTCGGAAACAGAATTCTGGCCCCAGTTGACCCTGGGGTTGTGCCGAACGAGCCAGGAGTGACCCAGTACCACCGGGGCCAGGGGTGAGTCAAAGACATAAAACGTCCCAGTCTCAGTGTGGTTGCCAGATGTGATGAAAGTGAGAGGTACTGTGGAATGGGTGATGTCAGAAAGTGACTGTCCATCAAGTGCACTGACCGGAATCCTGTGGTGGAGCATGGTAGTGGGGATCTGGAGTTGGTGAACCAGTCTGTGGTCTAAAAAACTCTCCTCCGCCCCCGAATCCAGCAGCGCTGAGCCGTCGTAACTCCCTGCCGCCCATTGCAGTCTTACCGGGAGGAGAGTGGTGTTGGAGGATTGGTTGAAGGCCACTCCACCCGACAGTAACCTCCGTTCTACTGCCGGGCTTGCCCTTTTACTGGACACTCCACCAGGAAGTGTCCTGGTGCCCCACAGTACATACACAATCCTCCTCTGCGTCGGCGTTCTCTCTCCTCCCGGGAAAGCCGAGCTCTACCGACCTGCATGGGTTCGTTGTCAGACCGATGGCTGACCGTGCCTCCAGACTTGACGGGGAAATCATCCTGGGTAGCCGTCACCCACTGACGATCTCGCTGGTCACGTTGCTGTAATCGTGAGTCCACCCGAAGCGCTAGCTCGATCAATCCATCCAAACTAGTGGGCAACTCTCCGCAGAATATCTCCCCCTGGATCTGATCAGCCAACCCATGCAGGAACATGTCCCACTGCGCCTCCTCGTTCCACTTGCACTCCGCCGCCAGGGTTCGGAACTCGATGGAAAAGTCCGAGACAGATCTTTCACCCTGGCGGAGATCGGCCAGCATGCGCACCGCCTCGCGCCCGACTACCGCGCGGTCGAAGACCCTCCTCATCTCATCGGACAGTGCGTGGAACAAGGAACAGCAGGGATGATGATTCTCCCACACCGCCTCTCCCCATAATGCTGCCCTGCCAGACAGCAGCGTGAGGACAAATGCCACTTTGGACTCCTCTGTGGCGAAGGTCTGCGGTTGCAAAGACAAGAACATTGAGCATTTGACCAAAAAGGCTCGACATAGATTGGGCTCACCCTTGTAGACTTCCGGTGCCGGCAGCCGCGGCTCGTGTTGAGTCCGGCTGCTCGGAGGCGCTGGGGGAATCGGCGGGGGGAGTGGCGCAGCGGGCATCCTCAGATGTTGAATTTGAGCGGTGAGCTCGGACACCTGCGCCACTAACGCTTGCACGGCTACCGTTTATTTAAACCGTTTATTCCCAAACACAACAGAGTCACTGATGGCACCGGCGCTCGTGCACAGCGTGGATGGAACAGGGCGCAGGGACGCAATGGGCAGACAGATCCAACAGCAGATTCCTCCGAAGCCAGGGTAGAGACCGGAACACACCAGAAGACAGAAAGGACGCAGGACAGGAACACAGAGAAACTCTGACGATCTGACAAAGACACACAGGTTAGCAGGTCTTAAATAGCTCCCAGTAATAAGCCCCAGCTGGCGCTGATCAGCCCGTAATCACGAGCTCAGACACACCCACTCACCCAACACACACCACACAGACCAGCATGAATGAGACCGTGACTCCAGCAACCGTGACAGAATCAAACCAACTAAAAAAAAATCCCTAAATATTATTCCCTATAATGCAAAAGGTTTGTTTTTTCTGATTATGCCTGTATTTTTTTTTATATGCGGTATTGAATCCATATTTTTATGTTTAATATACTGTACTTACATTCATTTAACTCTGCCACCGTTTGAGATAAAGTTATCAAACCAACTGTAAAATTATCAGAATATTATTCCCGATAATGCACAAGGCTTTTTTTTCAGATTGTTCAAGTTTTCTGTTATGTCAATGCTTAACATTTCATCAGCAAATTAAATTTTCTAATTTACCACTTTTTCTCTTGTCTTTGTCAGTGGTATTTTCCCAAACATATATCCCTCATGGAGTCTGACCAGGAATGGGTATGCGCATCAATTGATATTCTGCACAAACACTTGAACACGGGCCAGAAATATAGCACATTTATAGCCTATAGGTTAACCCTAGAGGTTGGAATCCACATTAAAATAAATCCTCACCAGTCTACATCCAAGTCAGGTGCAGTTATAACCTATAAATTGAATGCTATTTGATGTTTTAAAATGATCTAACTGACCAACGCCGCTTCAATTCATTGATCATAGTTGTTCATCGAGATTAAACGGATGCCGCTGAAAAAAAAAAAAAAAAAAGTTTTAATGACTTGTTTATGCATTAAATAACTAAGATACAAAACTGGTTAAGTAAAATATTCTTAATATAATAGGCCTATTGTTCAAATATATAGACTGCGAAGACCTTTTGCATCTGCATAACAAAGTGAATTATTTTACTATGCAGTGATACGAAATTAAACCAAACAAGGTGTAATGAAAAAATAAATATTTAGACAAACAAAATAAAAAAAAATAACCCCACAGTATGCGCGCCGAACGCACAATCTGTCAGCACACAGACGAGAGGACACAGAGGTAAGTGCACAAACAGCAGGTTTATTAGACAATGGCGGGGAGTGAAGAGCAAGGCAGAGAGTCCAGGTGGGTAAGTAGATGATAACAGGTGACATGGGTCTTATCTGTAAGGTGATCCCTTTCCTTTCCTTCTAGGAGAACTGTGGAGATCTGGAGAACGAGGAAACGGTGGAGCACTGAAGCTGGGGAGAACAGGAAGATGATCACTGGAGACACTGGCAGGTAAGTATAGCAGGAGAGAGTCAGGTTAGTACACAATGACTGTTCATCTCGCAGTGCAAACTGTAAACCAGACAGTGATGGCTTCGGAGGAGTGCGTTGATATAGTGCTCTGATGAGTGGAGACAGGTGGCGGTGCTCAGTAATCAGGTGCTCCAGGTGATGGTGATCGTGACTGATGACTTTGATTCCCTGACATTATCTTGCACTCTGCATGCATGCAGCGCAGATAGCGACAAGAGTTATTTGAAACACATAAAATGTTTAAACAAGATAATATTGACAATGACATTTAAAATAGTTTTGGCGAGCTGAAAATGCGATTTCTAAAATGTTATTAGAATGAATGTATTTCTAAAATGTTATGATACGGTAAGCCTGACACAGCAGTAGACCTTATCAGTCATCAGCAACGAGGCAAAAATGCAAGTGGTGGCGGGGGCGCCTCCCTGACATGCTTGAGCATTAATTATTTTCCACACAAACACTTGAATATGAATAATAGCCTAGAGCACATTTATATTAACGCTAGAGTGTGGGATCCGCATTAAAATAAATCCTCACCAGTCTACATCCGAGACAGATGCAGTTTTAACCTGCAAATTGAAGGCTATTTGATGTTTTAAAATGATCTAATGGGCAATGCTGCTCCGAATCATTGATCATTGTTGTTGATCAAGATTAAACATGTCGCAGTCATAAACTTGTTTTGACGAGTCTCATAAACTTATTTTAATAAATCGCTTATGCATTAAATGACACAGATACAGAACAGATTAAGTAAAATATGTTATATATATATATATATATTATATGTAGGCTATTGTACAAATAGTAAAAAAAAAAAAGTTATAGACTGCGAATAAGATTGCAGTTTCACATTTTGCATACGCATAGCATAGTGAATTATTTTTAACATGCAATAATACAAAATAAAACCAAGCAATATTTGTAATGAAGAAAAAATCTTTTTAGACAAATAAGAAAGAATGATGTAAACCCACAGCACATCTCTTGCGTGTCACACTCAGCATCATGCACGCGCCGAACACGCAAAATCTTGCTCTCTGCATGAATGCAGCGCAGATACCTCGAGACAAGTTATTTGAAACACACTGAATGTTTAAATAAGATAATATTGACAATGAACATTATATGACATTTGAAAAAGTTTTGACGATTTGTCCTTCAGTCCGCCTGTGCATTTCTGGCCCGCACAGTCTTAGGCTCAATATCCGCGATGTTCTCGTTGAGAATGCAATTTCTTACATGTTAGAATAAATTAATTTCTAAAATGTTATGATATGGAAAGCATGAAACAGATCCCAGCAGTATAAACATACACAGCCTATCAGTCATCAGCAACGAGGTAGTGCCAGTGTGAATATGATTTAATATGTAACGTCCATAACGGTCACGTCCGTAACCCATTTTTATGGTGGATAAGAGCAAAGAATGGAAATGAACTGTTGATCATAATTAGCATGGCCATAAGTTAGCTTTGTACAGAAAGTTTCAAGTTAATTGCATTAATAATTACTGTAAGATATAAACTTAATCTTTAAAATGTTATGGACGTGACACAGCGCTGAAGCATCCAGACCTCATAAATCTAGCCCTTATAAATCCAAAAATCATCGCTGTTTGGACAAAGTGAGTTTATTTACTTTTCAGACAGGCCTCCATCTTTCTACAAAATACTTACTGTTGACATAAATTAGAAAATAGGGAAGTCTTTGATCTCTCATTTGAAAACATGAAATACAGTCGAATGAAAATGTAATTTTACTTTAGGTGCACCCCTCATATGTGGTGGATAAACAGCGATTTCCTTCACATTTCTATTAAAGCACGTTAATGCAGTAAAATACAGACCTAAATGCACAAGTTAAACAGGGTTTTATTCTTTTGGTAAAAACTTTATTTTTTCATGGTAATGATGACTTTTGCATGGAATTGCCCTATAGTATATATGAATAATTGTTATTATCATAAATATTAAATGTTGCTTTTTATTTTACAGGACAATATTATTACAATCAAGAAATCCAAATGTTTGTCAATAGGCACTTTTGCACCGGAGGAACCTTTTCATAGTTCCTAGAACTATTGCCGGAAGTTCCCACTTTTTAGCTTGAATAATGTTCTTATAACCAAAAAAATAACGTTAATACGTCTCAAAAAAAAAGAACCTTCAACAATAATGTTTTTATAATTTAATGGGAACGTTAGGGAAATGTTCTTAGAATATTAATATAATAGGGATGGAACATTCTAAAAATGTTTTAAATAAAGTTCTTAGAACATTAATATAACAAGAGACTGGAACGTTCTAAAAACGTTTTTAATAATGTTCTTGTAACCAAACAAGAACATTAATACAACGTCTAAAAACTGGACGTCTTGAATGTTCTAAGAACATTCAAACAATGGTTTTTTATAACTTACTGGGAACGTTAGGAAAACATTCTTAGAACATTAATATAATGGGAAATGGAATGTTTTAATAACGTTCTAAGAACATTAATATAACAAGAGACTGAAATGTTCTAAAAACGTTTTGAATAACGTTCTTAAAACCAAACAAGAACGTTAATACAACGTCTAAAAAACTGGACGTTTTGAACGTTCTAAGAACATTCAAACATAACGTTTTTATAACTTAATGGGAACGTTAGGAAAACATTCTTAGAACATTAATATAATGGGGAATGGAACGTTTTAAATAACGTTCTTAGAACATTAATATAACAACAAAAAAAACTGAAACGTTCTAAAAACGTTTTGAATAACGTACTTATAACCAAACAAGAACGTTAATACAACGTCTAAAAAACTGGACGTTTTGAACATTCTAAGAACATTCAAACATAACGTTTTTATAACTTAATGGGAACGTTACGGGAACGTTTTTATAACGTAAAATTGTTAGCTGGGAAGCCTCCCGGTTTTCATCCAAAATATCTTGAATAGTGTTCCGAGGATGAAAGAAGCTTTTATGGGTTTGGAACGACATGGGGGTAAGTGATTAATGACAAAACTTTCATTTTGGGGTGGAGTAACTCTTTAAAGACTTTTTGGTCATCATGAGAGGCCCAGAGCGTGAGGCACGGGCTTGGTTAGGGTTTATGGACCCAAAAATCAGAGCAAAGTCCAATTTTGGTTATGCACTGTCCTTCGACATCAACTGGCCGCCACTCTATGGTTCCCAAAAATTCTAAAAGGTCTGTACGACACTGTGTGAGGGTAGCATCAGCCAAAAATATATATATAAAAAAACTGTTATATCATCCCAAAGTTGGGCTAAAAGGCCCAGGGCTGTTCTTTCTAGGTTTGCACATTAAACTAATGGCAGGTTTTGAGTGTGGCAGATTGCATCATTCAAAAACGAATCTCAACATCTTTTTAGATGGAGAACATATTTTTTGAACCATTCAAAAATTATATTTTGGCTCTCTGCATCACTGACACACATGATGGAGGCCTATTTACATCAGTTCAAGCCTTAATCGTGACGTTTTGGAGTTTATCATCCTTCTTCAGGCGACCTCGAACACCAAACGACTGGAGTTCTCTACATCAGTCACACCTATACTCTTTTCAAAGGGGTGTGGCTTTCCAACACACCCAAACGACATTCTCAACACTATGTGGTGCATCAGTAACGCATGGATACGCTGTTTCCGTTCAAATCAAAGCAGAAACAAACGTACAATACATAGCCATGCGTTACTGATGACAGAGAATAGCGTATGCACTTTGCGTCCATCGGATGCTTTCCAAAATCCTGAGAGGATTATCGGTGCCCCTCTGCCCAGCCTCCAAGAACTTTACACCTCCAGAGTGAGGAAAAGGGCTAAGAAAGTCACTCTGGACCCTTCACACCCAGCTCACTCTCTCTTTGAACTGTTGCCCTCTGGCCGGCGCTACAGATCACTGAGCACAAAAACAGCCAGACACAAGAACAGTTTTTCCCCCAGGCCGTATCCCTCCTGAACAACACATAACACACCCCGGTACTGTACATCTGTAAATAACTCATCAAACCTTCATCTGTACATAGGACACATGCACATTCACAGTTCTGTCTATGGACATTTTCTTTCTGTATATTTTAATTTTTTATTACTATCATTATTCTTAATTATTGCCTATTCTCTTCATTATTAGTGTTCTTTATTACCTTAATTATATGTTGTCTCTGTTTACACTGTTGTCTATTTGTACTTTCTGTACTGGAAGCTCCTAACACCAAGACAAATTCCTTGTGTGTGCAAACACACTTGGCAATAAAGCTCTTCTGATTCTGATTCTGATTCTGAAAATGGCGCTACGGTGACACAGAGACAGAGAATTGTTGAATAAATGTCATTATTTTTTTTTCTTTGCGTACAAAAAGTATTTTCGTCACTTCATAAAATTCAGATTGAACCACTGATGTCAGATGGACTATTTTGACTATGTTTTTTTATACTTTTCTGTGTCTTGACAGTGTCGTTTACTTGGCAGTCAATAGGACGGTCACAAGCCTCCCGGTTTTCATCCAAAATATCTTAAATTGTGTTCCGAGGATGAAAGAAGCTTTTACGGGTTTGGAACGACATGGGGGTAAGTGATTAATGACAAAACTTTCATTTTGGGGTGGAGTAACTCTTTAAAGACTTTTTGGTCATCATAAGAGAGGCGCAGAGCGTGAGGCACGGGCTTGGTTAGAGTTATGGACCCAAAAATCAGAGCAAAGTCCAATTTTGGTTATGCACTGTCCTTCGACATCAACTGGCCGCCACTCTATGGTTCCCAAAAATTCTAAAAGGTCTGTCTATTTTTGGCTGATGCTAGCCTCACATAAAGTTGTACAGATCTTTTACGCTGAATCTTGATATCTGTGTGACTCTACTTGATCCCATCCAAACCATGTCTGCATCACGACTTAATGCTCAAAATATTAAAACAGGACAAAATTTCATGCAGTTGTATTCTTGGGCTACTTATAATGTGAAATAACTAAATCTAAACAATGACCTCAGTGATCAAACTTTGGGTGAGATCAGAGAATCAAGCCACTATGTTATGACTGAATCATCAAATCAGTTTTTTTCTCACAACTTTTACTATAACAAATGTGCTTCAGAAACACACAGTTAAAACAACCAGAGAAAAACTTAAGTTAAAAAGTCAAGGGTCAGGAACCCAACTAAAGCAAGCACTTACCTCCATAACGGTGACTTCAAACTTTATTATTTTCAATAAAACAGCGCTTAGGCTTCCTGGAGGCTAAGTGAGGGCTGCCCGTGAAGGGCCAGTGCTAAGGGGCCAACATTTTGCCAATGAGCAAATTCTCAGGGGCCCTGCACTGGCAGCCCTAAGTTGGCCCGTAAAGGGCCAGTGCAGGCTTGTTTGCAGGGAAAGTTGGTATGTCCCATGCTCCATCTCAACTGAATTTGTTTGAACACTTTAATTATACTGTCTAAAGACCAGGCTACTTCTCAGATTATTTTGAAGCATGCACATCAACAACTTAATTATATGTTGTCATTTCGCAAACGCTATTGGATAACTAATGCTAACTCTGCCTGTCAGAAAATAATCTCAGACTGTGTCATATGTCGTCATCTTCAAGGAAAGGTGGGAGAGCAAAAAATGTCTGATTTGACAGTAGAAAGAGTTTTACCTGATTTACCACCATTCACAAATGTCGGCGTCGACTATTTTGGTCCTGTTGAAATCAAGAAAGGGTGAAGCACAGTTAAACGCTATGGGGTAATTTTCACTTGCATGGCAAGTCGGGCCGTGCATCTGGAGATCTGGAGATGCTTATAGTTTGAATACAGATTCCTGCATTAACGCTATTCACCGTTTTTTGTGTCGTCGTTGTCCAGTTGCGAGCCGATAATGGCACAAATTTTGTCGGAGCTGAGGGAAGCTGTAGCTGCGTTAGACCATACTAAGATCCAGCATGCCTTGCTATCAAAGGGACTCAAGTGGACATTCAGTCCTCCTGCTGGGCCTCATGTTGGTGGAATTTGGGAGAGACTTATTCGACTTGTAAAAAAGGTGCTGTATTCAACCATCAGACAACAATCTATGGATTATGAAAGCTTCCAGACTCTTCTAAGTGTGAGATAGAAGTCATTCTTAATGGCCGTCCCATTACAAAATCTTCTGATGATGTGAATGATCCTGAGGCACTTATGCCTAATCACATTCTCCTCCTGAAAACAAAACCTCTTACGACTCCTGGACTATTTAACGAAAGAGATTTGTATATCAGAAAAAGGTGGAGACAGGTACAGTACTTGTCGGATCTTTTTTGGAAAAGATGGGTAAGGGAATACTTACCATTACTACAAGAGAGACAGAAATGGATAAGGCCACGAAGAAGCTTTACAGTGGGAGACATTGTTGTCATCATGGATCCTGTAGCTCCTCGTGGATCCTGGTTGTTGGGAAGAATAATCAAAACCTACCCTGACAAAGGTGGATTTGTCCGATCAGTCCAACTTAAGACAAAAACAGGCCAGTTGGATAAGCCTGTATCCAAAATTTGCCTATTGCTGGAAGCAGAGAACTGAAGCTGATTCAGAGTTTTCATATAAAGACTTTAATGGCTCCTTTCATGTGTATATAAAGTGTAATTGTAAATGTATATTATTACAATTATGGGGCCGGGGTTTAGGAGCCAAATGTAATTTTTAACCACTAGATGGCGGTGTTGAATGGGAGGAGTTGGTGTATGTCATATGACATTTAATTCCTCATGGTTGTGTGTGTGGAGAGAGTAACAGGTGGCGGGAATACATGTTTCTTACCATATTTTAAGAGCCATTGAACCATGAATCCACATGTTTATTGTAAGCCACATTTCTGTCATTAAATGAACAAAGCAAGAAATTGATTTTTGGCATGGACAATGACTTTACTTCCAGCTTATGAGTAAAGAACGTCTTACCACCTGTTCCTGGGTGATTAGGAAGCCACCACAAGGTGGATAAACAATATATAGGGGTGTGGTCGAGAAAGACTGTGAAATGGGCAGAAAGCTGAACAGAGCAGCTGATTATGCTTTCCCATGTGCAAATGTCTGTAAAATACGGTCATATTTTTTAAAACCTTAAAAGGCCATTGCAGTGTGTCACCAGACGCTATCATATCTAAAGCCCCCTTAAATCACAGCTTAATATATACTGTATATGGTTTAAATAAAACAAATTATGTTCTGATATTGAGGTTTATATATATATATATATATATATATATATATATATATATATTTATTTTTTTATTTTTTATTTTTTTTAACTTTCATAATATTTGGTGGAGATGGGACACCACAATACAATTCCACCAGCAGCAGTCTGGTCATGTGTTTTCCAGTATGCAGTTGCTGATTTTGAATGTGAAACTAAGAGTGAAACTGCACATTGTTGTTTGCTCAGTCAATAGGAGGAGCTCAAATCAGCCACAGAGAATAACCAGAGACATACTGAGAGACCAGGAACGTCCCCTAACTCACTATAGACCAATCAGCATCGAGAGTCTGGACCTGAAGGTGTGTCTAAGAAACATGGGTAGAATATCAGGAAGCTGCAACATGAACACAACTCAGACTGAAGTTAGACTGGAGTGAACTAAATCAAACAGGTACGAGACGTTCCTTCATTCAGATCATTATAGCTCTTGTGCTGCTCTTATAACTGCAAACAATACAATGTCCAGTGTTTTACAGTCAGCTTCAGCACAGCAGCACATTCTTCATGTTTGTTTTTGCTCCTGCAGATGATCATGTGTGACCGTTTGTCGCTAAGATTTCATGTTGGTGACTTAATTTTAGCACTAGTGTGTGTGTGTGTGTGACCTATTGTGAAGATCTGCTGTATGCCACTGGTCCATGATTTTTTGTACATGTATTTAAATGCATCTGTAATATTTATGTCCCTGTAGAGCATTTATTTTAAGTGGATTTAAATAAATTGTTAAAATGTGTGTGTGTGTGTAGTTTGTTGTGAAAGTGAAGGCAACTTTTTACACAAAGTTCCCCGAGCAGAAAGAGGAAATGCTGCTCATGTGGGGAGTTACTGTACTGTTTAATGCAGGATTATTGGAGTATTTCTCAATGCGGTTGATTAAAGGAAGTGAAATGTGTTTGGGTCTCCAGTGGTCATGGACAAACCAGTGTGCTTGATTGACACGGCGTCCGACGGGAAGCTGTGTGTCCAGCAGTCAGCGTTGCAGGTTCTGGAGCAGATCCAGCAGCCCGTGGTGGTGGTGGCCGTGGTGGGTCTCTACCGCACCGGGAAGTCCTACCTGATGAACCGACTGGCGGGGAAGCAAACAGGTCAGCAGCATCCAAACACTCGTGCCCTTCAAATGAATGCATGTGAGTCATTGTAGGGTTTCTGGTGTGTGGTTATCAGGGTTTGCACTGGGCAGCACAATCGAGTCCAAGACGAAGGGCATCTGGATGTGGTGCGTGCCTCACCCGACTAAAGCAGAAACCACTCTGGTGCTGCTGGACACCGAGGGACTCGGGGACGTGGACAAGGTGAAGTAACAAATTGACCAAATTACTAGTGCCCAAGGGTCCAATAACACTTTCACTTCTGCAGCAGAGATTTATGCCCCTTTTACAAGATGTACAATTAGTCTCTGATGTCCCCAGAGTGTGTACATGAAGTTGTAGCTCAAAATACCCAACAGTAGAGCCCTGCATGGGCCTCAGATATAGGCCCTAGCCCCGCCCTTGAACGACAGCTTATCAGAATTACCGGCCCGAGTCCGACCAGAGCCCATCTTTTTTCCCACTTCTCCCAAAACAGCTTATACTACTGTTTCAGCTATTAAAGTAGTTCAGTTTTGTTTGTAATGGCAAAGTGATTATATTTCCTTTTGTTTTTTTATCAAGTTAATTTAGAAAAACTTTTGAAGCATTTTTTGTTTGGTAAATATAAGTTTTTGTTTTTTAAAGTAACGACCAAGCGGCCAGCGGCAGACAGTGAGTTGATTATAGTCTGTTTGATCAATTTTGCCTTCTCAAATCATCACGTCTTGCCTAAAATAAAATCTATAGATAGTTTTACAGATAGTCAAGCTAAAAGGGTGACTGTACAATAACAGCTGTCAACCAGCTCGGTATGCAAATGAGTGGTCCGAACTTACTTATTTTCCAAGAGCATGTTTAATTTTGGTCACACATTCAGCATGTTGTTGGCTTTTGAGAATGGACAGATGTTTTCAGTCTAGTGCTAGCTTGCTAGTGTGCTGTAAAGTGGAGGCAGGGACATCTCGACCTGCTTAAATGGAGCACTACATGCTATAGCCTGTAGTTGTGTGAGTAGCTTTCATTGAGTTGAATGTCAATGCAAATTTAAGGCTATTTCCAATTTATTATTCTAACTTCACAAATGTGTTTCTGCATTCTTAGGGGGACTCGAAGCATGACACCAACATCTTCAGTCTGGCTGTGTTACTGAGCAGCACTCTGGTCTACAACAGTCGAGGGACGATCGACAACAGGGCTATAGAGGAGCTGCAGTATCCTTCTGAACATTTATCTAGAAATTAATTAAATTAAATTAAATGTGCTTGCTTTGTGAATGCTTTATGTCAAAAATATATTTATATAGTTACATGTAAAAACATGACAGGCAGAAGTTAATTAATTTTAATTGCAATATTCCATAATGCAGTTTTTGGCAGCTAAACCCTCTTCTATCTCTAAAGAAAAAACATGATAGACAGGCAAGTGTAATCACAATAACTTATTCCAAAAGTGACAACAAGCAGTACCAAAGTAGTCCAAACACAGTTTAATCTGAAGTGCGGTCTGGTGCTATACAACAGTATCTAGTGGTGTATAGAGTAGTGTTGCACGATATACTGGTACTAAAAAGGTATCCCAATACCCTGCTTTTAAAAACGGTATGATTCCTCATTTTACCAGTACCGGTTCTTTAAGAATGAAAGCAGTTTAATAAGAGCCGTATTTCCTGAGTTGTGTCAACATGTGGCAGCAGGGCAGAGTGTGCAGCGCTCTGCTTCACTCCCTGCAGGCACACTGGCCATGCCAACTTTATATATCCACACAACAAAGGACTGTAATTACAAGACAAGAAACATGCATGAATAAAATTTTTTTTTTTAAGTTATTAACCGCAATAAACCTTGAAAAAAAACTCAGTACAGTGTGCACGTTATCACACACCTGAAGCGCACACAGAAAGCCGCCTCTCTCAGACAGCAATATAATCGTGATTTCAGATCTCTTTCACTTCTTATAGTGCTTCAACAGTCAAATACACACACAGTTATGTCAAAATGACTGTCTTGGCTTATAACTTAAGTAAATTGTGAACAGCTGAGAAAGAAAAGGCGTGTGTATCTGTAGATCCATGCAGCTCTTAAAGTGACAGCAGACTTATATTCCTGCTGCTGCCTGTATCTATAACGTTAATCAAACAACCACAGAAAAAGAGAAAATCACTCACTGATCTTGACTGTTACTTAATAAAGCTACTAAATTTAGTCAATGTATGAATGTTTAATTCATACAGTGAAGATATGCAGTTTGGTTATATTCCCCACCCCGAGCTCATGCCCTCAAATATAAGTCAAATGAAAGTGATTTATTTTGTGACACATTAACTTTTTCACCATCTTTGTTTGATGAGGCAATTGAGATCAGTAATAACCTTCTAATTTGGCTTTATCATTTTAACTGAGCAGTGTTACAAAGATCTATATTTACCTGTAGGCTCAGTTGTATCATAGACTGATAGTTGCTTACCATAGAGTGGTGGCACTGGCATGTGATTATTTATTTATTTAAAGAGGGAGGAAATGCTCAAAAAGCAGGGCAGGTACACAATTCAGAAATAAGTAAGCTCTTTTTTTGGCCAGGAGCCAAAGGGTCTGTGGTAATGGAAGGTATTTCCTGATGTCTGGGGCCTAATGGATAGAGAGTCGGACTTGTAACCCGAAGGTCGTGGGTCCGAGTCTCAGGTCCGGCAGGGATTGTAGGTGGGGGGAGTGAATAACCATCTCTCCACCCTCAATACCACGACTGAGGTGAGACTCTTGAGCAAGGCACCGAACCCCCAACTGCTCCCAGGGCGCCGCAGCATTGGCTGCCCACTGCTCCAGGTGTATGTTCACTACTGTGTGTGTGCACTTGGATGGATTAAATGCAGAGCACAAATTCCGAGTGTGGGCCACCATACTTAGCCACACATCACTTCACTTTCACTTTTTCACTTCATGTTTCCTGATGATATCTCCCAAAGTTAACATGTAAAGCGTGAAAAGTGGTGGTCCTAGTACGAGCCTTGTGGTACTCCATACTGTACTTGTGATCGATATGATAACTCTTCATTCACTGATACGAATGGATGATGTCAGACAAATACGATTTGCACCATGCCACTGCAATTCCAATAATGCCAACATAATTTTGTAGTCTACTTAAAAGAGTGTTGTAATTGATAGTATCAAGTGTGGTGCTAAGATCCAGTAGCACTAATAGAGAGATACAACCACGATCAGATGATAAGAGCAGGTCATTTGTAACTCTAATGAGAGTAGTCTCGGTACTATGATAAGGTCTAAATCCTGACTGGAAACCCTCATAGATACCATTTTTTTCAAAGAAGGAACATAGTTATGAGGACACTACCTTTTCTAGTATCTTTGACAGAAATGGGAGATTCAAGATAAGTCTGCAATTAACTAATATTCTTTAGGGTAAAGTAGCGTTTTGTTTTTGTTTTTTTGAATGAGAGGCTTGATACCAGCCAGTTTGAACGTTTTTGGGACATATCCTAATAACATTGACGAATTAATAATATTCAGAAGAGGATCTATGACTTCTAGAAACACCTCTTTTAGTAGCTTAGATAATATTGGGTCTAACATACATGTTGTTTTAGATGATTTAACAAGTCTTATAAAATTCTTCCTCTTCTATAGCAGAGAATGAGTGGAATTGTTCCTCAGGGGATCTATAGAGCATTATCTTATGTAATAGTATCATTATCAAATAGTGAAAGGATTTGATAAGGATTTGTAAATGTGTACATCTGTACAGTTGTTCATTAATAAATTATGTTCTAGATGCTGTTAAATCAATATTATACATTTTATTGTCTATGTAAATGTACATGGTAGAACCACACTTAATGTAAAATACATACAAATACTAATGGAATCATGTTGGACAGTCACTTTGTGTTCATACCTAAACAAACTGTCAGATATGTTTCTGAACTAACAGAGTGCATCAAGGTCAAATCATCATCAGACGAGTATGTTGATGATTCAAATGAGTTTGTGAAGTTCTTCCCTAGTTTCATCTGGGCAGTGAGGGACTTCACCCTGGAGCGAAAGATTGATGGCAAAGATGCAACAGAGAATGATTATCTAGAGTTTGCTCTGAAGCTGAAACATGGTAATTTAAATATGGTACAAAAGATTATTTTAAGAGCCCTCACAATCACTATCACAATGAGCGCTTGTAATTAGTTTTTCCAAACTTAATGGTATATCAACAGATCTTTCTTACATTTACATCACTTAGTCTGGTTCTATTTAAGATCCAAGTTTTGGGTGTACTGCAGTTTGTTTAAATTGACCTATTTATAAAAAGACAAAGATATCAGTTTCAAATCAGTTTTTCTACTACTGAAAATGATAGCATAGGATGCAACTTTGCAATATGTCTAAAGTAAAAAAAAAAAAAATTAAGTATTAACTGTATGTTTCACATGGGGGTGAAATGTCAAAAAAAGAATCCAAGATCTTACAGGATATTTCACCATGATTCCAGTTGGAAGGGAGCATATATGTTCCATTTAAAGGGCATTAAAGTGAGTGAGATGTGAATTTAAATTGTATTTACTTATTTTACTGATATTATGTCACTTCTCTAGTAAGTTTTGTCTGTGTGTAAAGACGCTGCAGGCTGTGGCGTAGCGCAAATCCGAGAACGATTGTTCCGAAGTGAAGTAAACTTCGATGGATTTTCCCTGCTCAGGGAGTAGGGAGCAATGAACACTGTGTAGGGACCATGTCAATCGGAACACAGTTCATTTATTAAGCTCTCTTACAACGAGCTGGTTATCTGAATTAGGTGTGTTAAATAAGAGAGACATGCAAAATATGCAGAGCAGTGGTACGCGAGGACTGGAATTAGGAACCACTGCTGTAGATCAGGGTGCCCAAAACTCCTGGAGGGCCACTGTCTTGCAGAGTTTAGCTCCAACTTGCCTCAACACACCTGCCTGGAAGTTTCTAGTATGCCTAGTAAGACCTTGATTAACTGGTGCAGATGTATTTAATTGGGGTTGGAGCTAAAATCTGCAGAACACTGGCCCTCCAAGAGCAGGATTGGACACCTAGATAATGGCATAAATTTATAATAAATGTGAATGGAAAGGTTTCAAAGTGGAGAAAAAAAAAGTCCTGTGACAATGTGGCCCAGAAGAGTAGCTGAATCAGCTACACTCTGCTCAAAGCACAGACACTCTTTTTTTAACTTTACAAATCTCTAGAAATGAGAAAATCTACAGCTTGTGTTCATCTCTTCTAGGAACATCAAAAAAAGTGATGGAGTACAACCTTCCCAGGGAGTGCATCCAAAAATTCTTCCCCTCCAGGACGTGCTTCACGTTCCCGTTTCCAACCGCCCCAGAAAACGTGTCTCGTCTGGAGAGACTGGATCCTGCTAACCTTTCCTCTGAGTTCCTGGAGGTTACAGGACGTTTCTGCAAGTTTGTCTTTGACAAGAGTGAGGTGAAGAAGCTGAAAGATGGATACACAGTCACTGGCAGAGGTGATTCAGAAGGACATTTGAAAAGCTTGCATATGTGCTTTCAGTAGAATATCTATTGCTCAATCATTTAGTTTGACTTCTTTCCTTCTTTGAAAGTTCTGGGTCATCTAGCAAAAACATACACAGACACCATCTCTAGTGGGGCTGTGCCATGTCTAGAGAATGCTGTGATCGCCATGGCAATGATTGAGAATCAAGCTGCGGTGAAGGAGGGGCTTGAGGTGTACCAGAGTGGAATGGAGAAGCTGAAGAACTCCTTCCCTCTGGAATTAAAGGTTGTGTCCTTGGAGCACCAACGTCTCGGTGGCATGGCAACACAAACCTTCATGACTCGATCTTTCAGGGACACTGACGGGAAGCACCTGAAATCTCTAGAGGTTAGCTGGATCTCTCTCTGAGGAGGTGCTGTGAGCTTACTGATAGAGAGATGTTCTTTCATAGTAGTGAATGAGATCTGGACATTCTCACTGATTCCATCTTCTCATATATGTGACCCTGGACCACAAAACCAGTCATAAGTGTCAATTTTCCAAAATTGAGATTTATACATCATCTGAAAGCTGAATAAATAAAGCTTTCCATTGATGTATGGTTTGTTAGGAAAGGCCAATATTTGGCTGAGATACAACTATTTGAAAATCTGGAATCTGAGGGTGCAAAAAAATCTAAATATTGAGAAAATCACCTTTAAAGTTGTTCAAATGAAGTTCTTAGCAATGCATATTACTAATCAAAAATTAAGTTTTGATATATTTACGGTTGGAAATTGACAAAATATCTTCATGGAACATGATCTTTACTTAATATCCTAATGATTTTTGGCATAAAAGAAAAATCAATCATTTTGACCCATACAATGTATTTTTGGCTATTTCTACAAATATACCCCAGCGATTTAAGACTGGTTTTGTGCTCCAGGGTCACATATATCATTCTGTGCTGACAGTGTTATTCCGAATAAACAAGTCAGACGAAATAGCAAGCCCTAAGTCACCAAAGAACTGAAACACTCTCTGTGTGTTTTTTAGGAAAAAGTTAATAAACTCTTTGATGGATACCTGTGCCAAAATGAGCAAGCTTCAAAGAAAAGATGCGAGGATCTCCTGTCATCCCTCTCAGCATCAATGAATGAAAAACTCAAACAGGGCGTCTATGCTACATCTGGTGGCTATGATCTATTCTGCAAGGATCTGGAGGACATTGTGAAGAAATACAACAGCCAGACCAATAAAGAAGTCAAGGTCTTGTCTATATTGCACAAATTAATGACATTTTAAAACGATGAAAGTCTATGAGATGTTCTGATATAGCTTCTATGTGTGTCAACAGGCTGAAGCGGTCTTAGAGGTGTTTCTGAAGCAGAAGTCTGTGGATTCTAAAGCTATTCTCCAGGCCGACAAAAAACTGACTGAGAAGGAAAAAAAGATTAAAGGTAAGAGTTCCCCATTCTTAAATTCTGACCAGGTTACTTGTGAAAGAAGTGCTCAAAGGTGATAAGCTTCAAATGCAATAAATAGCACTAACAAGTAGCAATAAATGGTAGAAGCAGTTTCAAGGGTCCAAGAATAATTTTGCTTTAACATCATTCAGATAACAACTGCAGTCCCAGGTGTAGATTTCAGGGGGCTATTCATGCCATTATCATTATGAATCAAGAACAGTGTGATTCAGGCCAGTACCTGTAACTCTAAGTCAGGTGTAACTTAGTTGTCGGGCCATAACCTGAATGTTACATTCAGTATATTATTAACTCAAAAAAAGTATTTCACAGAAGTGGAATGAATAATATAAAATTTTACCTTGCAGTTTATATCTGCCTTACAGTACAGTAGACCATTAATCTTTTCTCTATCTGTAAAGCATCTCTTTCCTTCCTCTTCTTTTTGTCAATGACCAGAGGAAACAGAGAAAGCCATACTCCTGGAGCAGGAAATCAAAGCTAAAGAGGAGAAGCAGCGACAGTTAGAAGAGAAAATGGAAGCAGAAAGACAGAGTAATGAAGAGAGGATGAGACAGATGAGGGAGAAGATGGATGAGGAGATGAGGCTTCAGAGAGAGGAGGCCGAGCGTGCCATGGACAGCAAACTGAGGGAGCAGGCCGCTCTGCTGGAGAAGGGCTTTCAGGACAAGGCTGACAGGATGAGTCAAGAGATGGAAGAGTTCAAGAGACAGAACACTGAAGCTGAGAGTAATAGAGCTCGAGAGTTTGCAGAGCTGTTAGAGAACTCCAACAAGAGACATGAGCAGTCTATGGCTATGATGATGCAGCAGAACAGTGAACAGATGAAGGCTTTACAGCAGCAGATGAGAGCGCGCCCTTCAGGTGGATGTTGCATCTTGTGAAATGCATTAACTCTGTGATCATCAGAGGCATGTAATTGTACAATGCAATTAACTTACTGTAAAATGATTCTGTACCTCTACATATAACAGCATTGAAAGTATTGTCTCCATATGCAGTTAAACTACAATTAAACTGAGTGCTAAGTATGATTATTCAGACATGTAATTGACCCTTTGCAAAGACCCGCCCCCCTTAGTTACCGTTTTGTGGCTCTCTAATGTGTTGTGACCAGTGTTGGGAAGGTTACTTTGGAAATGTAATAGTTACAGATTACAAGTCAACCTACTTAAAATGTAATAGTAGTGTACCTTTTTCAATTACTTTATTAAAGTATTGTAACTGATTACTTTTCTAAATTTCTAATGAATGTTTTCGACTGTTAATAATTTTCAAACATTTACACCATGCAGGGTTAACCTTACAGTAGTATTCAACACTGATTACTGTCAGACTTTCAAAATCCTTGAATTAAGATGATAATAATTGAACACATCCACTACAAAATCAGACTTTAGTACCACCATATACTTTGAGATTGATCTGAAGTTCAATGCAGATTTAAATTCATAAGAAATAGTTTACTGATACTGTTTTTGAAGAAAAATCTTCGCATAACTACTGGAAACACTGGCATCGACCAATGCTTTGGAAATAAAGACGATTATCTAATAAGCATGTGTCCTATTCTGTGTACTAAACTCCTGAAATATTGGCTTTTTGAAACATTGGTGTCTGTTTGTATATATGACGAGTTTTCTCAAAAGAAATTGTAAAATGCTAATTAAGTGACTAAGATCAGTTCTAGAGATTGTTTATGTGTTCATGTACTAATATATTGAGACAGAGGCTGAAAACACCAAGGGCGATACACACGCTTCAGTGTAGTAAATTTATTAATTAATTAATTTCCACAGAGACACGCAGAACGTGCAGGATCTTTTTGCGGCTTAATATTCACAGACTCCATATCGCGTTTTGATTCAAGTGTACTGACCTGCTTTTGATTTATTCATCCAAAATGTGGCATCCGTGACATTCCGCATTATAGGAATTCCATTTTAATGACTGGATTCTATGAACCAGTCCGTGTTTTACACATCACGGAAACCATAGGGCCATACATTTTAGAGTAGTCTGTGCAATTTGGGAAAGAAATCAATTAAATCTGTATGTGGATGTGTGTAAATATTCAAATGTAACCCCCATTGTAATCGTTAACATTTTCATTAATAATTGTAATTTAATTACACATTTTCTCTTAGTAACTGTAACTAATTACAGTTACATTTATTTTGTAATTAAATTATGTAACACCCTTACATGTAACTAGTTACTCCCCAACACTTGTTGTGACTACGGTTGGAAAGTGGTGGAAAATTTCCGGAAACTTTCCAAAAATCCCCAGAAGATTCCAAAACATCCTGAAAAATTCCACCTTTTTGCAATCCTAGTTGTGACATATCGCTGTAGCGTCTCAGATCAAGTAGCACGTGAACCATATCTTCTTTTTTACTAGTTATAACAAAATAAACATGAATGCACATCAGAAGGTATTTCGTATCTCATTTCAACCATAGAGAGACAATACACACCAGTTTTCAAGTTCAAGTCCACTGAAGTTAATCTACTCTACTTTCTGGTTTGTCTGACAGACAAAATGGCAGATTCTGCGTTATGATTGGTCAGATCCCCTGTCAATCAAACTCCCGGGGAAGGGTGAATTGAGTCCAATATTCAGTTAATTACACATTTAGATTCTCATTTTCATTGTTCATCTTTTCACTGAATCTGTTGTCTGTATACTCCCATTAAACTATACAAATAAAAATTATGACGTCAAGGGAGATCGTCAAAATATGCAACATAAGTTTGCAAGTGCAAAACTATCAGCCCTTTAGGCTCAAAATGTAGGAAAGAGAAGGCTAATGTGCATAGGCTGATTAACTAAATGGGGCAAGTTTTCAGGGGGGCACAATGCAAACTGTTTCTCCAAGACAAGCGATGCATTTACAAACATCTTTCTTTGAATGATTTCCCAAAAGTTCCCTCCCGCTCCACGTAATATCTGCTCTATCCCCGGATCCATGCATTCTGTGCAAGCAGAGCATTTTCATGTCGAACAGATTAAAGCATTCATTCACGCTGGGACCATGCTGTGCTGTGACGTGTCCCATTCAGAGAAACAACACGCTCATGGATATGTGAATCCACTACAGATCATCAGCAGTGAACTTTCACATAGACAGTGGCACACAAGAAACTGAGTATGCTTTTAACTTAATTTTCAGCTCAAAACATCTAAAAATTACATAGCTATCCACCTTTTTTGCAATACAGAAGCTCTTTTCTATGAATGTTAGAGACTTTAAATTCATAAGCTGCTAGTTTCTGCTAAGTTTTAAATGATGGGAGGCAATCAACTTCCGGTTTGGGGAAGTTCCCTCAAAAGACTGAAACAAAATCATAAGGTTGTGATATGTTAAGTAATTTAAGTAATATGATCAAAATACTAGTTTCCAGTATGAAGGGAGCAAAACATTTGAAAATTATTTTGTTAATTAAATATAAGCGAATGAGCTGAGGACAACAATGACTCAAAAATGACTACCCGCATTTTGTTTGTTGGCCACAGATCTGAAATGGTTAACTGTTTGGATTTTCAGGATGTGAATAACCCATTATAAATGCAATATTAAATGTGACCTATAATGCCCCTTTTTAAAGTATGCAATAAAACTCTCAAGTGTCCCTAGAATGTGTCTGTGAAGTTTCAGCTCAAAATACACCACAGATCATTTATTATATCATTTTAAAAAT
Organism: Schizothorax lantsangensis; assembly: GCA_027422415.1. NCBI lineage: Eukaryota > Metazoa > Chordata > Actinopteri > Cypriniformes > Cyprinidae > Schizothorax > Schizothorax lantsangensis. The sequence goes on from CM049854.1 coordinate 1,002,001, forward strand.
GCATATTTTAAGTGGAATCAGAAACAGGCTGTTTCCGTGCTTGTCTCTTTAAATGCAAATGAGCTGCTACTCCCCGCCCTCTTTTCCAGATACTCAACAACTCTGCCAAAACAAAACATCTGTTTTGATTATCATGTCGGTCACGGTCACGTGACATTGCAGGACATCATGGAAGTTTATTATTTGCACGTGTTTTAAAGCCATGTAACTTCTGATATAGGGTTTTCTCAGCGCACACATCTGAAGCACGCGCACAGAAAGCTGGCTGTCAGACTGTCAGTACGAAACTATGTTCTCTTTCATGTCTTATTGTGCTTAAATACACACAAGGCAAAAACACAAATTTCACATAAACACATCTGTTTTAAATGTCTGTCATGTTGCACGAGAGCTCTTGTGGTGGGATGTACAAAAGGTCTTTTGTAGTTACAGCCTTCTTCTACTAGACATCTGCTGTCACAGTCTCTACTGTTTAGTTTCTTTGAAGTTTGGTTTTCCTTGTTCCCGTTTTGTCTGTGTTCTTTAGTTTCCATAGATTCTGATTACTCCCTCATTTGTTTCCATGTTTACTCGTTAGTTCTCACCTGTTCTGATTCAGTTAATCATCTGTCTATTTAAACCCAGAGTTCTGTCAATTTCTTTGTCCAATATTGTATTTGAGTTAAGTGTATGATTGCCATTTTTGTCTCCTAGTAATTCTAATTCTCCTAGCAGTTTTGTGTGTGGTTGCTGACAGTCAGACCACCTGACATCTCTGTTAGGCTTGCATTTACTGGTCACAATGCTTATGCCTCTCCTAACATGCCAAATCATTGTGGGCACCAGGTCATTTCAGAGCACCCTCTTACAGTCTTAAGGACTGGTCTTCTTGTAGTTTGGCTAATTTCCAGGATACCCAGGACCCATGTCTTGCTTCTCTGCCATGATTGTTGACGTGTAAAGCCTGATTCGGATGGTAATTGTTTCTCATGGGCACATAAGTGATTTTCGACATTTACAGGGGTTAGTCAATTATTTTATTGCCATCCGAATCCAGAATGCTGGTATTTTTCTCTCATCACCCACGTAAACATTCCCAGCTGAATTACCTACTGTTTTTTTGACAAAGGTTGTGTGGTAATTTAATTGTCATCCGAATCCACATCTCTGAGTTTACAAGAGGAAATCGATTCAAAATTCAATGTTTAATCCTTTTGACCACTGCGGAGCACCGTACTGTAACTCTTGCATTTCGCTGTAATTTGAATGCATATTTATTAATGAAGCGCTGGAAAGTATTTACAGGAACAATATTTCATAACTGATTGTTTTCAGCCGCCACATTTATCAAAGTCCAGTTATTCGAAGTGGTATAATCTTAATAATAATCTTAATTCAAAGGTAAAACAAGATTTTTTCCCCAAAACTAACAAAATTTTAATACATTTTTCAATAAATAAGACAAGTAAAAATTAAATTAAATATTAAATATTTAGATAAAAAAATAAATAAATAAAACTTAGCTATCTAGCAAACATGAGCAAACAACCAAGCCAATACTTATCAAACTTTCAATTAGCAAAATATCTAGCCTTGGCTAACAAAGCATAAAGTCAGTTATTGGTGTTGGTGGAGCTTAGGGTCATAGTTGATTTATTCTTCTACATGATGTTATTATCAGACCATCGTATGAATGTTGACCCTAAGGTGTCTGAAGACAACATCATGTGAGAGAATAAATCAATGATGACCTGTGGTCAACGTTCATATGATGGCCTGAAGAAAACATTTTAGAGAATAAATCAATGAGGTCGTGAGTTCAGCAGTCATATGATGGTCTGAGTACAAAAACATCAATAATGACAGGAGGAGCTGGGCTGCCTGTGCAACCTGAAATGTCTCATGCTACCCAACAAAACACGACACTACAGACAAATCAGTCAAAAAAAGACAAAGAAAGAGCGATTTGTGGCCTCCACCTGCAAAACCATTCTCCTTTTTGGGGGTTGTCTTGCTGTTGCCTCTCCAGTGCACCTGTCGTCACTTTGGTGAAACTGATTCACAATCACTTAAGATTTTTAACTAGACAGATCGATTTCCCTAAGGTTTAAGTGACTTTGTGTGATGATCAAGTTTTCCATTAATTTTATGAGCAGTCTATAATCATTAAATACATAATCTCCCACATTATACCAATGGTTTCGTCAGTTTCCGAAAGGCATCGTTACCAGGGAAGTGAGGCAGTGGTGCTGCAAAATATTACTTTAGCTTTCCATTGATGTATGGTGTGTTGGGATAGGACAATATTTGGCTGAGATACAACTATTTGAATATCAGGAATCTGAGGGTGCAAAAAAATCAAAATATTGAGAAAATCGCCTTTAAAGTTGTTCAAATTAAGTCCTTAGCTATGCATATTACTCCACAAAATATCTTCATGGAACATGATCTTTACTTAATATCCCAATGATTTTTGGCATAAAAAAAATCTGTAATTTTGACCCAAACAATGTATTTTTGGCTATTGCTACAAATATACCCCAGCGACTTAAGACTGGTTTTGTGCTCCAGCGTTGCATTTTAGTTTAAATGAACTCAATTTCAAGGCAACCAGGTTAGGCTGCTTAAAGTTAAACCAACAAATCATTTTTACACTGTGATTGTGTCTTTAATACTTTCTGTGCATGATTTTATTCTAATTCCACCTCAACACAAATAAGAAAATAAAATGTTCATATAAAAACAAGTGTAGTGTGATAAGGTGTGAAAGCAGCAAAAACTTTGCTCCTCCTGTATTGCTCCTGCATCACAAAACTTTATTTATGACGAAGATCCAGGTGTACAGTAGATATCATAACAGTCTATCGATAAACGCACACACCTTGTTCTCTGCTTTTGCCGCTGCGAACTGAAGAACAAGCTGAATGATGCTTGCTGCAGTTTTAAAGGGGACTGAAGCTAGTAACAGTTTTTTAGAGGGACAAAGTACAAATTTAGGGGGGCTGAAATGCCCCTGAGTAGAGCCTACCGACACACAAAGAGTGCTACTTGTGAAATCATTGACTCATGTACCTACAGCTCTTATCATACACTTCACTGCTCACTGAACAAGCAGAAGACGCAAGCAGAAGTGATTAACAGTTGTTCAAGAGTTTAAATAGTTTTGAAAAGTGTTTGTTTTGATTTGGGTTTTTTTTCAAGATAAATGTGAAGTTTTGCATGTTGTTGCTGTTTTTTCTCCAGTCAATAATATTTCTGTTTGGGTCACCCATTCCACCAGCAGCAGTCTGGTCATGTGTTTTCCAGTATGCAGTTGCTGATTTTGAAAGTGAAACTAAGAGTGAAACTGCACATTGTTGTTTGCTCAGTCAACAGGAGGAGCTCAAACCAGCCACAGAGAATAACCAGAGACATACTGAGAGACCAGGACTGCGTTTCCCAAAAGCATTGTAAGCCTAAGTTGATCGTAGCTCCATTGCTTTCAATGGGTCTATGATGTACTTAAGCTTACGATGCTTTTGGGAAACGCAGCCCAGGAATGTCCCCTAACTCACTCTAGACCAGGGGTTCCCAAACTCGTTCCTGGAGCCTCCCCAACACTGCACATTTTGCATGTCTCCTTTATCAATCACACCTGATTCAACTCATCAGCTCATTAGTAGCAACTCCAAGACCTGAAATGGGTGTGTCAGACAAAGGAGACATGCAAAATGTGCAGTGTTGGGGAGGCTCCAGGAACGCGTTTGGGAACCCCTGGTCTAGACCAATCAGCATCGAGAGTCTGGACCTGAAGGTGTGTCTAAGAAACATGGGTAGAATATCAGGAAGCTGCAACATGAACACAACTCAGACTGAAGTTAGACTGGAGTGAACTAAATCAAACAGGTACGGGACGTTCCTTCATTCAGATCATTATAGCTCTTGTGCTGCTCTTATAACTGCAAACAATACAATGTCCAGTGTTTTACAGTCAGCTTCAGCACAGCAGCACATTCTTCATGTTTGTTTTTGCTCCTGCAGATGATCATGTGTGACCGTTTGTCGCTAAGATTTCATGTTGGTGACTTAATTTTAGCACTAGTGTGTGTGTGTGTGTTAGTGAACTCTACAGCCTGACTTGTCTTGATAGATGGTCTGGCCATGTTTTGTTTGAGCTTCAAAGGACCTTGTTTATGTGATAGGATTAACTTGTAGAAACCAGCATCAGCTAAACCCAGTCTGGTTATAGACTGTAGCTGGACACAAACAAATCTGACAGCATTTATCTTATTCAGCCTGCTTGTGTAGTTTGTTGTGAAAGTGAAAGGCAATATTTATTGGACTGAAAAAGTGTTGTTAAAACAATATTTTACACAAAGCAGAAAGAGGAAATGCTGCTCATGTGGGGAGTTACTGTACTGTGTAATGCAGGATTATTGGAGTATTTCTCAATGCGGTTGATTAAAGGAAGTGAAATGTGTTTGGGTCTCCAGTGGTCATGGACAAACCAGTGTGCTTGATTGACACGGCGTCCGACGGGAAGCTGTGTGTCCAGCAGTCAGCGTTGCAGGTTCTGGAGCAGATCCAGCAGCCCGTGGTGGTGGTGGCCGTGGTGGGTCTCTACCGCACCGGGAAGTCCTACCTGATGAATCGACTGGCGGGGAAGCAAACAGGTCAGCAGCATCCAAACACTCGTGCCCTTCAAATGAATGCATGTGAGTCATTGTAGGGTTTCTGGTGTGTGGTTATCAGGGTTTGCACTGGGCAGCACAATCGAGTCCAAGACGAAGGGCATCTGGATGTGGTGCGTGCCTCACCCCACTAAAGCAGAAACCACTCTGGTGCTGCTGGACACCGAGGGACTCGGGGGCGTGGACAAGGTGAAGTAGCAGCCTCTATACTCTGAAAAAAACATTTAGAAGAGCCACTGATGAGAAAATGTGCAGGTGCGGGTCGGACGGGTGACAGGTGCAGGTATTTGCTATTGGGACTCAATCCGGTACGCGCTGATAGGCAGCTGCTTTCAAATGGTCCTGTGCTTGTCTTCATGCTCTGGTAATTGGTTAAAGCCAACTCGGCTGCCGCTTACAAGCAGATAAAATATTTTTTATCTTTGGCGGCGCCTGGCGCGAAGAGCTGTAATAGTTTAATGAGTTCTACCTCATGTAGGAGATTTAATGCGGGTGCGGTTCGGGTCTCAGTTTTTATATCAAACAGGTCGGGTACAAAATTAAATTAGTGTTGCTGTTGGATAACGGGTCGGGTGTTGTGTCAATTATCAAACAGGTCCCGTGCAGGACTCTGCCCTCCAGTGATGATCATCCAGGGTAGAGCGGAGAAACGGAGGATTAAAATATATATGAGGGAAGACACGGGAACAACTTGAGAGCCAAAACTGTGTAAAAACAGTTTCCAAACTTTGAGATTGTTTTTCAAAATGATGTTATCTGTGTACTTCAGTGGAGAGAATGTGGCAGGGAAACATAAAAGTGCAGGCAGGGTGGAGGATTCGCAAGTTGCAAAATTCCGGGAATTTTCAAGACTGGAAACTTTCCATGGGAACATATGGGAATTAATGGGAATAAACTGGAAATTTGCAAAATTGCAGGAACTGGGAACTTAAATGTAGTTGAGCTAAAAATCTTGCAGCATTAACTTAGTTAAAACAACCAGATTTAATGCAATTTCAGTTTAATTTCTACCCTACTCATTGCTCAATCACATGCACACAGCTTACTGCAGGGCTATTGAGGCCACACCCCCTACATGTGCTTTCCTCCATAACATGAACCGATCATTTCTTAAATCCTGCACACAAAATATCAAAATGTCCATCTTGGTAAGTATTCATGTAAATTACATGAATATTACAAAAACTTGTTTAAAACTTCCTTTTGTTGTGTGTAATATACTTTGCAACTAAATTAGGCTATACATAGTAAAAACAAATACACTGACTGAACAAACATTTAGGTGAGAATAATAATAAAACAAAAGTCTAAAAATGACCCTCCCCCCACACACAATCCCCCTAGTTACCTAAGAGGGGGATTCCCTCTATTCTCTCTGAAGCACACTTGCTGCATTTGAGACCAAAGACTACATCTAAGTTTTGATATTCTAAATACATTTGATCTATGGGATTTAAGTTTAACTAGTAAATACCAAAAAGTGTTTATACAGTAGCTAGCTAGCCAGTAAATCAAGATATGAAAAATCTAAGTGAGTTAGCACTATTTCATTGACCGTTAATGAGGTGCTAGCAAGCTCAAGCTGTGATGCTCTTTCTGCTAGCCAGTTTTCTGTTATCATACAGAAGTACAGTACTGGTCAAAAGTTTGGACACATTACTATTTTTAATGTTTTTAAACGGTGCATATCTTTTGCTCATCAAACCTTCATTTATTTGATCAAAAATACAGAACAAAACAGTAATATCGCACAGTATTACCGGTATTACAATTTAAAATAATGGTTTTCGGTTTAAAATATAATTTATTTCTGTGACGCAAAGCTGTATTGCATATATACTGTATATATATAAATCCTTTTTTAACTTTAAAATCCTTTTTTTTTTTTTATTAATACTTTTATTCAACAAGGATGTGCTCATTTAATAAAAAGTATTAGTAAAGACTTATATTGTTAGAAAAGATTTCTATTTTGAATAAACACTGTTTTTTTTTATTCATCAAAAAAGCATCATGGATTCCCCCCCCCCAAAATTTTTTTTTATTTAGTTTGCATGCATGTGAGCCTATGATCAAACACAATGATTATATTTATGTTTGTATATGATACAGTTTTATAAATTTCCCCAAATTTCCAATTAATTCCCAAAAATTCCCGTAAGTTTCAAACTTGGAATATTTCCAAAATTCCCCAGATGAAGTTTCCGGAAATGTTCTGCCCCTTTGCAACTCTTTTTTTTTTTTTCTTTTTTTTTTTTCAAATTTTCAATGCTTAACCACTAATTAAATTAAGAGTAGTATTGGCTGCATATTTGCAGTTCAGTAATAGAACATAAAATTAGGAAAGGCTAAACCACACAAATGCCTTAGTTCTATATCTCTATTCAATGGCAAGACTCCAAATATCCGGAAAGGTATCCAGCAGAAACAATCTAATGTAACAAAGAAAGACATAAGGATAAAGATAAAAGAAAAAGATATAAGAATGTGACACAGATGACTGATTATTTTGTTCTCCTAGTCTGACACTCCACAGTGATTTACTGAATTACTGTTCATTGTCTAGATGGTAGTAGACGGTCAGTTATTGTCTCTAGGCTGTCAGAGTGTATGCATGTCATTCTTGCAATGTCATTTTTTGATTGTCTGTCTCAGGGGGACTCGAAGCATGTACCAAGATCTTTTCTCTGTCTGTCCTTCTGAGTAGCACTCTAGTGCTCTACTGCAGTATCCTTCCATTCCTACATTATACATTACTGTTAATGCTGTTAATGGTTTAGATTGTTATTCTGAATTTCCTGTCCATGTGTGGTTTGGCCTGACATTGTTCTGTGTAAAATGGCTGAAATAGCATTATTAAACCTGTAGTAGCAAGTTCAAATGTCCATGGTTTAACTCCTTGCCTTTTCCTGGGTTTGCGTGGTAAGAATTTAAACAATAATGCAATTCTCATATATCAACATGGTTAGAATTACAGTTTTGAGAAATGCTAGAAAATGTGTACTCTGGAGTGGAGGGGAAAGAGGGGAGACAACACAACAACGGCTTCTGATCCAGTCAGTTTTATTTTACTCTCACTGAGTTTAAACAAAACGGTTTTGAGAAAAAGTTTAAACAGTTTCACAAATGCATGCAACAAAATTAAAGGGGTCATGACATTTACATTTAGTCATTTAGCAGACGCTTTTATCCAAAGCGACTTATAAATGAGGACAATAGAAGCAATCAAAACCAACAAAAGAGCATTGATATGCAAGTGCTATAACAAGTCTCCGTTAGCTTTATGCAGTGCACGTAGAAAGGGTTTGTTTAAATTAAATTTAAATTACTTGTATTAAATACTCAATCTCTTTCATATCAAACTTTTAATTACAGTACTTCTTGAGCACAAGATTGTTTCGCCATGAAATTTGTTCCAACAGGTCTGTGTAAATAAGTTGAGGCAGCAGACTAATTGATTTGACATTACAAATATTATAACCATTCAAATGTCTTACCATTAGTCGTTTGGTATTGCATTATGCCTGTCTAGGTGAGGAATGGAAAAGTTTGGGAACCCTTGTATTACACAAATGCACACGTATCCTGTGATGGCTCAAATAAATGCGCAGCAATTTGCATTTGGATTCTGCATTGAAAATATATGTGCATGTGCTGTAGCATTTGTAATGACTTTTAAGACTTATTTTGTTAGTTTACTGACACATATAAACAGTTTGATCAGTTATATGCTACTCAAGGAGCTCTGGGACTGAAGGAATAAATAATTATTGTGTGAAACTCATAAAGACACATAGCTCTCAATGGCATTAGGATGTTCCCTATTTGCTTAGTATCCAACCCTAAACCATCTCCAGATATGTCACAGAGTTAACTGAGTACATCAAGATCAAATCATCTGAGGATGAAGAGGACTCAGAGTTTGTCAAGTTCTTCCCCAGTTTCATCTGGGCCGTGAGGGACTTCACCCTAGAACAAAAAATAAATGGAAAATACGTGACCGAGGACCAATACTTGGAATTTGCCTTGAAGCTGAAACCAGGTGATATTCAAATTGAGCTTTTAAATGATCTGACCATAAATTTGAAGTGTAGTCAACCAGTCAATTAATACTAACAATTAATTAATTTCTGCAAAAGCATGCAAGCATTTGAAAGCAACTGGGAATTTCAATTTCGAAGCAACACTGTATTTTGCTAATCTCTTTGACAAATGCATCTTTTAAAGGCTCTTCAAGAACAGTCAACGAGTTCAACCTTCCACGGCAATGTATCCGAAATTATTTCCCATCCCGGAAGTGTTTTACTTTCCCTTTCCCAACCACCCCAGAGAAAGTGTCTCGTCTGGAGAGACTGGATCCTGCTGACCTTTCCCCAGATTTCCAGAAGGTCATGCAACGTTTCTGCAACTTTGTCTTTGACCAGAGTGAAGTGAAGAAGCTGAAGGACGGATACACCGTCACTGGCAGAGGTGATCCAATAGGATTTTAATAATGATGTGACATAACAAATGTGCAATTATTGAATAGAATTGAAAATGTACAGTAATAATAAAAATATACATATGTGACCCTGGAGCACAAAACCAGTCTTAAGTCGCTGGGGTATATTTGTAGCAATAGCCAAAAATACATTGTATGAGTCAAAATGATCAATTTTTCTTTTATGCCAAAAATCATTAGGATATTAAGTAAAGATCATGTTCCATGAAGGTATTTTGTACATTTCCTACCGTAAATATATTAAAATTAATTTTTGATTAGTAATATGCATTGCTAAGACTTCATTTGAACAACTTTAAAGATGATTTTCTCAATATTTAGATTTTTTTGCACCCTCAGATTCCAGATTTACAAATAGTTGTATCTCAGCCAAATATTGTCCTATCATAACAAACCATACATCAATGGAAGGATAATTTATTACATAAATATATACATAAATGGACACTTAAGACTGGTTTTGTGGTCCAGGGTCACATTTATATAATTTTAAGAATTAGAAAAGAATTAACCATAAAATATGACCAGATTTATGGCTCAGCTGTTATGAAGTAGAAATGAGATGTCTTTTTCTGTAGTTGTTGCTAAGCTGCTGTCAACAGAGGAACCACGTTTTGAGTTCAAATACCTAAAATAGTTGGTTAAAAAAAAAAGGTGTTGTACTTGTTGCACTATATTGTTATTGGTTATACACCCGACCTGGCCAAAGGTTAACATGTTTCTGGCATGTTATATGCTTAGCAGCAATTCTTTTAACTCTAACTGATGCAGTGTGTAGCTTTTCATTTCTTAAACAACCATGTCCATATTCCAGGATAACAATGTCACGATTCAATTGTGGTTCAGTGAGCATGAGGAATCATTTTCATGTTTCTTAACCACACTGAAAGTCTGTGGGATATGCAGCTGGAGTCGATTTAACAGAGCGGTTCCACTGGCAATAAAAGATCTCGGACAAAAATGTGAAATTTGTGAACTCTTCATGGAAATAATTGTTGTGATGTTGCATAACATTGTCAAAACAATGCCACAACAAAAGCGCAATATGATCAAAGGTAAAGGTGGTCCAAGAAAAATATTAAAGTGTGAGACTTATTTTTGGACAAGCAGCGTAAAGTCAACTCCAGCACGTCCCAAAGACTTTCAATAGTGATTCTGCAACAGTGATTGAAGTCTAAAATCTTAAATATTTGCTTATTTAAATCCAGATGGTGACTTTTTTGACCAGGCAGTGTATGTATACCAATAGGGAGACAGACTGGTTTCTAAATAATGTCCTCATATCTTTGTGGTTTAATAGCATTATACTGAGAAACATAACGTAAGTTAATGCTGAATATTCCTGCTATTAAAGTATATTGCATAAGTTGAGTAACAGATATGACCATTAGTTAACGTTCTTTTGTTTGACTCTTCTCCTCCCCTGAAGTCCTGGGTCAGTTTGCGAAGACATATGTAGACACGCTCTCCAGCGGTAGAGTCCCATTTCTGGAGAATGCAGTGCTGGCCATGACACTGATTGAGAATGAGGCTGCGCTGAAGGAGGGGCTGGAGGTGTACCAGACTGGAATGGAGACGCTGAAGAAGTCCTTCCATCTGGAACTGAAGGAGCTATCATCAGAACACCAACGTCTCAGCAGGACTGCGACACAGGTCCTAATGAAGCGCTCCTTTAAGGACAGCGAGGGGACGTACCTGAAATCTCTAGAGGTGATGACCTTTCATTAATTATGTACCTTTTCAATTAAATTACTATTAAACATGCTGGTCAGGCAAAATCCATGAGTCAAAGTTTACTATAGTGAAACATCTGGTGTTCGAGGATACATTGAGACGAGGTGATGCCTGTTTGAAAGGAGTTCTGGGCATATTTGTTCAGAAAGCAGCGACTCCAGTCTTTTTTTTTTTTTTTTGGCTGTAATGAGTGAGATATTTCTGAACCATTCAAAGAAATCTAAAGGCACCATCACATTCAGCTTTTGATTTAAAGGTATTTTTAAACAATGTAGCCTCTAAATTGTGTTTTAAGTTTACTGTCTCTGATATTTTTTGTGTGGTGTTGCAGGAAGGCATTAATAATCTCTTTCATGGATACTTGTGTCAAAATGAGGAGGCTTCAAAGAAACGATGTGAGAATATTCTGTCATCCCTCTCTGGAACAATGACAGAGAAGCTGAAGAAAGGATCCTATGCCATTCCTGGTGGTTATGCTCTCTTCTCCCAGGACCTTGAAGACATTGTGAAGAAATACAAAATACAAGCCAATAAAGGAGTCAAGGTGATTATCAATGTTTGACACAACCTGGCCTTTTAGATATTCAGAGATCTCTGTAAGAGGCTTGTCCGTGTTTTCATAGAAAGTGTTCACAGAATCTAGAATCAGCTGGGAATAATAGTGTTCCTGGTTCAAATCCTTCTGGCCAAATATTGAAGTGGCCTTGAGCGAGACACTGACTGCTCTGGTGGCTGAGACATGGACACTTGTTGAATTATAGGTTGATTTGGACAAAAGCAGAACTGCATGATGAAATGTCTTGTTCTGCTGCAATGTTGTATATGACAAAATATATCAGTTGTGATGTAAAACCAGATTCCATGACACTCATGCCCAATGCATAGTTGACCCGAGCATTAGTAGTAGAAGTAATTTTTTGATAGTGCTAGTCATAGATATGTGGTAGAGGCGGTTCACGTTATCATGTATGTGGTGTCCACAGGCAGAAGACACACTTGAAGAGTTTCTGAAGCAGAAGTCGGTGGAGTCTAAAGCAATTCTGCAGGCTGACAAAAATCTGACGGAGAAGGAGAAAAAAATTATGGGTGAGAGTCTTTAGCATGAAGCAATATCTCCTTCTAGAGAAGAAAACCAGTTCTTCAGAGAAACGGTGCCTTCTTTACAGAGAAACTAAAACGTTAATAATCAAATGCAGTGTAGTTCCTTGCGTTTCTTGCATGCCAAATATCATTAGTATTACTTAGTTATGAAGAAAAATGCACAATTTTCTTAAGGAAATTGTAATTAAGTAATTGCCTTAAGTAAATTAAGCTTTGCAGAAATGTATTGTTAGAGAGGCGATTGAAATCATTGTGCATCATTTCAATCAGACTCTTCAGTCATGAGTTAAGATGTCACTTAGGCTACAAAAATCGGACTTTTTTTTTGCGGATCCTGATTTTATCCAGATGTTTTATTTTTAAGTCTGGACAACCCAAAAAAACAAAATCTGTTATTTGCCAATCTGATTTAAGGCACATTTGGAGGTGTTCTGAAATGCATCTCAGTCTGGACGCTCTGGCTGCTCTGTTCTCACTCCCAGCTCGTCACAGATTGACACTTGGTCAGGATCCCTCTGTGTCACTTTTTAATGCATAGGGTACTTCATTGCTTTCAGTTGTTTGCCTTATGTGTCAGAGCACAACATGTCATTTTCTGCATAAGTAAAAGTATTCATTTTCTTAAAAAGTATAAAAACTGAAAGTGTATAAATATAAGGGATGTAATGATTCACTCAACTCACAATGCGATACAATTCACGATACTGATTTCATTCTGCCCTCTTTGCAGCGCAATATTTGACCGAATGGGTAAAAATGAGTTATATTCATCAGTTATGGCACATTAGCTCTAGCATTCTGCCCGCTTAAAATCAGACACAGATGAAATAGTGCAGTTAGATCACATTTATTAGAATTAATTATAGCATTTATTTCAATTAATTATCGATCGAGAGATGACAATTGTGTGTGAGTTACCTGCGTCTGTGCGTCTCTACAAACAATTAACTTCAAAAACAGTGATTTTACACCTCATTGCTGAGGAATATAATGTAGCGATCTAGTATCTAGGCTATTTTATTAATGCAAATCACAGGGAAGCGTTGACAAGTTTGTGTGTGCACAGCGCAATCTGCGATCTCCAGCTTTCTCTCGCTCTGTGTGTGTGTGTTGTAACCTTCACACACAAGACTGGGAGGGTTTAACACAAGAGGTCAAAGTCAAAGCAAGTCACCAGGCAGAATTTCAGTAAAGCCAAACTTAATTTTCTTTATTCTTCAAATGTTGGGAGGGGAAGGGAAAGGGGAGAGACTGTAACTCAGGTATTTCTTCTTTCTGAAGTAGTCTGTGTAGCAGCACATTACATCTGGAAGGGAGGCAGAAGAGATGCAGTGTTAGTCAAGGTGGTTCAGTCTACTCACGTCCACCACTAGGCCTCTATCCTCAAGAGCTTGGTTGGGTAGAAACAGCCAGCACCCTGTGTCTGCTTACCTCCCCCAGCTCTCTTTACTGTGGCCTCTTTGTTTTCTTTTATGTGGCTGCTAACTGGCTCAAAAGCTTGCAGCTGAGGCTCCCTCTCAGAGAGAAAAGGATGCACACCTGTGTTGGAGGAGCTATCCCTGGTCCTGAATATTACTGGGTCTCCTGACCTTGTGTCCTCCTCTGCTGGTGCTGAAGGTGATGTTCTGCATTGTGAGGGACCATGCTTCCTTCTGGCCGCCACAGTGTGTGTGTGTGTGTGTTTGTGAGTGATGTGTGTGGGTTTGTGTGCATCAATTAAAGCAGCGCATTAATATAGAACGGTAATTAAACTGACTTGGAACTACCTGTGCATTAAACAGTTTTACTGTATACCTGTCAGCCAATCAGAATCCAGTATTCAGACAGACCATGGAATAAGTAAGGGATAATGGATGGCTAGCTATGCACTAAATGATTTTAATGCAGAAGGTGGAGGCCAAGAACCACTCGAAAATTACTTAATGCACAGCTAGTCATGCATTACCCTTACTTAAATCTTATTTAAAAGAAAATCGTGAGAAAATCATATAATTGAATCAGTATTGTGAATCGTATCGCATTGTGAGTTGAGTGAATCATTATAGCTGGGAATGAGAATTTTTGGCTCGAATCAGATTTCAAATTGTCTTTTGTGCCTCTCTTAACACAACACACAACAATTACATCAAAACTGGTGACAGAAATGCTGGAAGTGCTGAAGCCAGCAGTGACTACAACACAGAGCATCACAATATATAACAGTCTCAAGATTGCCTGACTCTCAGTCAATATACTGTCACTCCTCCGCGACTCAACAGGGCACTTATTTGGAGAGTGAGATAATGATGATTTTCCTGCATCCGTTTTGAAAGCCTAGACACATACTTTTGTTACAAAAGAAACCCTTACAGATAGGTTGGTCATGTCTACACATACAAATGTGACCCTGGAGCACAAAAGCAGTCATAAGCAGCACAGGTATATTTGTAGCAATAGCCAACAATACATTGTATGGGTCAAAATTATCCATTTTTCTTTTATGCCAAAAATCATTAGGATATTAAGTAAAGATCATGTTCCATGAAGATATTTTGTGAACTTCCTACCAAAAATGTATCAATTTAATTTGATTAGTAATATGCATTGCCAAGAACTTCATTTGAACAACTTTAAAGGTGATTTTCTCAATATTTAGATTTTTTTTGCACCGTCAGATTCCAGATTTTCAAATAGTTGTATCTCAGGCAAATATTGTCCTATCCTAACAAACCATACATCAACGGAAAGATTATTTATTCAGCTTGACTGAAAAAATGATGGGTTTTGTGGTCCAGGGTCACAAATCTGATTTGATCACTTGCAATTAATAGTGTGGACAGTCTGCCTGGAAAGATCTGATTTGAGAAGAAATCCAATTTACCTGCAGTCTGCCTTAGCAAAAAAGTTATATATTTAAAATAATTTATTTCATTCTAAGTGTGACTGATATAAAAATTCTAATTAAACTTTATTTGGAGTACTACTTGTGCACAATGCACATTTCTTAATATTAAGCCTAAAATGTTTTAATGTCAATATTGACGAGGATTGTATGATCTTTGAATAATATCAGTCATTAAATGCAAGATATTTAAAGTGTAGCTGAAGTATACCTGCAATAGTTCCACTTTAGCATAATCAAATATACTTCAGTATATCTCTAGTTGGACTTCAGCACTACTTCTGCACAATTAAAGTGCATTAAGCACATAACTAGTTGTTCCAGTTTAGCAGACTTTAAGTACACCAGTTTAAAACAATTACAATTGCAGGGTATTTTTTAAAGTACATAAATGTGTAAATGTATTTGTTGTATACTCGGCATGAAATAAATGTATTTCAAATGCATTTTATTTTTCACCATGGTGAACAGTCTTTATCTCCTTACAAATCATGTTTCCAGAACTTGATGTGATTTGCAATGTTTCCATTTTCCCTAATTTGTAATTTTTTTTTTTTTTTTTTTTGTCAAATTAAGAAAGTTGTGCTGACAATGTACACTCTAACACGATAGTCATTAAAATTTCCAGTTTGTCCATATTACACTTTCCAATAAGCTTTATTACTTTTGCCTGATTGTCTTCTTCCAGAGGAAAGAGAGAAGGCCATCCTCCTGGCTCAAGAAATAAACACCAAGGAACAGAAGCAGCAGCAACTGGAGGAGAAGATGGAAGCAGAGAGAAGGAGTAATGAAGAGAGGATGAGACAGATGAGGGAGAAGATGGATGAGGAGATGAGTCTTCAGAGAGAGGAGGCCCAACGAGCCATGGACAGCAAACTGAGGGAGCAGGCCGCTCTGCTGGAGAAGGGCTTTCAGGACAAGGCTGACAGGATGAGTCAAGAGATGGAAGAGTTCAGGAGGAAGAATAAGAAAGCAGAGAAGGAAAATGACGAACTGCTTAAAAAGATGATCGCAAACGTGAACAAAAGACACGCTGAGACTATGAATCTGTTGAAGAAGCGACACAGCGAGCAGATGGAGGCAATCAATAGGATGCCGAAGCCATCATCTGATTCCTCCGCTCTAGTCTTACGTCTGCTACTCGTTGGTCTCAGCGCCTTTACCAGTGGCTCACGTCCCTGTTAAAGCAGCCATCTGTCCCTGCCATACACTTTCAGCCAAAGCAATGTACTAGTGATGGAGGCTGCCAATCAGGGTACCATCCTCATCATCGGGAGCAAGTGGAGTTCAATGTCTTCCTCAAGGATCCTTCAACATATGGATTCAAACTCTGAAACTTTTGTTTCCAGGGGTGCTTCTCGTTTCTTCAATTGTACATCCTCAAAAATCTGGCCTCATCATGGTGTTATTAGACAATTGACACATCCTTCATCATAACAGACTGTGTTTGGTTTATGGGTAACAGGCTTGAGCATGGCGGAGCGAGGACATCATCCGTTCAGATATTGAGTAGCACCTCAAGTCTATTTCTTTACCCCATACCTTCTCCATTCAAACCCTTCCAATCAGCTAACGCACTGCCACGTTTTTCTGATTAGATGAAAAAGTAAACTCAGGTTTACAAAATTTTTCATAAAAATATTTACTTTTCGGTTTTATGAAGCCATATGGCAGTGTCAGTGGTGTTCTCTTCAGCAAAGTGTAGAGCCATTTTACACAAAATAAAACTTTTCAATTACAGAAGATTAAAAAGTCTGTGATTTAGATTACTTTTTTATTCAATGTATGTATTGAGTTTTAAAATACAGGTCAAACTGAGGTGATGTCAGGTCAAATAAAATACTCTACAATACTTAAAGAATGTATTTCTTAAAGTTGTAGATAAGAGTAGCTCCCGTAGAGAGATGAGAATCAAACAAAAAGCCAGTCCTTGGATGAACCAAACAATAATTGATTTAATAAAAAGTAGAAATAAAGCATTTCTATAAATATAGTAGGACGAAGGATCTTGATGATTTTGAAAATTATCAAGTATTTAGAAATTTAGTACAGAAAAAGATAAAGGTAGCAAAGAGTAATTTTATTAATGATCAATTAAAAGGAGGTTTTAGGGATTCTAAATCTTTATGGAAGGTATTAAAGAAGATTGCACCAATGGGGAAGTCTGAACCTACGGTGACTGGGAGGGGACATGTTTGCTTCACTTAATTTTGTCGTGGCCATGACATATTAACTCGTGGGAACATGATAATATGCATTGCAGTAGCGAATATCAGATAAACATCAGACAGACAAGATCCTCAACATATGTATTACAAATGACAAAGTGCTCATTCTGAAATCTGAATAAAGATTTATGCTTTGTATACACATACCTTCATTCGTACAGTTATTCATTGTTTGTCATTTTGTTAAAGTGTTTTTATTCGTACAGTAGGCTAACTGCAAATGTTTCAATGATTTCATTAACAGCTTTCAGTTTGAAGCAGGTAATGATGTAAACGGTGGTTAAAAAAGTTATTAATTTAACATATATACATAACATTTTACATGGTAATGCTAGTAAAATGCCATATTTGCGTGATTGGTAGACTCTGAAATAGATGTTGCTCAATCAGGACATTAAAAATATACACATCATAACTTATTCAGAGAAATAACTGACTGCATACAGGACAGACTTAAAGACATGAAGCTTTATTTCCAAGATGATGCATGGTAAGCTTTTCATTTCAGTACAACATAGAGCAATATGTGACCCTGGACCACAAAACCAGTCTTAAGTGTTAATTTTTCGAAACTGAGATTTATTCATCATCTGAAAGCTGAATAAATAATCTTTCAATTGATGTATGGTTTGTTAGGATTGGACAATATTTGGCCGAGATACAACTATTTGAATATCTGGAATCTGAGGGTGCAAAAAAATCTAAATATTGAGAAAATCGCCTTTAAAGTTGTCCAAATGAAGTTCTTAGCAATGCATATTACTAATCAAAAATTAAGTTTTGGTATACAGGTGCATCTCAATAAATTAGAATGTCGTGAAAAAGTTCATTTTTTCTTGTAACTTATTTCAAAAAGGGAAACTTTCATATATTTTAGATGCATTACATGTAAAATAAAACATTTAAAAAAAAATTTGTTTTAATTTTGAGGATTAGAGCTTACAGCTCATGAAAGTCAAAAATCAGTATCTCAAAATATTAGAATATTTACATTTGAGTTTCAATTAATGACCATCCCTACGGTATAAATTCCGGGTATCTTGTTCTTTGAAACCACAATAATGGGGAAGACTGCTGACTTGGCAATGGTCCAGAAGACGAACATTGACGCCCTCCATAAAGAGGGTTTGTCACAGAGGGTCATTACTGAAAGGTGTGGCTGTTTACAGAATGCTGTATAAAAGCATATTAAATGCAAAGTTGACTGGAAGGAAGAATTTGGGTAGGAAAAGGTGCACAAGCAACAGGGATGACCGCAAGCTTGAGAATGAAGTCAAGCAAAGCTGATTCAAACACTTGGGAGAGCGTCACAAGGAGTGCACTGAAGCTGGAGTCAGTGCATCAAAAGTCACCATGCTCAGACGTCTTCAGGAAAAGGGCTACCAAGCCACTTCTGAACCAGAGACAACGTCAGAAGCATCTTACCTGGGCTGTGGAGAAAAAGAACTGGACTATTGTTCAGTGGTCCAAAGTCTTCTTTTCAGATGAAAGTAAATTTTGCATTTCATTTGGAAATCAAGGTCATACTGATGAACATACTTTCCAGAAGGCCAACAATTCACTAAAAATGTTTTTTTTATTGGTCTTATGAAGTATTCCAATTTGTCGAGATAGCGAATTGGTGGGTTTTTGTTAAATGTGAGCCTAAATCATCACAATTAAAAGAACCAAAGACTTAAACTACTTCACTACTTCAGAGTTTCACAATTTGAGTTGAATTACTGAAATAAATGAACTTTTCCACGACATTCTAATTTATTGAGATGCACCTGTATATACAGTAGGAAATTTACAAAATATATTCATGGAACATGATCTTTACTTAATATCCTAATGATTTTTAGCATAAAAGAAGAATCGTCTCGGTTACGTATGTAACCCTCGTTCCCTGCAGGAGGGAACGGAGACGTCACGTCGGATGATCGACGAAATTGGGATCTTGCCAGAGAGACCTATCCACTTCGAGTGTAACTAAATGAGCCAATGGACATTGGCATGCGATCATTGCATCCAGCTGCCGCTGATCACCGCGTGAGTATAAGAGGCAGCAGGTGCACCGCATTAATTCATGCTTTCGCTGAGGAGCCGAGCCGGTGACCCGGCAGCTCAGCGGTGGTACAGCGACTGTGGCGACGGGACGTGACGTGTCCGTTCCCTCCTTCAGGGAACGAGGGTTACATACGTAACTGAGACGTTCCCTTTCAGTCGGTCACTCCGAGTCACGTCGGATGACCGACGAAATTGGGATCCCTACCAAAGTGCCACAGGAGCTGCCCCTTCCAGTGCCCTGTGTAGGCCTCCTGATCCTTCCTATAAGGCAGACGATAGGACCGGGCTCTACACAGAGAAGGCCAACTACTGTTGTTCCTTGAGCAACCCAAACAGTAGGACTTGGATAACACTGGGAAGCATGCCCTTCCACTTGGAAGAGGCACACTGCGGAGTCACCTCCTCCCAGAGAAGGTTAAGTGACATTACTCATGTGAAGTAACCCCGTAGGGCCCTATGCACATTGAAGTCTCGGAGATGGCTTAGGCTGCATCATTAGAGATGGCAGAACGTGGTCTGCCAGGGAAAACACGGCTCTAATAAGCATACCGTGGAATACACACATGGGATCCCAAGCAGGGTCACTCATATGGGCACTAGCCTCACACCAGATTTCAAGAATTCATTGGCTGAAAAGGCCTGGCGCCGGACGCTCCGCCACGTCTGGACGCCGGAGTGCTGGAGGACTCAACAGGGTTTACCTGGTTAAGGAACTCTCTGGAGAATTAGGCGTAAGGACGCCACAAGCTGACTCTGAGCCGGGCCTTTCAGTGCCACTACCCGTTTGAGGTGAGAACACAGGGGGAAACCGGTTCGACACGTAGGCTATAAAACCTAGCGAACGTGTTGGGAGTCGCCCAACCCGCAGCTCTACAGTTGTCTGCTAGCGAGGCACCACGAGCCAGCGCCCAGGATGATGCGACACCCCTAGTGGAGTGAGCACGCAGCCTGAGCGGGCAGGGCACACCTTGTGCTTCATAAGCCAAGGTGATGGCGTCCACTATCCAGTGGGCCATCCTCTGCTTGGAGACAGCATTCCCCTTCTGCTGCCCTCCGTAACAATCCAAAGAGCTGTTCTGAGGTCCTGAAGCTCAGAGTTCTATCCACGTACTGTCACAATGCACGTACAGGACAGAGCAAAGCTAGGGCTGGGTCTGCCTCCTCCAGGGGCAGCGCTTGCTGGTTCACCACCTGGTCCCTGAAGGGAGTGGTAGGAACCTTGGGCACATAGCCGGGCCGGGGTCTCAGTGTTGCACTGGAGTCAGCCGGCCCAAACTCAAGGCACGATTCGTCGACCGAAAATGTCTGCAGGTCCCCCACCCTCTTCATCGAGGCCAACGCAGTCAGAAGTAGGGTTTACATAGAGAGAAACTTCAACTCGACTGACTGCAAAGGCTCAAAGGGGGCAATTTGTAGGGCTCTTAGCACCAATGCCAAATCCCAAGAGAGTAAGGAGGGAGGCCTAGGAGGATTTAACCTCCTAGCCCCCCTAAGAATCCTGACGACCAGATCGTGTTTCCCCACCGATCTCCCCTCTATGGGGTCGTGGTGGGCTGAAATAGCAGCAACGTAAACTTTAAGGGTGGAGGGGGACAGCCCACGCTCCAACCCTTGCTGCGTGCCAGTGCATCTGTGCCGAGCATTGCCTCGGTTAGGGAGTAGAACCACTGGCAGTGGGTGGTTTCTGGAGATGCAAACAGGTCTACCTGAGCAGCTCCGAACCAACTCCAATCAGCTGGACCGCCTGGGGATGGAGTCTCCACTCCCCAGGAAGTGCCGCTCGAGACAGCTCGTTGGCTGCCTGGTTGAACACTCCTGGGATGTGGATGGCACGAAGGGACCTCAGATGCTTCTGACTCCGGAGGAGGTGGCGGGCGAGTTGCGACATGCGACGGGAGCGTAAACCACCTTGCCGGTTGATATACGCAACGGTCGCCGCGTTGTCCGTACGGACCAGAATGTCCTTGCCCCGAAGGCGCCCTCTGAGGCGGCTCAAGGCAAGGCGTACTGCCAGCAACTCGAGGCAATTGATATGCCAACGCAGTTGGGGACCCGTCCATACCCTTGACATTGCATGCCTGTTGTACGTGGCTCCCCAACCGGTGGACGAGGCATCCGTGAATACCACAGCATGCCTGGAGACCTGTTCCAGGGGCACTCCTGCCCGAAGGAACGAAGGATCTGTCCACGGGCTGAAGGTTTTGCGGCAGGCCGGTGTAATCTGAACCCGGTGAATACCGCGTTTCCATGCCCACCTCGGGACTCGGCCATGGAGCCAGTGCTGAAGCGGTCTCATATGGAGCAGACCGGGCGGAACTTCGCCGCAGCTGCAGCCATATGCCCCAGGAGCCTCTGAAAGAGTTTCAGTGGGACCGCCGTCCTGCCTGATAAAGTCTTGAGGCAGTTCAGCACCAACTGAGCACGTACTGGGTGAGGCGTGCTGTCTGGTTGACGGAATCCAACTCCATGCCGAGAAAAGAGATCCTCTGCATTGGCACGAGTTTGCTCTTTCCCCAGTTGACCTGAAAACCCAACTGGCTGAGGTGCCTGAAAGGCAGGATCTTGTACTGACATGCACGACTCTCGAACACGAATTGCAGGAATGCCCTGTGTCGCGGTAGGATTGAGTCATGAAAGCACACATCCTTCAGGTCGATCGCTGCAAACCAATCTAGGGGACGGACGCACCCAAAAATGCGTTTCCGCGTTATCATCTTGAACGGCAGCTTGTGAAGTGCATGGTTCAAAACTCGCAGATCCAAGATCGGTCGTAACCCACCGCTTTTCTTGGGCACAATGAAGTAAGGGCTGTAAAACCCCGACCTCATATCGGCTGGAGGGACCGGTTCTATCGCATCCTTCGCCAGCAGGACTGCGATTTCCGCACACAGGACAGGGGCATCGACAGCTTTCACTGAAGTGAAGTGAAGTGGACACCCCTGAACTTGGGGGGACGCCAGGCGAACTGAATCGCGTAGCCGAGTCTGATGGTCCGCAGGAGCCACCGAGACGGACCGGGGAGCACTACCCGGGCTCCGAGACCCCGTGCCAGCGGAACCAATGGGCCACAGATGTACCCGCGGTGGGGCAGCGTGGTGGAACACAGGGACCCGGCCCGGGGCCTGTGATGGCAGGGGGCGGGGTCTGGGTGTGTAGTGTAACACTCACCTGATTCCTCCTCGTGTGGAAGGAAACACAGGAACCCGTCTTGAAGCTTGTGACAGCCCGACGTTTGACGACTTGAAGCGGGGACTGGAGTGCTACCGCCCATACCTGGTTCCACGAATGGGCAGGAGCGGTGCTCTTGGGCAACCACCTGCTGCCTGGCGAGAGAGGAGGAGGGAAGCGATCCCGTGATGCACAGCTCGCAACTCTCCCT
This sequence comes from Schizothorax lantsangensis, assembly GCA_027422415.1. Classification (NCBI taxonomy): domain Eukaryota; kingdom Metazoa; phylum Chordata; class Actinopteri; order Cypriniformes; family Cyprinidae; genus Schizothorax; species Schizothorax lantsangensis. Next base: position 1,024,523 of record CM049854.1, read on the forward strand.
CTCTCGGGACCCAGAGACTGAGGAAACCGCTCTTAAGTGAAGTTTTGGGTACCGCTGGCTTCCGGGCCAACGGCGGAACAAAAACAAGATACTCCACCCAGCCCTCCTCCGGGGGAGGGAGAGGTGCAGTCACCATCTCCCAATGAGCAGTCTCCTCCCTCTCTGGGTCACCCGTCTCAGGGCCTCTTACAGTTGCGCTTGCCGCCAGGTTTGGTGGGGGCCTGGACGGACGGGCTGGGCGTCCTGCCTGCGACCAGCTCCACGATGCTGCCTGGTGAAAGGCTGCTGCGGCAGCGTGGGAGCGAAGGCGGCTGCAGGGGGCGCCCATGGCGATGAGCAAGCTGAGGGGCTGCAGCCGGGGTGGAAGCAGCAGGTTTCTAGGTGGTTTCTAACACCTCAGTCTGCTTCTGTGCTGCCGAGAACTGCTGGGCAAAGCTCTCGACAGCGTCGCCGAAGAGGCCGGTCTGTGACACGGGAGCATTCAGGAACTGCACCTTCTCCTGCTCCTTCATGTCAGTGAGACACAGCCAGAGATGGCGCTCCTGGACCACTAGCGTGGACATCGCACGACCCGGAGACTGTGCGGTCACCTTCGTTGCTCGAAGCGCGAGGTCCGTTGCAGCACGCAGCTCATGTAGAACCGCCAGGTCGTGACCACAGTTGCATGACACAGTTGCATGGCCACAGACCGCTCCACCAAAGGGATGCCCGCGTACCCCAAAGCGGCTCCACCATCGAGGGTGGTGAGGGGGGAGGAGCTACAAGATTTGTTTCAGGCAGTGAAAGGTGCCTTCCACGATCTTGTGAGCTCCTCATGCACTTCCAGGAAGAATGGCACCAGAGGAGGGCGCTGAGAACCAGCACGACCCCCACCGAGAAACCACTCGTCCAGCCTCAAAGGATCGGGACGCAGTGGACTTTTTCTTCCACATGAGCCCGACATTCTCGGCGGCCCGGGAAAGCATAGCCGTCATCTCTGGGTCTGGCTCGGACAACGCTACCGCACCCGAAGGGGGCAACGCCGCCGGGTCGTCATCCCCGGAGAGAGAGAGCTCGCCCTCCGATGCAGCGATCGACATCTGGTCGTCAGGGGAAGCACCGAAGGAAACGGGCGGTGTACCCCGTTCTGCAGAGGTCCCAGCCCGCTCCAACGGCAACCCTACCGGCTGCGGAGCGCTTGAGGGGTGAGGAACTCCTCTTGGGAAGTCCTCACCGTGACCCTCAATCACCTCTGACTCCACCGGATGCAGGATGTTTGACATCCTGCATCCGATGGATGCAGATCGTGACCGTCCTGAGCGCCAGGAAACGACCACACCCAGAAACGCATGGGTGATAAGACATCTTTAAAAAGACACGATCACCCGTGATACTCTTTTAGATAAATTGCTCTTTCAGAGAAATGCTCTTTTAGTGCTGAAGCACGCAGGGGAGCTGGCCACCGCACACTCCTGGTGTGACTGTCAGCAGGAAGATGATCTCCCGCACGACGTGACCACCGCTGCTGTGCCGTAACACCCACACTCATTCGCCGAACACTCTCTGTGGAAGGGGAGAGCAGTAGCTTCAACCACTACCGCTCGGCTCCGAAGCGAAAGGATGAATTAATGCAGTGCACCTGCTGCCTCTTATACTCACGCGGTGATCAGCGGCAGCTGGATGCAATGATCGCATGCCAATGTCCATTGGCTCGTTTAGTTACACTCGAAGTGGATAGGTCTCTCTGGCGAGATCCCAATTTCGTCGGTCATCCGACGTGACTCGGAGTGACCGACTGAAAGGGAACTATAATTTTGACTCATACAACGTATTTTTGGCTATTGAATTTAAATATATTGCTTATCCTGCCCTAAAAGACCATAAACATTGCAGACAACATCTGAAGTAAAAATGAATTTGCATACACAACATAAAAACTAATCTTGTGTGACTGATTCACTTCAAATCGGGTGATTTTAGGTCAGTGGTTTGCCTGTGAGTCAATGGTGCTCTCTGCTGGTAGGGAATAGCAAGATGGCGGCTCGAACACTTCCGGTGGCTTCACCGCCTGACGCCAGTTTAGACTATCACTATAACATCATATTTCTGCTTGAATACAGCTCAGTATATTCACGTTGTTGAATACAGCGAGTATTTTATAACGGATGCTCATGTGTTTTGGAGAAGTTTGTGAGGATCAGTGGTGTTTATGTACATATGGGCATCAGACGCTCCAAACAGCTTGTTCTGACAGAGGAACTATTCACTGATGACGTCGAGCCGAGTTCAGAATGGCTTCATTTTTCATTTGTATTTTGGTGCGTTTAGTAATTCTGATATGGAGGACAAGAAATGACTTAAGTATAAATAAATAAATAAATACATAAATGCAGAAATAAATAAATGAATAAATAAATACCTAACCTCTCACAATGCAGGATTGGTCAGTTAGGCAAACCAGTCAGAACAACTGTTTCTGCTAGGAACGAGATAGCAATTAGCCTAGTTAGCCTGCTAACTTGTTTCGACGCATGTGAAGCTGACCTGCTGCGTCTTGAAGACCGGCAAACACAGCTGGATCAAGGCTCACATGGATCACATCCATATCAGCACTGAGCTTAACTAAATCATCGACTACACGAAGCAGAAGGTAGTCGCTTGGTGCAAGATCTATATAATTTACTATTAAACGCAAATCATTAGCAATGGTACTTAAAAAAACTTGCCATATTTCACAGAACTAGTATCCACAGTAGTACAGCCATAACGATAATGATCCTGTTTAACCAATCCTGGATTGAGAGAGGTTAGGACCGCCTACCTTATTAACATACGGACACAGAAATACAGAAATAAATAAATGTAGAAATGCATAAATAAATGTAGAAATACAGAAATAAATGTACAAATAAATGTAGTATAACACAAATGGTAAAAAAACAACACAATTAAAAATTACACTTGACAAAATAATTTATTCATTTATGCATATCTGCATTTATTTATTTCAGCATTAATTATTTCTTCATTTATGTATTTCTACATTTATTTATTTATTTCTGCATTTATTCATTAATTTATTTATACTTAAGTCATTTCTTGTCCTCCATATTCTGAATAGACCTATATAGTAGATTATATGCAGTCCTTTGGCATCTCCCTGTGGTATTGTTTGGTATGGCAGGTTGACAAAATTACTGTATAATTGAGCTTTACATACTTTTAAGTTGTACAGAATATCTGCAGTGACATTTTTGCAAAGTATGTTTGCAAAAAAGAACATGGAATGTTTAAATCTATCTTGAATTTGTTTTGTTTAAAAATTACATGTAATTGAAAAGTAATAAATACAAAGGTTTTAGTGAATAGAAAAGGTTGGGCTTGCAGTATTGATTTGGAGAGGAGGGGGTCTTGGAGTAAAAAATGTTGAGAACCACTGATTTAGGTAAATGCAGGCACAGTTCTATGGGGGTAATAATACTTGAACATTATTTTATTATTATTATTTTTAAATTTAAAACGGAATTAATGCAATATAAAGATACATCCCAACAAGCTTTTTTATTAATTTTTTTTTATGTTTTTTATTGTTTATTTATTTTTCACTTGGTAGATCTCGGTGAGTTTCTCATTTGAAAAGTAGATCCCCACACAAAAAAGTGTGGGCACCCCTGCTCTAAAGCAACTGGGTAGGATGAATTTTCTGCAACACAACACACTATCGCATTTCTATAATTCAAATCCATTAAAAGATTGTTAGGCTGCATTAATTAGGTCAACCAGAACCGGGAACACTTCCCATAACACACAATGTACTTGTTACATCATTAAAAGAATGGCATCTACGCTAATATTAGTCCGTTTCTTTCTTATTCCGAGATCACCATAGCCACCAGATCAAGTCTGTATCCAGATCAGATGGTCACTGCAGTCACCCGGATCCAGTCCGTATCCAGTCCAGATGTTGGATCAGCACCTAGAGACGACCTCTACAGCTCTGAACGTCAGCGGAGACCAGAACACCTAGATGAGCCCCAGAGACAGATCCCCAGTGAGGACCCCGTCACCTAGATGGCCATCGGGAAAAGACCACAGGAACAAGATGAGTCCTCTGCACAATCTGACTTTGCTGCAGTTGGAACAAACTGCTGGTTCGTCTGGCCAGAGGAGAACTGGCCCCCCGACTGTGCCTGGTTTCTCCATTCTGTCACCGATGGAGTTTTGGTTCCTTGCCGCTGTCGCCTCTGGCTTGCTTAGTTGGGGATGCTTAATTTCAAGCAATATCGTCGACTTGATTGCACAGATACTATTTAAATTGAACTGAGCTGGATGATGACATCACTGAATTCAATGATGAACTGCCTTTAACTGAAAATTGAGTGTTTACTGTTGTCTTTTTGCATTATTCTTGCATTATTATCTGTATTATGTAAGGATCCACCCAGATTGACAGGACAGGATCAGGAAATTATCGACCAGTTTCTATATTGAGTGTTGTTTCTAAAATAATAGAAAAAGTGGTGTTCAAGCAGATTTATGAGTATTTAAGTAAAATTAATTAATTTATGACTTTCAGTCAGGTTTTAGTCAGGTCTTATTCAACTTACACTTTCTTATTATATTTAACAGATTTTATTAGGAAAGAGATTGATAGAGAAAACGTGTGTGGAATGGTTCTGCTGGATCTGCAGAAAGCTTTTGATACTGTAAACCATTCAACATTATTAGACAAAGTAAATGCTTTGGGTTTTTCATGTACAGTAAAATCTTGGTTGGCTTCCTATCTAACTGGGAGAGTGCCGAAGGTAGAAGTGGGAGGGATACTTTCGGAAGGTAAAATTGTGAATAATGAGGTTTCACAGGGTAGCGTACTTGGCCCGCTATTGTTTTTATTATATATAAAATATATTCAGGCTGATTTTCGTAAGGGTTGGATCCAGACTGAAGCTTGAGTAATACGTAGTTGGCAGAAGCAGAGAAGCAGATAGAGACTCCTTTCCTATGACAAGAAGCCTCCAGTTCCACCTGGGAGAAAGAGATCTCATCTCACATGTCCTGAGTTTACCCGAGACACACGCCCCACCATTACCCGTCTTGGAGAAACTTCTGCGTCATCTCCACAAGTTAGGCGCAGGCAATCAAGGAGCAAGTCACGGGCAGGAAGATGTGATGACCACTCCTCTTCTGGTGAGATGGCCCAATGTACCCCTACTTTTTTATGACCCTAGGGCTGGGCTTCGGGCCAATTTTCACGGGCCGGGCATCAGGCCTGTTTTAGGCTTCTCCTTTTTTTATATTTTAGACATCCATCAATTATGGATAAAGAACACAAGATCATGCTACCGCGACTGTCAAGACGAACTTGGATGGTGTTTAGTGGCGCAAGTGCCTTTAGCGCAGCAGGAAGAGGTTCTAAAACTAAATGAAATATAATCACTTTGCCAAACTGAACTATTTTAATAGCTGAAACGGTAGTATAAGCTTTTGGGAGAAGGGGAAAAAAAGGCTTGGATCGGACTCTGAATTTTCTCGGACAGAATTTTGATAAGCTGTCAGACACAGGCCGGGTTAGGGCCTGAGCATCTCGGGCCAGGCTAGGGCCTATATTTGAGGCCCGTGCAGGGCTCTAGACACAATCATCAGAAACACCAACAGTTATGCATCAAAGATGGCTGAGGCTGGAAAGAAGTTTCCATTGGTTCCTTTGGGTGCACAGGAGTTCTGTTCCTACTTGGCTTTGGTCATTTACATGTGATTGGTTGGAGCAAAGACCATTGCTGACTACTGGGCAAAGAAAACCCTTTACAGCTTCCCCTTTTCCTGATCTGTGATATCAAGGCCAAGATTTCAAGTTATTTCTTGGAATCTGCATCTTTGTGATGCACAGGGGGATGAACAGAATTACAGGAAAAAAAGGAACACAAGACTATGATAAACTCTTCAAGGTAAAAACCTATGTACACAGACATTGTTCAGTCATGCCAGACATACTACCAACCAAGAAAACAGCTGTCAGTAGATGAACGAATGGTGGCAACAAAAGCATGAACAGGGCTAAAACAGTACATGAAGAATAAACCGGTAAAGTGGGGATTTAAACTCTTTGTGTTGGCGGATTCGCTCAGTGGTTACACATGGAATTTGTTTTGTTTATGAAGAAAAGAGCTCCATGGCCACCTGTAAGGGCCTTAGCTATCACTCTGTCATGACACTGTTTAAGTTTCCCCTTCTTGTCACTGGCTACCACATTTTCATGGACAAGTTTTTACACAAGTCCAACCCTGTTTTTGGATTTGTTGGGAAAAAACAACAAACAGGGTGGTCTTTCCAAAAAAAAACACAAACGACCTGAGCAAGAAAGCCCAGAGAGGAACCATTCGCTGGCTAAGGCAAGGAAATGTCCTCTTCGTGAAGTGACGATGTGTTCCACAATTCACAAGGCATATGCAGGTGAGACAGTCAGCAGGCGTGTGAAGAATGCAGAGGGTGAGTGGAGGACACAACAGATCCCAATTCCCACAGCAGGCAAGGAATACAACAATTACATGGGTGGAGATGTCTTGTCTAACACCTTGATCGGGTACTACAATGTTCTTCAAAAAACAAGGAAGTGGTTCAAAGCCCTTGTTTTTCTATTTCTTTGACATTGCTGTGGTCAACAGTTTAATTCTTCACCAGGAGGTTTCAAAAGCAAAGAAAAAAAAAAAACCTATGACACAGAAGTTATTCAGAGAAACCTTGCACAGCTGGTGCGACATCATCTTCCTCTTGCATTCCACAGTACTACAGCATGGATGCAACAAGCGCAAGGAGGACCTGTGTTTTGTGTCCGCCCGCAACTGTTTCAGAACATGGCACCAAGATGGACACAACTAAATAAACACCTGTCAGCCTGTCACCTGTTCGACAGTGAAGATATCATGAATGTGTCGTTCCACGTCACGTGTAACATACAATCAGAAGACCCCTCCGTCGATCTGTTGTGGTCCCGGTGCAGACTTCAGGCGGTGGTGGGTTCCCCATGATAGCTATATTCTCACTAACAATCTCAAACGAGTTCTGTAACAGAAACACTATTACACATGTGTAATGATTTGTATGACTCGCCATATTGACAGTTTGTATGCATTTGTTTAACTGACACGGACTCAAATACACTTTGCTGGCGCTGATTGATAAAGCATTGTCCGGGACTATGTTCAGTGTAAAAACAAGTGGGACAGTCTCATATCTGCCCACTATGGCTCTCAATTTGAGCGAACTGCATTTCTGTTTTTCACCACTCTAGGTTAAAATTGATGGCTACAAATGTTTTTTTTTTTTATTTAATCTGAGAATTAATGCCAGCTTCTGTTGACACTGTGATACTGAAGGACAAGTAGCTGGGTTCCAGGAAGGTACCCGTTTGTTTATTCAGAGAGGAGCTCAGCTCTGTTGGGCTGAACCTAAATTGCAACTCCACTTATTTGCATTCACTAAAGATGAATCAAATAATGCAGCTTAACATTTATTATTATACTCACATCCTGTTACTTATAATCTTTCATTTACATTGCAGCATTTGTCTCAAAGACAGAAGTCAATAGAGTTCATGCTTTTTCAGATATTAGGTTTTTCAGGGTGTAATAAAGCTGTGTGTGAATGCAAAAAACCTGCAAAGTTTCAAAGATGAATTTCATAATCACAAATGTGTGCCTTGAGACAAAAAACAAAACAAAACAAAACAAAACAAAACTGAGAACAACTGAGCTATAACAAAGCATATGGTCAGGTGCAGCCACAGGAGTTCATATGCACAAGACATAAAATAAAAAGCCTAATATATATGAAGAGACAAAAATGCAAATGGTTATGAAGGTAGACAATCAGATTTGAGCCACATTCAACTTCAGTGTGAACGTCACCTTTATTTCACAGAGATGCATATTTTCTGATGCCATTTAAAAAAAAAAACATCCCTAGTTATGTCACTTTATAGTAGGGAATTAATAACACTTTCACTATTTTTTACTAATTTTTTACTAGCATTTCCACACTAAATGCTTCTCTCGAGTGTGAATTCTCATGTGTGACTTGAGATTTCCATTTCGTGAGAAGCTATCCCCACAGTTCACAGGTGAAAGCCTTCTCTGTAGTATGAAGTCTCACATGAGTGTAGAGGCTTACTTTACAACTGAAACTCTCTCCACACTGATGACACATAAAACAGTTCTCTCCTGAATGTTCACTCTTCGTGTGCGAATTACTTCGTGTTGCTGTTGGAAGAGGTGTTAGTGAGGCCAGCAGGGGGTGCTCACCCTGTGGTCTGTGTGGGTCCTAACGCCCCAGTATCGTGACGGGGACACTATACTGTCAAAAAGCACCATCTTTCGGATGAGACGTTAAACTGAGGTCCTGACTCTCTGTGGTCATTAAAAATCCCATGACACTCATCGTAAAGAGTAGGGGTCTAACCCCGGTGTCCTGGCCAAATTTCCACCACTGGCCCTTGTCAATCATGGCCTCCTAATAATCCCCATCCACTTGATTGGCTTGATCTCTCTCTCCTCTCCACCTGTAGCTGGTGTGTGGTGAGCGCACTGGCGCCGTTGTCCTGTGGCTGCCGTCGCATCATCCAAGTGGATGATGCACACTGGTGGTGGTTGAGGAGAGACCCCCCCTCATGATTGTAAAGCGCTTTGGGTGTACAGCAATACACAATAAAGCGCTATATAAATGCATCATTCATTCATTCATTCATTGCGCAGTGTATCGACAACGTAGATTGTTCTCTGTTTTTCTTCTCTAGTCACATTTGATCTGGTGAGTCTCCGTGAGATCACGTGTCACTGTGAAATTATTCCTACAATCTTCAAGTGTGTGGTCTCGCGGTCTGCTCGAATCATCTAGTGTGCGCGTACAGAGGATTATAAGGCTAAAAATTGGTTGAACTGTCTTCATGTCTGTGGTGTCCCATGGTTTTAAAATCGGTTAAGATTTGAAAATAGTCTAGTGTGCAGACAGCTTTAACCCTTCTTAAAAAGGCTTAACCATAGGCAGAGCTCATGGCTTGGTATTCCTGAGAATACCTTTAAGGGAATAATGTCATTGACTGGAGATCTGACAAAATAAAGCCTCAGCAAGATGACTCTCTTAAAGCCCGAGACACACTGCACGATTTTCGGCTGTCCCAGATGAAAGACTGTCATTTTGAAACAATCGTGGCGAATCAGAAATCGCCACGGTTGTCTCATGATACCAGTCTTTCATCTGGGACAGCTGAAAATCGTGCAGTGTGTCTCGGGCTTAAGAGAGAGGAGGCCTAAGTTCTATGGTCAGGATATTTTCCAATAAGGCTCACAGTGAGCTGGAGTTGCTATTCAGGCAGAAGTCTCCAGAGTGAACATCTCAAAAGGATGACCCTCTATAGTGAGAAGAGACCTAAGCCGCTTTTCCACCTAAATTACCTGGAACAATTTGTCCCAGAACTTTTTTCCCAGGAACTTTTTTTTCCTGTAGACCTGTTGCTGTCTGTGTTTCCATCGCGGTCTAAAGTACCGAGAATGCATTTCTCAGTACCAAACAACGCAAATTTCAGACTTGCGTCCTCGGTAGTTCTGACTTCGCGAGTTCGACTCGGGAGTGTGAACTCCCACGGATGGACAACGCAAGTCCGGTAATTCTGCAAACAGCAGCGTACTTGATAACGTCAGTCAGCTCACCTTGGCTACTGCAATTTTCCTCATTGTATTTACAATAAGACTAAATATGGTATCAAACACCACTGCCTCTATTCGTTTTCATTTAAACATATTAATAGCCGCAGAAATGTAGCTCAGGGAACGTACATAGCCTACATTACAAAACAAAATATTATATCAAACAATTGCCTCTTTTCATTTTCATTTAACATTAATAGAATAATATAATAAAGACAAAAGATTACCAGTTAGATTTACCCAAAACGAATTATATCTTATGTTTAACCACTAAAGAGACATCAGAGCCATCGGCAAATGTCAGAAGGACTAGCTGAGTTGAGGCTGCTCTCGTCCGGAAACATGAGCACTGAGCACCGCTGATTGCGTGGAGCTTACGTCTGCGAAATCAGCAATGCACATTTTCAAATAGGCGCTGTCTTTATAAATACTTTATAAAACTTTTTACTTTATAACTTTTTACTTTATAAAAATGCAGATTTGAGTTTTAAGCAACTACATTCTCACCTGAAATACTTTTAAAACTACATTCCATGACACAATAACAGTAATATATATTAAAAAAATGCAAATAAATGGTGGTTGAAATACAATGCTGCGTGAACTCAACCAATCAGCATGCTCAGCGACCAAGTCCCAACCCCGAAAGTTCCGGACCTTTGAAAAAGTACTACCTCGCAAGCAGGGACTTTCTGAGGGGCAAATCTGTACCTGGAACTTTATTTAGATCCTGTTTCCTGCGGTGGAAACACACCGAGTACCAGCCCGATGTCCCTAGTTCCTGGAGAAAGTTCCTGCGGTGGAAAAGGGGCTCTAGTGACTTTCTATTCTAGAGGAATCACCTCAGGAAGATCACAGAGAACCTAGCTACCTGGCACTACTACCTGAGCGAGGTCTGAATACTGAAGCCTCAGCATGGTGGCTTACGGAGAGCCTATCGACTAGATATTGCTCCCCAGCAGCAAATGCCTCGGTAGGACAACTCTCAAAGTGAGAGGAGACCTAGCAACATTCCACTTTAAAGGCAGTCTCAACACACCGTCGTGCATCTGACAAAGAACCGAGAACAGACACGAATGCATCGCTGAGTGCCTTCAGCTCCCTTAGTAGCCAAACGCTAGCATTATTCCTAAAGAGAAAGCTGAATTGCGAATGTGTTTTACCTAGCTTCTTTGAAAAGTCTAAGGCATTCCACCCAAATGCATGTCCCTCAATAATAGGCTTAAAAAGGCTTAACCATAGGCAGAGCTCATGGCTTGGTATTCCTGAGAATACCAATTCCTGAGAGACACACTGCACGATTTTCGGCTGTCCCAGATGAAAGACTGTCATTTTGAAACAATCGTGGTGAATCAGAAATCGCCACGGTTGTCTCATGATACCAGAGTGCCTTCAGCTCCCTTAGTAGCCAAACGCTAGCATTATTCCTAAAGAGAAAGCTGAATTGCGAATGTGTTTTACCTAGCTTCTTTGAAAAGTCGAAGGCATTCCACCCAAATGCATGTCCCTCAATAATAGGGATGATGTGAACGGAGGTTTTAATTGAGAAATCCTCACAATGCATGCATTCAGCTGCCACAAACTAAATGTGCGTGCTCCTCACTTGTACACAGATAAAAGGTCTCATGGGGCCAGTTGCATCAACTTACACACTTTATTAAGACTGTGACTTAAGAAATAGATAAACAGGTTAACTGTAAATTCGTCAAACTATTTCTTAAGCGATCAAACTGATCTACCTTTTTATGTAAATGACTTTACAAAATTATGACCAGTCTGGAAGAAATAATTTAGATGACCAACTTTTAAGACTAGTCTAAGCAGTTTATGCAACTGGCCACTGCAGACAAGAGGATGACGTATTCTTCAGGTGCTCCTAGAGGGCCAGTGTCCTGCAGAGTTTAGCTCCAATCAGTTCCAACACACCTGGCTGGAAGCTTCTAGTATACCTAGTAAGACCTTGATTAGCTGCTTCAGGTGTGTTTAATTGGGGTTAGAGCTGAACTCTGCAGGACACTGGCCCTCCAGGAGCAGGACTGTGCACCCCTGTCATAGGCTGTCACCGTCCAGTGTCAAGTTCTTTGATGTGTTTAGACTTGTGCTTCAGACACTGGTCACGTAGTGTCGTCTAGGCACGCTGTGCGAGTTCCCATTCAAAAGAGAACATAACTTATGTACAGTACATTTTATTACAAATGAGAGCAGAGAGCAACAAAGGCGAGGGTTTAAATTTTTGTTTTGAAATCAAGATGAACAGTTAGCACATTTGTGACCCTGGAGCACAAAACCAGTCTTTAAGTCGCTGGGGTATATTTGTAGCAATAGCCAAAAATACATTGTATGGGTCAAAATTATCAATTTTTCTTTTATGCCAAAAATCATTAGGATATTAAGTAAAGATCATGTTCCACGAAGATATTTAGTGAATTTCCTACTGTAAATATATCAAAACTTAAAATATATCAAAACATTTTTGATTAGTAATATGCATTGCTAAGAACTTCATTTGCACAACTTTAAAGGCGATTTCCTCAGTATTTTGATTTTTTTGCACCCTCAGATTCCAGATTTTCAAATAGTTGTATCTCAGCCAAATATTCTCCGATCCTAACAAACCATACAGCAATGGAAAGATTATCTATTCAGATGATGTATAAATCTCAATTTTGAAAAATTAACACTTATGACTGGTTTTGTGGTCCAGGGTCACATTTGGGAACATATTGATGTATTCTCCTGTGTTGGCATAGGTTTACAATTGATTAATCGTTAGCCATCGATTTTGAAACAATTATTTTAAAAGTGTATTGAAAATACAATTAGTAGGTTGTTTTTTGAAAAACATAAAAATAATGTTCCATAAGAAATTAAATAAAGCACTATGCGTGAAACAGGAATGCACAATATCTTTAATGAACATTCTGTTTTTTACATTTTGACTCCAGATAAAATAACAGAGTTTACATGATTAATTCAGGCAGTATGAAGGATCAAGTCTTAATTCATATTCTTCAAATTTTCTGTAATATGCAGAATATCCTATGCAAATTTGAGAAGAATATAACATTTATAATAGCAGAATAACCTATATACTCTTTATTCCTGACATATTAAATAAGATTACTGTCAAATTATCATAAACACCTTCAATTCATTTTAAAATCCTACATAAAATGAAAGAAACTAACAGTTTTCATTGTTTTCGATTTCTGAGTTTAATGTTACTAAAATAATTGTTTTGTTTAGTCTACTTCTGTATTACTTTTTCTGATTTAACGCATGTTGTAATAAAAAAATGCCCAACTTGTTAAGAAAAACCAGGATCTGTTTGAAGGCAGCGTCAGTATTAATCTGGTCATGTGATCTCAACATGTCTGTCCACATTAAGTGACCCACTCCGTGTCAAATAAAACCTCTTTAATTAGGACACTCATATCACATTCCTCAAAAAATATTGTTCATTTCTGTAGAGCTGGACATTTTAATAAGGAAAAAATGAGTGAGTTCAGCTTTGAGAATGAAACCAACCTGTTTGTTCCTCAGTCTCTTCATGTTTCAAGCTGAATACTTCTTCAATCCTCAGCTCTTCACTCTCCTGTTTAATAAACGCCATCTCGCTTCACCAGGAGGATTTCTGTGTCTGGAAATAATACACCCAAACTAAATCTCTCCAGTCAGTCAAAGTGAGAGTTAATGGCCGTAAATGGACTGAAAACACTCAAAAATAGTGCTAAAAATTAATAAAAAGAACACGAATTATACAAACACTAAAAGAAACTTGGAAACAAAAATGCAGGAATTATTTCAACAATAAACGTAAAACAATGTATGCCCAAAACAATAATAATGCATATCTACATGAGCACAGTGATTCGAGTGCTTCAACTGAATCATTTGGCTCAAGTGACTCTCTAGTGATTTTAAAAAGCTCTGTTTCTCTCATCACTACTTGATTCGTGTTTATGATAAACTGTTTATGAAGCGGTGTTTGAAGAAGATTTTTATTGTTAAAGATCTGAATCAGTCAAGTATTATCAAGGTGAATCTTGCCATTAATATATCTATTTAATCTTCCATTATGTTCGAAGGCCACTGTGTAAAAAGTGTCTACGTGGCAAAATTGTGCAGACAAGAAAACATCTGGAGAAATAGGGGGGCTTTTTCCTTTACCATAACAAGTCTAGGAGGTCTCTTCTCCTTAGGGAGAAATATGGAATTGTATACATTAGAGAAACTCCAAATGTATAAGAACCTGCTTTAAAAACTTGTATATATACCAGAGCCCAGAGACATTCGTGAGTCTCTCTTCTGCAGAGGGAGCCTCGGCTTTGTTCTCGTTAAATAGATAATAAAGTCTATCTTCTGGCATCAAACTCCAAGTCTGAGCGTGATTCTTCGAACGAGCAGCGGAAGACACTATATGTTCCAGTCCAAATTTTTGCGCCCTTCCCTCGTTAACTTTCCTCCGTCTCACTCACTCAGATGTATGAACATTGCAGGATGAGCAGTCTAGCACAATACACATAGATAGGGTTTTTTGTTTATTTATTTATTTTTTTAATAGGCTAGTATATTAATTGGTCAGGTGCTGGCGAAAAACGTCTTTAGACGTTTTTTTGAAAATGGCTAAAGACTCAGCTGCTTGGATTGAGATAGATAGACAGGCAGGTTATTCCACCAGCTGGGGACAGACCAGAAAAAGGCCAGTGAGTGATTTTGAGCCTCTTTGGGAATTAGTCTTTTTTCCTTGAAAAAAAAAAGTTTACAGAGCACTCTCTCTCTCTCTCTCTATATATATATATATATATATACACACATACATATATATACATACACACACACAGGTGCATCTCAAAAAATGTGACTGCCGTGAAAAGTTGATATTCTTTGTAACTTATTTCAAAAAGTGAAACTTTCATATATTCTAGATTCGTTACATGTAAAGTAAAACATTTCAAGTTTTTTTTGTTTTAATTTAGGTGATTAGAGCTCACAGCTCATGAAAGTCAAAAATACAGTATCCACACAATTAGGAAACTAAATTAAGAAACGCTGGTATCAAAATTATCTCTTGAGAGGCATTCACATCTAATTTCTGATCAGGAAACATTTATATTTAGGATAACTCTCCGATAGCACGTGAAGTTAACTCTAATTTCAACAGGCTATGAAAGATCAACACTGAGTGAAGAATATAAATGTTATTTTACATGTGATTATTCAATTTCTGTTCCTGACACTCCTACAAACATAAAGACCTAAAGCATCATTTCATTTGTATCTTTATTCTATGTATTTAATTATGCTATTACTTGCCATTTGTTCTTGTTAGGTTAATAGGTTTTGCTGTGGTAGTGAAATTGAAAGCTAGAATCATAAAACTGAATTGATATCTAAGATTTTGGTGTCATATGCGGTCACAGTGTCTTTTAGTACAAGATAACATAGATCAAAGACGATGTTAACAGCAAAAGTTATGTTTTTGTGGCAGAGCTAATGAAAATGTTGACAGGACAAGTAATAATTTGAACCACTGGCCCGACCAGGCCTGTTTCTCAAACACCAAACCAGCACAAACGAATGGCACACAGTTTAGGAGATCATTTGGTTTTATGTGGTGCCGTTTCACAGAAGTGTGTGTCTAAAAGTGAAGTGTTCTCGATAGGGAGCGAAATGAGACGCACCTCACAAAAACAACCTTCATTATTGTTGGATAAAGCGTTAATCATGTTACACTCAACAACAATTAATTCATTTTACAGTTCTTGTTTAAAAAGTATACTAACGCCTGAACAGTTTCCATCGATTTTAACACTTTAAACGAACACAAACAAACCTTTCTTCAGCCGGATCTCAAGAGAGCAGCGCGTCGCGGGCGTGTGACGTCACAGCGTCCGGCAGCCAAAATAAAAGTCCCCTTCATAAAAAAATAAATAAAAAAATAAAAGTCCCCTTCATAAAAAAAATTAAAAAAAAATTAAAGTCCCCTTCATCAAAAAAAAATAAAAAAATAAAAGTCCCGTTCACAGCCGCTGAATAAAACACATTCTGTTAAGAACAAAACAAGTGTTAGATTATATATAGTAGCCAGAATTGTATCGACTGGTGTAGAATTCAGAGTTACACCATCATTAAAATGCAAACAGTGCGATTTAATAGTTTTTACAGCTCTTTATGTGCTACCTTATAAAGTATGTGTAGTAGTATTATTATTATTATTTATAACACAAACTGCTCTTCTCTCAGGACATTTACACATTTATTGTGCCATATCCAGAGCCACAAAAGTATCTGATAAACACAACATGTGTCAGCGCAACACAGCCATATTATAAAAAAAAATAATTAAATTAAAAACAACTGTGAATACACACAATACCATTCAAAAGCTTGGAGTAAGTGTAATTTTTGGGAAATAAATTAATCTATTTAACAAGGATGCTTTAAAATTGATGATAAAGACATTTATAATGTTACAAAAGGTTTCTATTTCAGATGCTGTTCATCTGAACTTTCTTATCAAAGAAACCTGAAACAATTCTGCTCAGCTGTTTTCAACATAATAATATAACATATTGTTGTGAATGTATGTTGTACAGTATATAGAGACGGAGGCGCCAGAACTACAACTGATAGATGTGTGCTGGAGCACGATACTACGATATTTCTTCAAAAGCAGATCGTGGAGACATTTTTATCATCCACGATCATGTCAAATTTTAACTAGCACATTCTAAAAGAAATTGTCGTGCATATATACAACCATTTTGGTCGCAGTCTAGAGCCCTGATTAAGGTATGAAGAGTAAAAGTAAAGGTATGTATTCTGCAGAAGAAAACTTTTTATATATGATGGTCTTGCATTAATATTACTGCTGCACTGTGTATGTTGCACCTTACTTCTGAATATGTTCAAGGTTGTTACATTTAAAGGTCCCATATTGTCAAAACTGAAATTCCTGGCTTTTTTTCATGATAACAGAGGTCTAGGGGCTATGTAACTACCATATAAGTTTCAAAACAGTCAATCCACAGTAAAGTGCACACAGCTTGTATAAAGTAGCTGTGCCTTTTCACGAGCCCTTGTGACTTCTGTAAAAATGTGACATCCGAACTACTCAGTCACCACCTTCAGTCACCATCCCGAGCACCGCCCACCATCCTTTAGCCAAACCCCCAGACAACATCGCGTCCATGCCATTGCTGAGACACAACAACACGGAAACATGTCGAAAAGGTTGACTTTAACAGACGAAACCATATCGGCCGACCTGTAACACACTCACTCAAAGGATGGACGATCTGACAGGATTGTTACTATGAGGTGGATCACGATTCATGTCTAACATGTATAGTAAAGACAAACTCACCGTGTCTATCTAGTCATGATGAAGATGTAAATACATTTCAATTTCAGCAGGCAACTATTATTACAGCTACATTATTATTCCAGCCACAATTAATCACAACAATGTATATACAATTACAAATGATTATATATAAATCGTCAGTTTGTTGTTTTACACACATGCACACAGACATTATTTCATACACGACAGTCGTGAGATGCAAGAAATCTTTAGACGTGCTCATAACAACAAAAGACAATACTTTATTGAGCCTTTTCTGATAAGAAGTGTGCACGAGCATTTTTGATGATCGTTTCTGTCCAGTCCGCTCGTTTTATCTCGTTTAAGCACAGCTGTCTTCAGTTTTTGTCTGGCAGTGGCAGCAGGTATGCGTTAAAATTTCTAATTTGAGTCTGCATTACATTGATTCTTGCACCCAACATCACAACAAGATGATATTTTAAGCTCCTTTTGAAGCTGAATCTGCACTGGTTGGTTTTGCCTCCAGCTAGCGTGGTGATGTAATTGTGACGTCGGCCCTAACTAGTTACCTGTGGTTGGCCTAGCCGTGCGTCACTCAGAAAACAACAGGCCAATCAGAAGAGAGGCTCATGAATATTAATTAGACAGGACAAATCGACCTTTTCTTAGCAGAGCTCCTGAGAGAAGAGCTGTAAAAATATATTGAGATGGATTTTGGTACTTATACTGCAAATATATATTCTTAAGGACATCAAAACCTAAAATAAAACTCCAGAAAGGTATACAATATGGGACCTTTAACATTCTGTATTGTGGGACCAAATACACTCTGAGCAGTGTTAATCCCTGAAGCTCCTCCAAATAACGTCCCACACCCTTTAAAGATCTCCACATCATGAGCATCTCGGGAAACATTCTGGGACGTTTACATTTCTAGCGGGGAAAGCCATATACCTGACATGAGTGCATCCACATCATCCACCAATGAAAAAGGAGACACAAATTTGGTTAACAGCTTGCTGAGTGTTGAGACAGCAATGTGATTGGATGATAGTTAACACATATTGTGTTGGACACACTGTGTTGTTTCTCTCTCTCTCTCTTTCTTTTTACACATGATCAATTTAAAATTACACAAAATTAACAGTCATTCTGGTCATCACAAATATGTACTAGGTTATGATGGTTAATATTTTAACAGCGAAGGAACTGATGCCTGAACATGTATCAATATCACATCAATTGATTTAACATGAAAGTATCTTGATCATATCCCTCCGAAATGAGCAAAGGTATAGTAATATGAAACATGCATCTGGAATACAATGGAAATATAACTAATAAATAATATTCAGTTACATTATCGTTTAGATAAGATCAATATGTTAAATGCATGTTTAATTGCATTTAATAATTCTTTCATTATAATCATTAATCATATCATCATTAAATCATCATTAACAACATCCACAGTGGAACATCAATAAAAGGTATAAATGCTTCAGTAGTAAAGCATATTGTAAATGGAGCAGGTCAGTGTAAACACCAGATATTACTACATTCTGTTAAAGGCACAGTTCACCACAGACTGCAGCGCAAGCTTCCTGTTGAGTAATGATGTTTGTGTGGGAGCAAACTCACACGTGAGCTGATACTGTATTTACAGCAGAGTAAACGTTTTTATTTATGTTTTTATTTTTATTCTGAAACTGATGATAGCTGTTGACTTGGATTATATATGAAGCAGGACCACGGTTTCATCTTAAAATGTCAGCAACTTTTCATATTTGAGAGAATTATCCCTTAAAGATTGAGTTCAGGGTAAAAGTTTTACTGCAAGAACGCTTATTAATACAATCACTGCACCTACACCTAAAGCCAGAATGATGTACTTATACTGAGATACAAAGTGTTTGACCCCACTGCCTCTTTTCTCTTCACATTGATCCTCATGTTCGGTTACAGGTGTAATAATTAATTTATTGATTTAATTTTAGCTCTTTTGTTTTAAGCTTTATTTTGAATTTCAGCTTTAGGGAATCTTAAAATTCTAGATTAGTATGATCAATTGATATTAATCAAAACGTCCAATATTACCTTATTTAACACTCGTCCAGCGAGTCGTTAAGTTTCAGTATATTCTGAGAAATTCTGTTTATTTTCGTGGCCACGCTATAATAATACAGAATTATTTAAGTACCTTTATGACAGTTATGAGCATAGGTAACGTTATCTTTAGGCAAAGCTTGATTTGAAAATTACACACCAAAACACAGAACACTTCTCTATGAATCAAACAAGAGTTTATTTACTATCTTACTAACATACATGAACTAAGCTAAATAACACAAACACAAAATACATACACACAGGCAATGACTTGTTGCAATTGAGAATGATTAAAATATAGCACTGTTTTACACGACTTTACTCGTGTCGATCATCAAATGGAGAACTCTCTTAATTTTACTTTAGAGATAGATACGACCAGTTCAGCAGAATAGAGATTTTGTTTGATTACTTGCTTTTAAGTTGAAATGGTCGCTGATCTGCCGTTGCGTTTCTCGGCTCGAGGGAATTCCGCCTGTTGTCGTCGCGTGACGTCACTCTGGGGATGCCCTTCTGTTGGTTTGACTGCTCGGTGTTGTTTGATGGCTTGAAGTTGCTTTCGCGTAGCTTCAGACTTTCAAGGGTTTCTTCAGAGATTTGACTGAGTGTTGGCTCAGTGTTCGAGACTCGGCCTAGATGTTGAAGGCTGCGAGTTCTTTTGGAGTAGCTCCAAGTTTCAAAGAAGCGCGTGATTTCCAAGCAGAGCAGAGAGAGAGAGAGAGAGAGCGGCTGGGAGTCAGTTTTAGGCCGGAAATTTCGGCCCCTCCCACTCGATGCTCTTCCAATGAAATAGGTCTTGAAGGGCGGAGGTCCGCCTACACAAGGCTTCTTCCTGTGCACCCATTATCTGCCTATTTATGTTGTCACATGAAGAAAATATCTTTTAACACGTTCTAATCACACATTATTATACTAAGAGTTAACTTTCGTTTACACCAACTTGTTGCATTTGTCCTGACCGTTAATATGAAACCAAATATAAGGTATTTGACATACATTAACAGCTCTCATGCTAAAACTAACTCAAAAGGGTTCTATTTAAAGATTAGAAATAACACATCGTGCATATGATGCTATAAGTGTAGTACTCACTTTACAGGAGAAAATTATACCTCAAAAGATTATAAAAACATACCATTGATTACAATGACACAGCAAGCTTATAAATGACATAAAATACACATTGATATATTTTGTAAAATATATTGTATATATTGCTTTTGATAACAGCAACAGGTATTAATTGTCTTTTGGAACACTTTATAAAAGTTTGAGTCTTTGTTCGGTTAAAGAAATGAAAGGCACATATCCTTGCCATGTCCTGGGAGGACGGGAGGTCAGGAAAGTCACTGTCCGGGTCATGAGAATGTCACGTTTGTGGGGATCTGGTCTTCCTTAGCTTGAACGTCTGTCGTAAAACGTCTTTTCTTGTTGATAAAAATCATTGAATTATGCGTTAACGATCAGAGGATCCATAAAGTTTGTCGTTTTGACCATTGCCAGATGTTTACCTCAAAGCTCTCCTATTTTGAGAGGTTTCTTTACGATGATAACCCGAAGGCATGGCAGGAAATTGGCCAGCCAGTTGGGTGAGGTGCTCTTCCTCTGTCAATTTTATGACTTGCAGATAGAGACGAAAGTTTCTTTAAGCCTGAGGAATTTTGTGGTTGCACTTAGTGTGTGTGTGTGTGTGTGTGTGTTCTTTCCTCCACACAGGTCCTACACAGGTATTTCTGTCTCTCATCTCTCTCTCCTCTCCTCTTCTTCTCTTCTCTCTTTCTCCTGTTCATATTCCTTCCTCACACATGTCTCAGTCTCTCATCTGACTGTGTCTAATATCATCTGATGTTCTCTCTCTCTCCTCTCCTCCTCTGCTCTCTTCTCCTCTCCGTCTCCTCCATCATCTCTAGTGTGTAACGGGAGTTTCTGTTCTCAGACACCAGTCTGTCGATCTTCTCCATGAGTTCAGTCACCTGCCGTCTGTTTGCTGGAGCTTTAATGTTAAACTCATGATATCTCTGACCACATCGGTTAATAAAAGCAGATAACTGAGGATTTGCCCTGATCATCTCTCCTAGAGATCTCATGTGTCTCTGATCTGTGTGAGTGAAGAGCACTAGAGTAAATCTGAGAGCTTCTGCTCAAACCAGCTGATGAACTCCAGCTCCTGCTCAGTGAAAGTGCTTAAAGACAGAAAGAGCAGGATGACATGAGCTCCTGCTGAACATAATTCAAGAGCTGTCTTCAGCTCCGAGTCTGAATCAAAGTCAGTGTGAGTGGAGAATCTGAAGTCTGGAGTATCGATCGCTGTCACGCTCCTGTTATGAACAGATCCAGTGTGTGATTTACAGACTCTGGTCACTGATGAAGAGCTCTTTTCTGACTCAAACACCCGATCATTAAAGATGAGGTTTCCTGTGGCGCTTTTCCTGGATCCGGTTTTACCCATCAACAGCAGCCGGAGATCTTCATCATCTGCTTCTCCTCTCAACACTGTGTTCTCAAAGCTCTGAAGAACACAAAACAACACAACGAATGTCACTTGAAGCAGCCACAATTACATACACTTTAAAAATAAACAAATACTTATAAAGTCTTGCTCACCTTATACATCATGTTCCCTTCTTGCTTCTTCAAAGACAGGTCTTTCCATCACAAGTTATCCATCGAGACTGGAAACAACAAAAAATGTTGAAGGTATAAAATACAAATAGTTATGCATAAAATATGATAATTATTGCATTTGGTTTCTACAAATTATGTATTTTTTTGTTTCCATGTTTTTATTTATTTATAACATTATTTAGCTTAAACACCCAATAAATGCTTTAATAATGTGAAATGTGATTTACATAGATGCAAAAGATGCCACTACATTTACGCATGAAATCTGCATAGAAATCAAGACAGGTTAACCGCTTCCTATGGTACCTTACCATTTCAATCTTGTGTTTTAAAAAGACACAGAAAAGTAGTCAAAGGCCTGTATCAAATTCTGGGATGCCTCTCCCAAAAGCATAGCAAGCCTAATTTGATCTTAGGACCATTATTTGCTATCATAATGGACGATTATGGTCTCTGTGGACGGTTTAGGCATATACGATGCTTTTGGGAAAAGCAGTCCAGGTTAGTTTTAGCTTAAACCGTTACCCAAACCCGAAAGCATTAGTGCACCGATAAGCCTTAAGACACAAACATTTCTTTAAGTTCTAGCTATAATGAATCAGTGAAGAATTTGCCAAACTAATTCACGTATTTCCAGAAGAACACGTTTGTTAAATATACATTAATGTAAATGAACTTACAGAGATGCTCACAAAACGGCCGACGTAAAGATGTCTTCTGTCAGAAATGAGCTTCAACAAAATGCCCGGATTGAAATGTTACTTTCACTTTCAACAATGTCTCTTATTGCATCATGTGACGCTGTTTGTCTCCAATAGGAGGCGCTGTGATTCCATCAGACGAAGCAGAGAAATTACCTAAAATATTGATAACATTAATCATTTCACGTGTAAGAAGTGAAGATGATTTAATGTTCAGTTGTCAAAATCATTCAGAAATCATTTTTTGTGTACCTCCATCTGTGTCTGTGTTTTGTGGGTCACCATTGTGCTTCAGTTCAGGAGAAGACCAAGAAACAATGGGTCTCATTCACTAATAATTGCGTACGTTTTTCGTATTTATACGCACATTTGAACTTCTCACAAAAACTTTCTGCCTAATTCACAACACGTGCGTACGCACATGATCTTGTTCTTAAACTCGTTCTTCTGTTAGTGAATTTGGAATCTTCTAAATGAGCGCCCGCGTGCACGAGGTTAGTAATTAGCATAATACACGCCCAAACCAGCTCCTTATAAGGGCTTTCCGCAAAGCGGACTCGTCCAGAGAAAGACAATTATGGCACCGAAACAAAAGACAAAGAAAAAGACCTTTAACGATAATGAACGTGAGGTTTTGATATCGGAGGTGGAAGCCAGAAAAAATTTGCTATTTAAATGTGTATCCACTGGTGTAACTGAACAGCCATTCGTCACTCTCAGCAAACATATCTGTGCGCTCTCTAAAGACGCGCTCTCTCCTTGGCACGCGCCGCAATGTCTTCAAGCAGTACCAAGTGTGCCATGCCTCCAAACACAAGGTGAGACACAATAATCACCATTTATATAAGGATAGATCAGGTGATTAGTTGTTTGGACATCTAATTAATTATAATTATATAATTATACATGCCTTATAAGCATGTATAAAAGAACCCTACATATAATTAGATATGTTATTTACAGGGTGGGTGAAAAGTAACTAGACATCAAAATGGATAATAAAGTATAATTAGAGGTCCAATTATATATCTTATATGTTCTTTTATACATGCTTATAAGGCCCCGGGCGTACATGATTATTGCGTACGTGTGGTAGAAGTTGTTCTTGATTTTTTTTTCGTACATTTAGAATAAATTTTAGTACGAAAGTTTGATGAATCATGATTTATTCGTGAAAACGTCCGTACGCACATTTCACGCAAAAATTTGTGCGTACGCATGTTTAGTGAATGAGACCCATTGATGTTATGCTGCATGTCGCTTTATTTAAAGGCAGTAACTGAGTTGTTGATGCAGTGATAGTGTGACCGTATGAATGAGGTAAGTGGTGGAGATTGACACTTGTGATCACCAATCAGCGACGAGTGCTCCCTATTTTAGAGCTGGTTAGTGGCAGCTGGTGATGCGGGAGTCGCATTAGGTTCGTTTCTGGGAGAAGACGCGCTGGTGCCGGGTGTGGAGACATGACTCTGGTGGAAGGTTACGTAACAGCATTTTCCTTTTTTTTTTTTTTTTTTTTTTTTTGGCGGATCTGTTTGGAAGCCCGTTTCCGCCACCTTAAGAAAAAATATAATTCTGTAAGTCATAATAATGAGATACTTTCTCATAATTATGACTTAGTTTCTCATAATAATGACTTAGTTTCTCATAATAATGACTTAGTTTCTCGTAATAATGACTTAGTTTTTTCATAATAATGACTTAGTTTCTCGTAATAATGACTTAGTTTCTCATAATAATGAGAAAATGTCTCATAATAATGACTTAGTTTCTCGTAATAATGACTTATTTTCTCATAATAACAAGAAACTTTCTCGTAATAATGACTTATTTTCTCGTAATAATGAGAAACTTTCTCGTAATAATGAGAAACTTTCTCGTAATAATGAGAAACTTTCTCATAATAATGACTTATTTTCTCATAATAACAAGAAACTTTCTCGTAATAATAACTTATTTTCTCATAATAACAAGAAACTTTCTCGTAATAATGACTTATTTTCTCGTAATAATGAGAAACTTTCTCGTAATAATGACTTATTTTCTCGTAATAATGACTTATTTTCTCGTAATAATGAGAAACTTTCTCGTAATAATGACTTATTTTCTCGTAATAATGACTTATTTTCTCGTAATAATGAGAAACTTTCTCGTAATAATGAGAAACTTTCTCATAATAATGACTTATTTTCTCATAATAATTACTTATTTTCTCGTAATAATGAGAAACTTTCTCGTAATAATGACTTATTTTCTCATAATAATGAGAAACTTTCTCATAATAATGACTTATTTTCTCATAATAATGAGAAACTTTCTCGTAATAATGACTTATTTTCTCATAATAACAAGAAACTTTCTCATAATAATGACTTATTTTCTCATAATAATGAGAAACTTTCTCGTAATAATGACTTATTTTCTCGTAATAATGAGAAACTTTCTCGTAATAATGACTTATTTTCTCATAATAATGAGAAACTTTCTCATAATAATGACTTATTTTCTCATAATAACAAGAAACTTTCTCGTAATAATGACTTATTTTCTCGTAATAATGACTTATTTTCTCATAATAATGAGAAACTTTCTCGTAATAATGAGAAACTTTCTCATAATAATTACTTATTTTCTCATAATAACAAGAAACTTTCTCGTAATAATGACTTATTTTCTCGTAATAATGAGAAACTTTCTCATAATAATGACTTATTTTCTCATAATAACAAGAAACTTTATCGTAATAATGACTTATTTTCTCGTAATAATGAGAAACTTTCTCATAATAATGACTTATTTTCTCATAATAACAAGAAACTTTCTCGTAATAATGACTTATTTTCTCGTAATAATGAGAAACTTTCTCATAATAATGACTTATTTTCTCATAATAATGAGAAACTTTCTCGTAATAATGACTTATTTTCTCATAATAACAAGAAACTTTATCGTAATAATGACTTATTTTCTCGTAATAATGAGAAACTTTCTCATAATAATGACTTATTTTCTCATAATAACAAGAAACTTTCTCGTAATAATGACTTATTTTCTCGTAATAATGACTTATTTTCTCATAATAATGAGAAACTTTCTCGTAATAATGAGAAACTTTCTCATAATAATTACTTATTTTCTCATAATAACAAGAAACTTTCTCGTAATAATGACTTATTTTCTCGTAATAATGAGAAACTTTCTCGTAATAATGAGAAACTTTCTCATAATGACTTATTTTCTCATAATAATGACTTAGTTTCTCGTAATAATGAGAAACTTTCTCGTAATAATGACTTATTTTCTCGTAATAATGAGAAACTTTCTCGTAATAATGACTTATTTTCTCGTAATAATGAGAAACTTTCTCGTAATAATGAGAAACTTTCTCATAATAATGACTTATTTTCTCGTAATAATGAGAAACTTTCTCGTAATAATGAGAAACTTTCTCATAATGACTTATTTTCTCATAATAATTACTTATTTTCTCGTAATAATGAGAAACTTTCTCGTAATAATGACTTATTTTCTCGTAATAATGAGAAACTTTCTCGTAATAATGAGAAACTTTCTCGTAATAATGAGAAACTTTCTCATAATGACTTATTTTCTCGTAATAATGAGAAACTTTCTCATAATAATGACTTATTTTCTCATAATAATGACTTATTTTCTCGTAATAATGAGAAACTTTCTCGTAATAATGACTTATTTTCTCATAATAATGACTTATTTTCTCGTAATAATGACTTATTTTCTCATAATAATGACTTATTTTCTCGTAATAATGACTTATTTTCTCGTAATAATGAGAAACTTTCTCATAATAATGAGAAACTTTCTCATAATAATGACTTATTTTCTCATAATAATGACTTATTTTCTCATAATAATGAGAAACTTTCTCATAATAATGACTTATTTTCTCATAATAATGACTTATTTTCTCGTAATAATGACTTATTTTCTCGTAATAATGAGAAACTTTCTCATAATAATGACTTATTTTCTCGTAATAATGACTTATTTTCTCATAATAATGACTTATTTTCTCGTAATAATGAGAAACTTTCTCATAATAATGACTTATTTTCTCGTAATAATGACTTATTTTCTCATAATAATGACTTATTTTCTCATAATAATGACTTATTTTCTCGTAATAATGACTTATTTTCTCATAATAATGACTTATTTTCTCATAATAATGACTTATTTTCTCATAATAATGACTTATTTTCTCGTAATAATGACTTATTTTCTCATAATAATGACTTATTTTCTCATAATAATGACTTATTTTCTCATAATAATGACTTATTTTCTCATAATAATGACTTATTTTCTCGTAATAATGACTTATTTTCTCGTAATAATGAGAAACTTTCTCATAATAATGACTTATTTTCTCGTAATAATGACTTATTTTCTCATAATAATGACTTATTTTCTCATAATAATGACTTATTTTCTCGTAATAATGACTTATTTTCTCATAATAATGACTTATTTTCTCATAATAATGACTTATTTTCTCGTAATAATGACTTATTTTCTCATAATAATGACTTATTTTCTCATAATAATGACTTATTTTCTCATAATAATGACTTATTTTCTCATAATAATGACTTATTTTCTCGTAATAATGACTTATTTTCTCGTAATAATGAGAAACTTTCTCGTAATAATGACTTATTTTCTCGTAATAATGAGAAACTTTCTCATAATAATGACTTATTTTCTCGTAATAATGACTTATTTTCTCATAATAATGACTTATTTTCTCGTAATAATGACTTATTTTCTCATAATAATGACTTATTTTCTCATAATAATGACTTATTTTCTCATAATAATGACTTATTTTCTCGTAATAATGAGAAACTTTCTCATAATAATGACTTATTTTCTCGTAATAATGACTTATTTTCTCATAATAATGACTTATTTTCTCATAATAATGACTTATTTTCTCGTAATAATGACTTATTTTCTCATAATAATGACTTATTTTCTCGTAATAATGACTTATTTTCTCATAATAATGACTTATTTTCTCGTAATAATGAGAAACTTTCTCGTAATAATGAGAAACTTTCTCATAATGACTTATTTTCTCGTAATAATGAGAAACTTTCTCATAATAATGAGAAACTTTCTCATAATAATGACTTATTTTCTCGTAATAATGAGAAACTTTCTCGTAATAATGACTTATTTTCTCGTAATAATGAGAAACTTTCTCATAATAATGAGAAACTTTCTCTTAATAATGACTTATTTTCTCATAATAATGACTTATTTTCTCGTAATAATGAGAAACTTTCTCGTAATAATGAGAAACTTTCTCATAATAATGACTTATTTTCTCATAATAATGACTTATTTTCTCATAATAATGACTTATTTTCTCGTAATAATGACTTATTTTCTCGTAATAATGAGAAACTTTCTCATAATAATGACTTATTTTCTCGTAATAATGACTTATTTTCTCATAATAATGACTTATTTTCTCGTAATAATGAGAAACTTTCTCATAATAATGACTTATTTTCTCGTAATAATGACTTATTTTCTCATA
Source organism: Schizothorax lantsangensis (assembly GCA_027422415.1). Taxonomy (NCBI): domain Eukaryota; kingdom Metazoa; phylum Chordata; class Actinopteri; order Cypriniformes; family Cyprinidae; genus Schizothorax; species Schizothorax lantsangensis. Next base: position 1,052,552 of record CM049854.1, read on the forward strand.
ATAATGACTTATTTTCTCATAATAATGACTTATTTTCTCATAATAATGACTTATTTTCTCATAATAATGACTTATTTTCTCGTAATAATGAGAAACTTTCTCATAATAATGACTTATTTTCTCATAATAATGACTTATTTTCTCGTAATAATGACTTATTTTCTCATAATAATGACTTATTTTCTCATAATAATTACTTATTTTCTCGTAATAATGACTTATTTTCTCATAATAATGACTTATTTTCTCGTAATAATGACTTATTTTCTCATAATAATGACTTATTTTCTCGTAATAATGAGAAACTTTCTCGTAATAATGAGAATCTTTCTCGTAATAATGAGAAACTTTCTCATAATAATGACTTATTTTCTCATAATAATGACTTATTTTCTCGTAATAATGAGAAACTTTCTCGTAATAATGACTTATTTTCTCATAATAATGACTTATTTTCTCATAATAATGACTTATTTTCTCATAATAATGACTTATTTTCTCGTAATAATGAGAAACTTTCTCGTAATAATGACTTATTTTCTCATAATAATGACTTATTTTCTCATAATAATGACTTATTTTCTCGTAATAATGACTTATTTTCTCATAATAATGACTTATTTTCTCGTAATAATGACTTATTTTCTCATAATAATGACTTATTTTCTCGTAATAATGAGAAACTTTCTCGTAATAATGAGAATCTTTCTCGTAATAATGAGAAACTTTCTCATAATAATGACTTATTTTCTCATAATAATGACTTATTTTCTCGTAATAATGAGAAACTTTCTCGTAATAATGAGAAACTTTCTCGTAATAATGACTTATTTTCTCGTAATAATGAGAAACTTTCTCGTAATAATGAGAAACTTTCTCGTAATAATGAGAAACTTTCTCACAATAATGACTTATTTTCTCGTAATAATGACTTACTTCTAAAAAAAAAAAAAAAAAAAAAAAAAAAAAAAGACTTACTCCACGCATGCGCAACGCAAGAGTGACGGCACGCTAGCGACATCAGCTCGTCAAAGCCATGCAGGAACACCGCAAACATTGCTTGTTCTGTAATCTAAAGCTGTATAATCTATCAATAAATAACGATTTCAGATAAATTATCTGCATGTAGTCTTTTGTTAATTTGTAGCACGTACCAAGTTACTCTGCCAGCTAGTTATGGCTTCAAACATTCCAGACTAATATTTCAGTTAAGAAATACAGGCATTTTATGAAGAAATGAAAGCCATTACGCATATAAACTTAAAGCAACTTAATAAGCAACGCAAAACAGCAAGGCTTATGCAGCATTTTCTATAACGTTTTTCTAAAGGAAAACGCTTAACATGCAACTTTGGGTGTTGTGTTCAAATTCTGGGTTCTTATGCTTGCCTGTATGCATGATCAATAATACTGTATCCTGAATTAGTCATTGTACTGTAAGCCACATTAAGCATTTTTCACGTTCACATGTCCTGCAAGAAGCGATGCTGAAGACCAAGCGGTTGCCGTGGTAACGAACAACTACGCTTTGTGCTAGCGAGATGAGATTGGGCTACTGTATAAACATTTTGGGTTTATGCATGTGATGCATTAAAGTGACAGCTAATAAAACTAACAAATCATCGAAATGAACATCTATTCGTTAAGTTTATGTGTAATGGCTTTCATTTCTTCATAAAATGCGTGTGATTTTCGTTGGAATATATTCCTCTATATCTGAAGCCATGAACTTCATTGTCTGGCAGAGTAACAAAAGACTACATGCAGATAATTTATCTGAAATCGTTATTTAATGATAGATTATACAGTTTTAGATTACAGAACAAGCAATGTTTGCGGTGTTCCTGCATGGCTTTGACCAGCTGATGTCGCTAGCGTGCCGTCACTCTTGCGTTGCGCATGCGTGGAGTAAGTCTTTTTTTATTTTTTATTTTTAGAAGTCATTATTATGAGAAAGTAAGTCATTATTACGAGAAAATAAGTCATTATTATGAGAAAGTTTCTCATTATTACGAGAAAGTTTCTCATTATTACGAGAAAATTAGTCATTATTACGAGAAAGTTTCTCGTTATTATGAGAAAATAAGTCATTATTATGAGAAAGTTTCTCATTATTACGAGAAAGTTTCTCATTATTACGAGAAAATTAGTCATTATTACGAGAAAGTTTCTCGTTATTACGAGAAAATTAGTCATTATTACGAGAAAGTTTCTCATTATTACGAGAAAATTAGTCATTATTACGAGAAAGTTTCTCGTTATTATGAGAAAATAAGTCATTATTACGAGAAACTAAGTCATTATTATGAGAAACTAAGTCATTATTATGAGAAACTAAGTCATAATTATGAGAAAGTATCTCATTATTATGACTTACAGAATTATATTTTTTCTTAAGGTGGCGGAAACGGGCTTCCATAGATCTGCATAAACTGTACTGTGAAAGTAACATCATGTCAAATAGTTCAGATGGGGATGAAATGGATTGGATGATGGCCAAATCTACAAGAATGAAAAGAGCTTTGAGAGAAAGAAATAGAGGAGTAAGTTGGTTGGAACATAGCGAGTCTGGTGAGAGAAACGCTAGCAAGAAACAGAAATCTGAGAATATAGAGAAAGTACAAGAAAATGACTGGAAAGTTATAATTGAGTTTAACAAGGATGGTGGACATTACCACCCAATCAAACTTACCAGGGCAATTGAGAAAGAGATTGGTAAAATTAAATTCGCAAGATTTATGAACAATAAAAGAATACTGATTCATGCAATCAGCAAACAACAACAAGAAAAAATGCTTAGTATGTCCTCACTTCAAGGAGAAAGGATGAAGGCTCACATCCCGGGAGCAATGACAAAAGTGAGAGGAGTTATCTCAGGAGTTCCATTGAGTATGTCAATGGAAGATGTTAAACATGAGATCCAGGGAAGCAAAGTAGTTGAGGCTATACGGTTAAAAGCTAAACAAGATGGATTATTAAAAGAAACGTTATCTGTGGTAGTGCAATTTGAGAGAATCCTCCCCAAATCAGTGCAAATGGGATATATGAATTACAGCATGAGAGAGTACATCCCTAAACCTCTCAGATGCTACAAATGCCAAAGAATGGGGCATACGGCACAGCAGTGCAAAGGAAAGCTAAGGTGTGCTAGATGTGGGTCAGCATGAGTATGGTAATTGTGAAAAGGATGCAAAGGTTAAATGCTGTAACTGTGGAGGAGAACACAGTGCAGTGTTTGGAGGATGTGAAGTGCAGAGAGAAGCCAGAGAAGTCCAGAAGGTTAGGTTTTTGAATAAAGTATCATATGCAGAAGCATTAAAGAAAGTAAGAGAAATAGGACCAATTGACAAAAACTTTAGTGGAATGGTTCAAAGAAACATAACATCAGTTAATCAGACGCAAATCAAGAATCCAGGTCATATGCAGAATGGTTGTGAGCACAAATGTAAAGTTGATGATGATACTTTAGTAGTGAAGAAAGTGAACTTTGTGGGCTTCATTTGTCACACTATCAATGTTGCAACACAGTTAAAAAAAGAAAAGTGACAGAATTAAGGCTATTGTAGAGGCAGCAGGAAAATTCCTTGACATGAGAGACATTAAAGCAGATCAGATACATGCATTGTTGACAGAAACTGGAAATGGAGGAAATACACAAACTGAGGATTAGGGTGCTAATTATGGTACTACATATACAGTGGAATGCCAGAAGCCTTATAGCTAACGGTCAAGAATTTAAAAAGTACATTCATGAATTAGATGTTGTTCCTGATGTAGTATGTGTACAAGAAACCTTAACCCAACTAGATTTTGTGATCCCAGGGTTTAATTTTATAAGGCATGATAGACCTAACAATCATAATGGTGGAGGGTGTATTACCTTTCTCAAGGAAGGGTTGGCATATAGGGAGGTTCCTTGCCCAGAAGATATAGAGTGTGTAATAGTTGAGATCTATAGTCCAAGAAAAGAGGGAAATATTAAGTTGATTAATTTTTACAATCCTTGCAAAAATTAGATATTAATCAATTAAATAAAGTAGCGGGGACTGTATACAGGAAAGAAATATGGTGTGGTGATTTCAATGCACATAACAGCTTATGGGGTAGCAATCACACTGATAATAATGGGAACATAATAGAAGAAATGATGGAAGAAAGATCATTGGTATGCATTAATAATGGACAGGGTACAAGAATTGATGTAAATAGGGGTAATATATCATGTTTGGATCTCACGTTGGTATCAGATAACTTTGTAAATACATGTGATTGGTATATTAAGAGTAATACTACCTTAGGAAGTGACCACTTTCCAATTCTTACTATAGTTAATACAAACATATGCATTCAAGAAGGAAGTACAATTAACAGATGGTGTTTTGAGAAAGCTGACTGGGAAAATTATAGAACATGTTGTGAGGAATCAGTAAACCTGGTTACATTAGAAGGAGACATAGAGGAATGCACAAAGCAAATTACAGATCATATTTTAAATGCAGCAATTTCGAGTATTCCAAAAATAACAACAAAAGGTAGGAAGAAAGTGGTTCCTTGGTGGAATGAGGAATGCTGTAGAGAGCAAAACAAGGCATTTAGAACGCTGAAGAAGAATCTGACACAAGAGAACGTTATAGAGTATCAAAGGAAAAGGGCAATGGCACGTAGGACAATTAAATATACCAAAAAGAGAAGTTGGAGAGAGTTCTGTTCCACCATAGGTAGAGGAGTTGAGTTAGGGGATATATGGTCTATGTTTAAGAGAATGAGTGGGAAAAGGAAAGCTGTTAAAATTCCAGCTTTGATTGATGGGGAAAAGGTGATAGTGTCTGACAAAGAAAAGGCAGAGGTGTTGGGTAGGACATTTATGTCAGTGTATAGTGGTGACCACCTTACGGATATGCACAAGCAGCTGAAAGATCTTACACTCAGAGAGAATAAGGATGTGAAGCTAAAGAGGGAGGATGGTATATCAACATTAGATGTGGATTTTACAATGGCTGAACTCGATATAGCTTTGCTAGGCACTGGATATACAAGTCCAGGACAAGATCAATTATGTTAGTGTTAAGACTCTAATAAAATTTGGAAGGATGGAATGATACCGAGCTGTTGGAAAAGTACAGTCATTCTGCCATTCAACAAACCTGGTAAAGACTCAACTAATCCAGGTAATTATAGGCCAATAGCACTGACATCCCACTTATGCAAATGGATGGAGAGGATAATAGTTTGTAGGATAACACATGTATTAGATCAGAGAGGATTACTAACTAACATACAAAGTGGATTTCGAAAAGGACATTCCACAACAGATGCTTTAGTACGAGTAAGCAATGAGGTGGAGAAGACATTGAAAATGAAAGAGCTGATGATAATAGTATATTTTGATATAGAGAAAGCATATGATAGTATGTGGAGGGATGGATTGCTAATTAAACTAAGTAGAATGGGTTTTGGAGGAAGGATGTATAATTGGATAATGGACTTTTTAACAAACAGAAGAATTAGAGTGAAAGTTGGATCAGAGATTTCCATGGAGTTTCATGTAAATAATGGTAATCCTCAGGGGAGTGCAATCAGCCTGGTTTTATTCAACATTATGATAAATGGCATGTTTTCAGATTTAGGTGAACACATTAAATCAGCATTATATGCGGATGATGGGGCCATATGGATGAGAGGAAGGAATATGGCATACGTGTCAGAGAATATAAGGAAGGCAATAGGGAAAGTAGAAAAATGGTCATATGAGTGGGGGTTTAAGATATCAACAAGCAAATTCTGTTACATGATGTTCACAAACAAGCGTAAGTGTTATGTAGAAAAGCTAATATTATATCAGCAGCCATTAGAGAAAGTAAATGAATTTAAGTACCTGGGTTTATGGTTTGATAGTAAGTATACATGGAAAACACACATAAGACATTTAGAAACTAAATGCAAAAAAGTTATTAATCTAATAAGAGCTGTGGCTGGATGTGATTGGGGTGCAGATAAACATTCACTAATTGACATATATAGAGCCTGCATGAGGTCAGCAATAGATTATGGTTGTATAGTTTATGGTGCAGCAGCAAAAACTTTATTAGATAAAATGAATAAATTACAGTATAGAGCAGGGGTCTTCAACTCTGGACCTCGAGATCCATTTTCCTGCAGAGATTAGCTCCAACCTGGATTAAACACAGCTGCCTGCAATTTTGTATTGATCCTGAAGACCTTGATTAGCTTGTTCAGGTGTGTTTGATTAGGGTTGGAGCTAAACTCTGCAGGAAAGTGGACCTCGAGGTCCAGAGTTAAGGAACCCTGGTATAGAGCATTACGTGTATGCATTGGAGCTATTAAGTCTACTCCCATTAACGCAATACTCATAGAAACAGGTGAGTTACCACTGAAGTTAAGAAGAGAAAAACTTGCATTAGCATATTGGATACGATTGAAAGGAAGTGGGAAGGAAAACCCTACAAAGGAGACAATAGAGGATTGTTGGGAGTATTCCAGGTTTCAGGGGCATGGGTTTGGATGGAACGGGGAGAAGAAAGTGAGGGAATATGGAATGGAAAACTTAGATTTCACTACGCTCACCCCAGTTAGTAACATTCCACCATGGTTTTTTCCAGAGGAAAAGACAGATTTTAGTATCATGGAAAAGAAAAAAGAATGGAGGAAGTGGGAGTTGAAACAAGCATTTATCTAAGAAACAGTTATAATAATTATCTCAACATTTTTACTGATGGATCCAAGAACAAACAGGAATGTGTGGGAATTGGAATACATATCCCAGAATTTAAAATTAATATTTCCAAAAGACTGTCTGATCAGTTATCTGTATATACGCCGGAAATTGTGGCAGTCATCATTGCATTACAGTGGGTTGAAGAGTTCAGACCTGATAGGGTGATACTAGACTCCTTAGCTGTCATAGAAAGCATACAGTCAATGACATCTGTTAGAGAAGACTTATTAATAGAACTTTATCATAGTTTGTTAAGATTACATAGGAGTGGTGAAGATGGTCAGTTTTGTAGGGTGCCAGCACATGAGGGAGTGAAAGGGAACGAAAGTGCAGACAAATTAGCAAAAGACGCATTGGAAAAAGAAATATCAGTTCCAATAGCACTTGGAAAAGGTGAGGGAAAAGCAGTAGTTAAGAAGAAAGGTATTGTAATATGGCAGAAGTGGTGGGAGGAAGACAAGAAAGGAAGGGGATATTATAAAATACAAAAATCTGTTAGCATTAAAAATTATAGAGAAAGGAACAGATGAGAAGAAATTTTAATGACAAGAATGAGAGTGGGTCACACAGGACTGAATAGCACCTTGTTTTAATGGGGAAAAGGAATAATGAGAATTGTGATAAATGTGGGGTTAAAGAAAATGCTGAGCATGTCATACTACACTGTATATTGTATGAGGTGGAAAGACGGGTGTTTCAAGATAGGGTTCAGGAGGCAGGGCGAGAGTGGAATATGATGGGAATATTAGGAACATAAGGAGAGGGAGGGGGGATGATGATAGCTAGGAAAGCGTTATTTAAATTCCTTAATGACACAGGGTTAATGAGCAGAATATGAGTACACTTAAAATGACATGATGTTACACACTCTTGTACAGTAGGTGGCGGTATGCACCTAAAAGTTGTTTGCAATCCGCCATTAACCAAGAGAAGAAGAAGAACACGGCCTGGGAACCAGTGAAGAGAGATCTGCTGATCAAAACAGTGTAAACACAGCGAGAACAGCACTGAGAGATCATTTAGTCTGGGTTTATTTCCATCTCCTCCTGCTGAGATCCACACTGTTATAAAGATGATGTTTATTAAAGAGGAGAGTGAAGATTGAAGACACATTCAGAGTCAAACATGAAGATCCTGAGGAACAAACAGGTTAGTTTTATTCTCTGAAACTCTTAAAACCGAAACCAAGTCATTCATTCACACAGAATGTATATTTAGTGCTTTTTTTTTTTTGAATGGACAAATATAACTGCTGCACTCGTGTCTCACACAGCCATGCAAAGTTAAAAAAGTTTAAACGTTTAGAAAACACGTCACAAATTTGTTCAGTTTCACTGCGTCTTATATGTTTTTAAATGCAATCTGTGTGATCGGCGCTTCGGCTTGTTGTATTAAGCAATGCATAAAAACATGATGCTGTTTTGTTCATAATTGTTTATGCAATTTACAATTTAATTTATATTTGATTTATTTTAATTTAGACGTTATGCATTATTTTTATAGACAGTTGTTTCATTGCATTTACAATTTAATGCGCTGCATTATTTTGCTTATTGCGCGCCCTCCTGTGGCCTCGGGAAACAAGCCACATTTCGCTTAAAACTTATTTAATCTGCATATAAAACATAAGAAAGCAGATATTTAAATTTTATTTTGTGTTTGACCATTAAAACAAAACAAAAAAAATTGTTGTTTGTCTTTATAAACTGGGTAAATTTAAAAATACAGTGGATAAATTTAAACATTTTTCTATAAAAATGTCAATATTTATCGATACCGAACGTTATGAAACATTGTATCGTCGGCACATTTTTTTTGCTATATCGCCCAACCCATGAAGAACCGTTTCGGTCAGAGAGGTGTGAATGTGTGCAGGGGAGACAGAAGAGGAATGGGGCAGCTCACGGTACAAAAGAATAAACACTGTAGACTGAATGAATGCTTAGAAGACGTGAATAAACATCAGTTAGCATTTAGAGTCTCTTCTGAATAAAATGATGTAAAATTTAAAAAAAACAAAAAAAATAAGTTTTATTTTTTGCAGGTGAAGTTTCTCTAGCTCAGGTTTAGCCAACCCTTCTCCTTTTCATTAATTAATATATCTGACTTGTAAAAGAAGAAAATTACTAGCCATCCCATCTTTGATATCATTAATGCACTCTGTTAACTGGAGTAGCCTATTATTGGCATAACAGTGAAATCCAATGATAACGTCCCTCAGTGCAAATATATGCATAAGAGTAAAGCAGAGGACCATAAAATAGACAAGTAGTAACATAAAATAGAAAATTGACGATAATAAATAATTCTCATAATGCAACATAACTGAATTCCAACCTAATTCTCAAGCTATCCAAGAGAATATCATGTTCTGTGTTGTTGAAAGATCTAATGGCACTAGAAGAGAAATGAAGCTGCAATTAGATGCCAAATGTAGGTCATTTGTAACTAAGCATAGTTTCTGTGCTATAATGGCAGCTTATAAAGGGGTAATTCACAAACAAACAACAAGTGCTGTCATGTACTCAATCCTTAAATTCTTCAAAACTTGTATTCAAACTGAATATTTAGAAAAATGTGTGAAAAAAATACTATAGAAGTCCATGGGGACCAACAACTGTTTGGTTACCCACATTCTCCAAAATATCTTCTTTTTTGTTCAGCAGAAGAACGAAACCCATGCGTGTTTGGAACAAGTTTGGAGTGAGTAAATAATTACAGCACTTTAATTTTTGGGTGAACTGTCCCTTTAAATCCTGACTGAAATTGTTCGCAACTCTCCATATTTGAGAGGACCATGTTGAGTTATTCTAATATTTTAGACATAAATTGCATATTTAAAATTTGTTTATAATTAACTAGATCAAGTGATCCAGAAGTGTTTGTTTGTTTGTTTTGATAGGAGGTTTAATATCAGTCAGCTTGAAAGTTATTGGGACATGTCCTACAGAAAGCAAAAAGTATACAATATTAAGAATAGCTTCTGGGATAGGGGTGGGCAACATGGCAAAAGTATGATATCAAGAAAATCGTGATTTTATCACTATTCTTTTTCATGTTGGTTGTATAATTTTTCAAGTTGTCTCAGCAGTACAAACTAGTTTCCCTATTTTAAAAACAAAGCCTTACAAGGTAACAAAATATACAATAAAAAAGAATGGCAGATACTTAAGGCAAAGTGGGTGAGGATAAAAACCTTTTTCAAGATAAAGACCTTATCAGTATTCAAGAAATTGAATAAACATATATAAAAATAAAACACTATATATACGTAACATTTGATGTGAATGTGTGCTGCGTTGTACAATGTATTAAGACAGAGGTTCCAGAACTGCAAATAATAGTATGTATGCTGTAGCAAAATATTTCTACAATAACAGATTGTGGAGAAAAAAATTGTGATATCTCACATTCTTATTTTGGGATTACAGGTTTCTCATCTTTCAGTAGCTCAGTGGGTAGAATCTAGCATACATATTTTGATTTGTGCTGCTTTGTGCCATTGAACGGGGTGAACTTGTTTTTGTCTCTTTTCATCATAGAGCTGATGGTGCTGAAAGAGGAGAATCAAGAACTGAATGAAATTGAAGAGAAACATCATGATTTTGTAACTGGAGAACAGACATCTTCAAGAGTTCAAAACACTGAAACCTTTAATCACCACACAATGGTTCACTCAAGAGAGAACTTGTTTAAATGTGGTCAGTGTGGAAGGAAGTTCTGGAACATTAAACACCTTAACAGGCACGCAATACTTCATTCCAAAGAAAAGCCTTTTAAATGCCAGCAGTGTGAAAAGTGTTTTAAAATCGACAAATACCTGAAGAATCACATGAAAATTCACAGCGGACAGAAGCCGTTCACATGCACTCAGTGTGGGAAGTGTTTCGGTCATAAAGTCAGCCTCAAGACTCACATGACTCTTCACACCGGAAAGAAGCCTTACACCTGCAGACTGTGTGGAAAGAGCTTCTCAGAAAACGGAAATCTTAAATATCACATGAGAGTTCACACTGGAGAGAAACGTTACACCTGCCCTCACTGCAAAAAAAAATTTGGTCACACAGTCAGCCTCAAGACTCGCATGAGGATTCACACCGGAGAGAAGCCTTACACATGCCAACACTGTGAAGAGAGATTCACACACAAAGAGTCCTTTGAAATACACGTGATACGTCACGCTGGAGAGATGCCTTTCACCTGCCAACTGTGCGGGAAGGGCTTCCCACAGAAAGGAAATCTGAAGTCTCACATAAAAGTTCACACTGGAGAGAAGCCTTTCATCTGTCCTCACTGTGGAAAGGGTTTCACTTTTAAAGGAAACCTTAAGATTCACATGAGGATTCACACTGGAGAGAAGCCGTACGCATGCTCTCAGTGTGAGATGAGGTTCCTGTATAAAAGAGGCCTGACACGGCATTTACAAACCCAGTGTTCCTCAGAGTGACGAGATTTATAAAAAAAAAAAAAAAAAAAAAATGCTGTGTGTGAGACTTTTCACATGACCATATGTACATCCTTTCAAGTATAGAGAGGCTGCAATAAATTTAATAAAGTTGCCACCATGTTTGTACAGTAGCCTTAAACGGTCTATATGATGACCAGAATAACCACAGTACTTTCAGTGGTGTAGGATATCAGAGCGAATCAGACCATTTAAGAATCTAAGAATCGATCAGATGGGGGTTGGAACCACCAAAAGAGCAAATTCCACAGAGGGGCAACAGGACAACGCCATAAATCAGATTCCTATCTCCTACTAGTCTGAAGCAAGCAACTAACCAACTATTTCACAGAACAGCTTGCAACATTAAAACAAAAGAAACACTTATTGATAATTCCAACTGCGGAAGGAGATTGTCAAATTTGGGCAAGTAATCAAGACTGATGGTCAAAAGAAACGAACCACATGAACGTCACATGGGTTCCACGCTACTTTGTCCAAAGAACATGTTTTTGTTCTACAAACCCGATTCCAAAAAAGTTAGGACACTGTACAAATTGTGAATAAAAACAGAATGCAATGATGTGGAAGTTTCAAATTTCAATATTTTATTCAGAATACAACATAGATGACATATCAAATGTTTAAACTGAGAAAATGTATCATTTTAAGGGAAAAATAAGTTGATTTTAAATTTCATGGCATCAACACATCTCAAAAAAGTTGGGACAAGGCCATGTTTACCACTGTGTGGCATCCCCTCTTCTTTTTATAACAGTCTGCAAATGTCTGGGGACTGAGGAGACAAGTTGCTCAAGTTTAGGAATAGGAATGTTGTCCCATTCTTGTCTAATACAGGCTTCTAGTTGCTCAACTGTCTTAGGTCTTCTTTGTCGCATCTTCCTCTTTATGATGCGCCAAATGTTTTCTATGGGTGAAAGATCTGGACTGCAGGCTGGCCATTTCAGTACCCGGATCCTTCTTCTATGCAGCCATGATGTTGTAATTGATGCAGTATGTGGTCTGGCATTGTCATGTTGGAAAATGCAAGGTCTTCCCTGAAAGAGACGACGTCTGGATGGGAGCATATGTTGTTCTAGAACTTGGATATACCTTTCAGCATTGATGGTGCCTTTCCAGATGTGTAAGCTGCCCATGCCACACGCACTCATGCAACCCCATACCATCAGAGATGCAGGCTTCTGAACTGAGCGCTGATAACAACTTGGGTTGTCCTTGTCCTCTTTAGTCCGGATGACATGGCGTCCCAGTTTTCCAAAAAGAACTTCAAATTTTGATTCGTCTGACCACAGAACAGTTTTCCACTTTGCCACAGTCCATTTTAAATGAGCCTTGGCCCAGAGAAAACGCCTGCGCTTCTGGATCATGTTTAGATATGGCTTCTTTTTTGACCTATAGAGTTTTAGCCGGCAACGGCGAATGGCACGGTGGATTGTGTTCACCGACAATGTTTTCTGGAAGTATTCCTGAGCCCATGTTGTGATTTCCATTACAGTAGCATTCCTGTATGTGATGCAGTGCCGTCTAAGGGCCCGAAGATCACGGCATCCAGTATGGTTTTCCGGCCTTGACCCTTACGCACAGAGATTGTTCCAGATTCTCTGAATCTTTGGATGATATTATGCACTGTAGATGATGATAACTTCAAACTCTTTGCAATTTTTCTCTGAGAAACTCCTTTCTGATATTGCTCCACTATTTTTCGCCGCAGCATTGGGGGAATTGGTGATCCTCTTCCCATCTTGACTTCTGAGAGACACTGCCACTCTGAGAGGCTCTTTTTATACCCAATCATGTTGCCAATTGACCTAATAAGTTGCAAATTGGTCCTCCAGCTGTTCCTTATATGTACATTTAACTTTTCCGGCCTCTTATTGCTACCTGTCCCAACTTTTTTGGAATGTGTAGCTCTCATGAAATCCAAAATGAGCCAATATTTGGCATGACATTTCAAAATGTCTCACTTTCAACATTTGATATGTTATCTATATTCTATTGTGAATAAAATATAAGTTTATGAGATTTGTAAATTATTGCATTCCTTTTTTATTCACAATTTGTACAGTGTCCCAACTTTTTTGGAATCGGGTTTGTATTACGTTTATTTTTACGTTACAATGGTTTACTGTATGTGAATTAGGATTTTTACATTTAAGTTTATTTATAAAGCACATAATAATACAACAGTGTTAAAACAATAAAACTGTTAAAAATATAACAAACACAAATAACTACAGTTAAAAGATATATTCAATTCAATTCAAGTTTATTTGTATAGCGCTTTTTACGATACAATCGTTGCAAAGCGCTTTACAGGAAATTAAGTTTCTACAATATATTTATACATTGTAGAAACTTAATATATTAACTTATGGCAAAATTAGTTAATTCTGTATGTTGTTGGGGGATCAGAGGTTGGCATCCTCTGAGGGGTTGGCATCATCTCTTCTCAGGTGTTTGGTCATTTCAGATCATTTAAGGGCTGGATCCAGACTGAAGTTTGTGTAATTCCTAGTGGCAGAAACAGAGAAACAAAGAGACATAATTAGCGTAGCTATTGTTCCATCCAAGCAAAAATTATTTGTTCAACCCAAGCTAAAGAATAATAATGTGCATTTGATCAGATATAACTGCAGTACAAGATTATGAGATGCATTATGTGAATGCTTGGCTAAAGAGATGTGTCTTTAATCTAGATTTAAACAGAGAGAGTGTGTCTGAACCCCGAACGTTATCAGGAAGGCTATTCCAGAGTTTGGGAGCCAAATATGAAAAAGCTCTACCTCCTTTAGTGGACTTTGCTATTCTAGGTACTACCAAGAGTCCAGAGTTTTGTGACCTTAGGGAGCATGATGGATTGTAGCGAGATAGAAGACTAGTTAGGTATGCAGGAGCTAAACCATTTAGGGCCTTATAGGCAAGTAATAATATTTTGTAACTGATACGGAACTTAATAGGTAGCCAGTGCAGAGACTGTAAAATTGGGGTAATAAGATCATATTTTCTTGACCTGGTAAGGACTCTAGCCGCTGCATTTTGGACTACCTGTAGCTTGTTTATTGAAGATGCAGGACAACCACCTAGCAGTGCATTACAATAGTCCAGTCTAGAGGTCATGAATGCATGAACTAGCTTTTCTGCATCAGAAACGGGTAACATGTTCCGTAGTTTGGCAATGTTTCTAAGATGGAAGAATGCTGTTTTTGTAACATTGGAAATATGATTTTCAAAAGATGAGTTGCGGTCTAATATAACACCCAGATTTTTGACTGTAGAGGAAGTAACAGGACATCCGTCTAGTTGCAAATTGTAATACAAGAGATTCTGTGTACTGTTTTTGGTCCAATAAGTAATATCTCTGTCTTATCTGAATTTAATAGGAGAAAATTATTGGTCATCCAATCTTTTACATTTTTAACACACTCGGTTAACTTAGATAATTTAGAAGTTTCATCTGGTCTTGTTGAGATATATAGTTGTGTATCATCGGCATAGCAATGGAAACTAATCCTGTATTTTCTAATAATATTACCAAGGGGCAACATGTATATTGAAAATAGCAGAGGACCTAGGACAGATCCTTGTGGTACTCCATACTTTACTGGTGATAATTGAGATGACTCCCCGTTTAAATAAACAAAGTGGTAGCGATCGGACAGGTAGGATCTAAACAAGCACCCTTTCAGTGATCTTTTTGGGCCAGCGCCCCCCTACCCATTCTCCAGGTCCCTCACCGCCCCCCATCAAATAACAGTCTAATTGTCTTCACTGAACATTACAGTTAATTATTATTGTGTAATGTGTTTATAATGAGGACTGTTATTTTTACAGTACCATTCAAATGTATGGGGTTATTATGATTTTTAAGAAATTAAGTTAAAGATCTACTGAATTGATCAAA
This sequence comes from Schizothorax lantsangensis, assembly GCA_027422415.1. NCBI lineage: Eukaryota > Metazoa > Chordata > Actinopteri > Cypriniformes > Cyprinidae > Schizothorax > Schizothorax lantsangensis. The sequence goes on from CM049854.1 coordinate 1,067,654, forward strand.
ATAAGACAGTGAAGTACTTTTTTACAGTGAAATATTTGAAAATAAGTGTAATACGATTAATTTAAGCTTAGTTTTTAAGCATGTTGGTGATTTTCATTACTACAGCTTCAGTGATGTTGAGATCTGATATACCTTGCCCCAAATTTAAAGAGACTTAATAAAAAATATCCTGTTTAGAACATATCCACAGGGGCATTTTAAAAAAAAATAGATTTTAGTTTGTTCTTCTGTTCCTGGAACTCTTGAACACCCTTTTAGTGCTGTCATATGTATGGATGTTTTCAATTAGCTTTCAGTGAAAAATAACAATATGTATCCCTTAGTTTTAGAAAATACCTTTTTTTTAAAAAAAATATACTGAATTTCCTTTTTTTCTGACATAGTAGACATGGTAATTTTGGTGGGCAAATACCACATTTACATAATATATTTCATAAATTATGTGACAATACTTCAAAGTTTGCTTACAAATACTTCAAAGTACAACCCCAATTCCAGAAAAGATGGGATGTTTTGTAAAATGCAATAAAATCAAGAACCTGTGATTTGTTAGTTCTCTTCAACTTTTATTTAATTGACAGAAGAACAAAGAAAATGTTTCCAATGTTTTTGCTGACCAACATAAATACATTTTATAAATATAAACAAATTTCGATTTTGATGGCTGCAACACACTCCAATTAAGTTGGAACAGAGGTGAAATAAAAATGAAAAGGCTATAGAGAATATCCAAATTAAACTATTTTGATACAGTTCACATTAAGCAGGTGAACTAGGCCAGGGTATCATGTTTGGGTATAAAAGGATCATCTCAGTCTCAGTCATGGCTCATCACTTTGTGCCAAACAAATCAAAAATCACATTTCTCAATGCAAAATCACAAGGAATTTAGGCTTTCACCAACTACCATACTGTGAAAAGATTCAGGGAATCCAGAGAAATCTCAGTCTGTGTAGGGCAAAGCAGGAATTTTCATGACCTTTGAGCCCTCAGATGGCATTGCATGAGAAATCATCATGCTGCAGTGTTAAATTGCCATATGGGCTCAGGAGTACTTCAGAAAACTGCTGTCATTTACCACAGTCTGCTGCTGCATCAAGAAATGCAACTTGAATCTCTGTTACTCAAGGAGAAAGTTATACATTTTATGCATTGATAACACCGGATTCTCAGGACCAGAGCTCATCTCAGTCAAAAAGACACTGGAAATGTGTGCTGTGCTCAAACGAGTCCACATTTCAACTTGTTTCTTGGGAAAAATGGATGTCAAGTTTTCAGTCCCAAAGACCAAAGGGACCATCCAGATTTTCATCAGTGACTGATGCAAAAGCACACGTCTGTCATGGTATGGGGGTGCAGCAGAGGAAACAGCATGGGGGACTGGCTTATTTGTTAAGGTGCCATTAACATGGAGGCATATACTGGGATTGTACAGAGACATACTGCCATCAAGATGAAGTCCATGGTTAATAGATCAAGACAATGCCAGCTCTCATTTTGCATATGCTACAACAACATGGTTTCATAGACACATGTGCATGTGACTGACTGACCAGCAGATCTGTCTCCTATTGAACATGTACGGCCCATCATGAAAAGGAGAATCAGACAAAAATGACCACAGACTGATGGACATCTGAAGTCTTGTATCTAGTGAGATTGGGCAAAATTTTGCTCACAAAACTTTTAAGAATTAGTATCCTCAATTCCCAAACAATTAAACATTGTAATTAAAGGGAAAGTTGATGTGACACCGTGTTAAAAATGCCTCTGTCCCAACTATTTTGGAGTGTGTTGCAGCCATCAAAATCAAAATGAGTTTATATTTACAAAATAAAATTTGGCCAGTAAAAACATTGGATATTTTTCTTTGTACTTCAGTCAATTAAATATAGGTTAAAGAGAATGAGCACGTAACATTTTCTTGATTGTATGGCATTTGACAAAATGTCCAAACTTTTCTGGAATTGGGGTTGTAGAAAGATGGGAAACATATGCTTCTCAATTTCAAAATAGTTATTATTTTAGTGCAGTCCTAAAATAATTAATTCAATTTATATTTTTGTTATTATCAATTCAATTTCAAATCTAGCTTTTTTTGTCATTGTGGTGTGCCAGCTATAATAATATAGAGAGTAATAGAGCTTTAGCATGAGAGGAAAACACATTTAAAAATATATTCAAATAGAAAGCAGTTCTTTAAAATTGTAGATTTACTGTTTTTACTGTATGTTCTATCAAATAAATGCAAACTTACTGCAGAAAGGAATTGTTTCAAAACCATTAAATCTTACTGACCTTTTTTGAATGGTGGTATAGGCTATATTTTATTTAGAATATATATCTTAAAAGCATGTATTTTAACCCATATATAACATTGAATGGCAAGTGACATATTTGATTTGACTGGACTTGAAATATTATCATAAGTTTCCCAAGGAGAAAAAAAGGCTTGTGAATATAAATTAGGCTATATTTATGTGCGTTGAATAAACTCTAAGCTGGAGAATAAACTAGAAATCTGTCAATCAGCAAACAAAAAGCATTTATATTATTTTTTCTAAACAAGAAAAAGCATCTCATGCTTTATTGTGTCTAAATGCATATTGGTTTCACGGGAAGTTCATCAGCTGCGCTACAGAAAGCGAGCGAACACTAAAGCAGAGCCGTTGAGAAAGAGAGTTGCGACACTCCCATAGGCTTCCATAGGAACTTAGGAATGCGGAAGTAAAGCGTGTCATGGAGCAGCCAATATGTCCAAACAACCGATAGTTTCAGCATTGAAGCCCATTCATTTCAGTGCTGCTTAAGCACAGTCGCCAGAAAGTTGAGGAAATTACAGCATTTTTTGTCATTTTAACGCATTAGTTTACCTCTCGGAAATCTGACCAGTAGTTGTATTTTATGAAACACGTTATAGTTAATGTTTATTTTTAGATAATAGGCAGTATATGCTATATTTGCAGTTAGATAATGTGAGAAACACCTTAATAGCAGATGCTAGTTGTTTTACGTCTTTCTGTAATCTTTCTCTCCCTGAAGGAAGTTGAATTAACCCCATTAGTTTCAGTGTCTTTGGAGCATTTTCACTGGTAAGTTGATGAAATAACTGCTTTTTAAAATATTTTAACGCCTTAGCTGACCTATTCTTGAATAGTAATTAATAGTGGTATTTTCATGTCGTCAGGTTTAATAATGTTTATCGTTAGATAATAGCTAGTGAGACTATTAGATTTTTATTATATTATTATAGATATACTAGCTACAATAACTAAACTAGTTATCATAACTGCCTGTGTGCATACGCTTGGAACAGAAGACATACTTATAAGTTGTTATAATATAGTGATGAACGAAAACACAACTCCTCGTGTTTATTGTTCCATGTTACTAATAACAAATATTTTCATTTAATTTCCCAGAAAAAAACAAAAACGTAATTCACTTTGTGCATAAAGAAATATGTACACCTGAAACTGTGTTCTGGTAAATAGGGCAATTGTGAGTTGCAGCTCTATTTTGAATAAAGGTAAGTTTTATTATATTTGATTATAACATTACAATTTGTTTATTGTACCATCATTGCTTATGTACTTTTGGATGACATTTAATTTTGCATTGTCTTAGAACTTTTTTATTCTCTGTTTTAGTAGGTGACTGAGAAGTCTAGAGAAAGGAGTACTGGCATCAATACCTACCTCAGTTGTCTGCTGTTGAACAGTAAAGAGATTTTCTCATTAATATTTCTTTCTTTTATTCATTTTATACAGGCAAATAATACAACATCATTACAAATATAATACAAGCATATACATATTTTACAGTTATAAGAGATTATTCATAATATTTCATTAATACTTCAATACCTCTTTAATATTCATTAATACTGTCCTTTTTTCTTAAACAACAGTGTCATGTGTCTTTTCTGTGCTGTATGTGTTTCTTTGTTTTCAGCAGGATGGATTATGATTGGAGAGTGGAGTGACGACCAAACTGGTGGAGCTTGCCATTCCTGTAAGCAGTGGAGTGATGAAGAAGCTGGTTAGCGGGGCTACTGGAATGGCAGAGCGCTGGACCTGATGCAGTGATGGTAAGGCTGTAAGAATAAAGAATAGAATATTTTCTAAAATTAATCAGAAATGCACTATCAGGGGCAAACGCCACCACAAAAAAAGCAGCACATTTTTCTAATTTTCTGTTAGGCTATTGATATAATATGAACAACATATAAAAATTTAATGAAACTAATGTGCAAATTATTTAAACAAGGGGCCAAAAAAAAAAGAGGCAACATAATTAAAAAGGCAATTAAACTACATTTTGCCACAGGCTCAACAGGTTACAGGCTAATTCAGGACATGGAAATTCCTCTTCCTGACATCAGAACCCTGCAAAGAAGACTGCATCACATAAAGATGGAACCAGGAGTATTAGGGGAGGTATTTGAAATGCTGAAGCTGAAGGTACCTGGCCTGACAGAGATGGAAATGGAGTGTGTGCTGACTCTGGATGAGATGTCAATCACACCAAGTGTGGAGCTGCACCTGGGAACAGGAACATTTTATGGGGATGTGACGTTACCCGGCCACACAGGGGCGGCAACACATGCATGTGTTTTTATGTTGGCAGGGACCACAACAAGATGGAAGCAAGTAGTGGCTTACCACTACAGCGGCAATTCCACTAATGGAGCAACTTACAAGCCAATCATCGTTGACATTATTTCCAAAGCAGCTTCCATTGGGCTTCATGTTATTAATGTCACCACCGACATGGGCAGCCCTAATCAGGCAATGTGGAAGGTCTTTGGGGTGGACCACAATAAAACATCTGTCCCACACCCAGCAAGATAAGAGAGAAAACTACACTTCATGCCAGATGTCCCACATCTGATAAAGAACTTAAAGAGTGCCCTAGTTCGTGGACAGATTTTTACAATTCCACCAGAAATAGTAGCGAAGGAGAACCTCTCCTCCAATGAAGTTTCAATTTGTCCACTGAAAGATTTGGTGAATTTTCAAGAGGGAATGTCACTTAAAATTGCTCCCAATTTATCACAAAACAACCTTCAGCCGAGTCATTTTGAAAAAATGAAGGTGGGGCCTGCAATGAATGTTTTCAGCAAGGCAACAAGTGCAGGTCTAAGGTACATGGTAGAACAGGAACAACGACCTACCTCTTACCGGACAACAGCGTGGTTTCTGGAGCAGGTAGACCACTGGTTTGACATCATGTCCTCTCGTCACCCAGTAATGGCACTGAGCAGGCACAAGATAGAGGAGTACCAAAAGGCCATTAAGTTCCTTCAGCAAATGATCCAACTTTTCCGGGGGCTGAAGATAGGAAAAATGGGTAGCTGGAAACCTGTGCAAAAAGGAATTGTTATGGCAACAACAACAGTTTTATCAATTCAACAAGACATGCTAGCACAGGGGCACATGTTTGTGTTGACCAGCAGGTTTACCCAAGACTGTCTTGAAAACCTGTTCAGCTGCATAAGACAAAGGAATCCAGTCCCAACTCCAGTAGAGTTTCATCAGGCACTGAGGTCAATGTCAGTTGGGCAGTTTCTTGTGAGAGTTAAATCAGGAAGCTATCAGGAAGATGACAACAGCCTTTTGGCAGACTTTCTGAACTCAAATGAGAAATCTGCCAGTCCTAGCCTCAGATTGGAGAAGCTGCTAGAGCACAGATCTATTTCTGACCTCACAAAAACAGAGACCTGTGCTCTCTACCACCTTACAGGCTACATTGTAAATAAAGTAGTCAGATATTCCAACATTTGTGAAGAATGCAAAAAAGCGGTTCAACACAATGATGACAATCCTGAGGGAGAGTACAGTATATTACTCAAGCTGAAGGAATTCAAACCAGGTGTGCTTTGTAGGCCATCTCAAGAGGTCTTCGATGTGGTCCGGAAAATCGAAGAGCTGTTCAGAACCAGGACCAGTGCCACCTTCATGGAGCTCCCAAACGCCATGGATTTGCTGGAGAGAGAGGCTAGCAGGCTTCCCTCATGTCATGACGTAGAGAAGAAAATAACAACCAGATACATCAGACTGAGGCTAAGAATTGCTGCAAAGCACATCAGGGCTGAAAGAAAAAAAGTTCTGTCAGATGATGGGCATCTGGGAAGTAAAAGCCAGACAAAAAAAGCAAAGATGAGCCAGAAAAAACAAACAATAACTAGGCCTACAACAAGCAGGCCACCATCAAACACCTTGATTGTTGCCATGGAGGAGCTTGGTCTGACTGTTGCTCCAACAAATGTCTTACCAACTAATGTGGCTTCATCTTCAACTGGTATGATTGGTCACTTCTGCCTCTTTTTTTTTGGCCCCTTGTTTAAATAATTTGCACATTAGTTTCATTAAATTTTTATATGTTGTTCATATTATATCAATAGCCTAACAGAAAATTAGAAAAATGTGCTGCTTTTTTTGTGGTGGCGTTTGCCCCTGATAGTGCATTTCTGATTAATTTTAGAAAATATTCTATTCTTTATTCTTACAGCCTTACCATCACTGCATCAGGTCCAGCGCTCTGCCATTCCAGTAGCCCCGCTAACCAGCTTCTTCATCACTCCACTGCTTACAGGAATGGCAAGCTCCACCAGTTTGGTCGTCACTCCACTCTCCAATCATAATCCATCCTGCTGAAAACAAAGAAACACATACAGCACAGAAAAGACACATGACACTGTTGTTTAAGAAAAAAGGACAGTATTAATGAATATTAAAGAGGTATTGAAGTATTAATGAAATATTATGAATAATCTCTTATAACTGTAAAATATGTATATGCTTGTATTATATTTGTAATGATGTTGTATTATTTGCCTGTATAAAATGAATAAAAGAAAGAAATATTAATGAGAAAATCTCTTTACTGTTCAACAGCAGACAACTGAGGTAGGTATTGATGCCAGTACTCCTTTCTCTAGACTTCTCAGTCACCTACTAAAACAGAGAATAAAAAAGTTCTAAGACAATGCAAAATTAAATGTCATCCAAAAGTACATAAGCAATGATGGTACAATAAACAAATTGTAATGTTATAATCAAATATAATAAAACTTACCTTTATTCAAAATAGAGCTGCAACTCACAATTGCCCTATTTACCAGAACACAGTTTCAGGTGTACATATTTCTTTATGCACAAAGTGAATTACGTTTTTGTTTTTTTTTCTGGGAAATTAAATGGAAATATTTAGTAACATGGAACAATAAACACGAGGAGTTGTGTTTTCGTTCATCACTATATTATAACAACTTATAAGTATGTCTTCTGTTCCAAGCGTATGCACACAGGCAGTTATGATAACTAGTTTAGTTATTGTAGCTAGTATATCTATAATAATATAATAAAAATCTAATAGTCTCACTAGCTATTATCTAACGATAAACATTATTAAACCTGACGACATGAAAATACCACTATTAATTACTATTCAAGAATAGGTCAGCTAAGGCGTTAAAATATTTTAAAAAGCAGTTATTTCATCAACTTACCAGTGAAAATGCTCCAAAGACACTGAAATTAATGGGGTTAATTCAACTTCCTTCAGGGAGAGAAAGATTACAGAAAGACGTAAAACAACTAGCATCTGCTATTAAGGTGTTTCTCACATTATCTAACTGCAAATATAGCATATACTGCCTATTATCTAAAAATAAACATTAACTATAACGTGTTTCATAAAATACAACTACTGGTCAGATTTCCGAGAGGTAAACTAATGCGTTAAAATGACAAAAAATGCTGTAATTTCCTCAACTTTCTGGCGACTGTGCTTGAGAAGAACTGAAATGAATGGGCTTCAATGCTGAAACTATACCGCGGTCAAGCCAGCCGCACTTCCGAAAAACACGGTCAAGCCAGCCGCGAATGAAATTATGTTGCGTGTGTATTACTATGAATACAGTAATCACAGGAACAACACAGAAGGAACGCGCTTTCAGAGCGCTTTTCTTCTAGACGCCCAGAATGGAGATATAATCACATTTTTCGGGATTTATTTTTTATTTTTTTTTTACATCTGCTTTAATATTCGTGTTATTTATTGGTGTCTTTGATGGTTCTGTATTACTATATTTTTCTACCTTTCAAATCATTGCAAGATTCATAATTCTAAGAGTAGAAAACGAGATATGGGACATTAATCCATTAAGAGGGCTATTAAGACCCCATTTCTAATAAGTAGAAGAAATGAATGGTCAGTTCTTAAAGAGGACGTCCCATACTATATGCACACCTCACATGATACCATTTTACTGCAGCATTTTCAAGATATGGGACTTTATTTGATTTAGAAGGGTTTAAAGACCACATTTCTAATAAGTAGAAGAAATGAATGGTCGGTTCTTATATGGGACGTCCTATACTATATGCACACCTCACATGATACCATTTTACTGCAGCATTTTTGAGATATGGGTAATTGTTACACTTTATAGGGCTATAAAGACACCATTTCTAATAAGTAGAAGAAATGAATGGTCAGTTCATATACGGGACGTCCCATACTATATACACACCTCACATGATACCATTTTACTGCAGCATTTTTGAGATATGGGTAATTGTTACATTTTATAGGGCTATAAAGACCCCATTTCTAATAAGTAGAAGAAATTAATGGTCAGTTCCTACAGAGGACAACCGATACTATATGTACACCTCATATGAAACCATTTTACTGCAGTTTTTTGAGATATTGGATCATTATTACAATTTAAAAGGGGTATAAAGACACCATTTCTAATAAGTAGAAGAAATGAATGGTCAGTTCTTATACGGGACGTCCCATACTATATGCACACCTCATATGAAACCATTTTACTGCAGTTTTTTTGAGATATTGGATCATTATTACAATTTAAAAGGGGTATAAAGACACCATTTCTAATAAGTAGAAGAAATGAATGGTCAGTTCTTATACGGGACGTCCCATACTATATGCACAACTCATATGATACCATTTTACTGCAGCGTTTTCTAGATATGGGTAATTGTTACACTTTATAGGGCTATAATGACACCATTTCTAATAAGTAGAAGAATTGAATGGTCAGTTCTTATACGGGACGTCCCATACTATATGCACACCTCATATGAAACCATTTTACTGCAGCGTTTTCAAGATATGTGACATTACTTGATATAGAGGTGTATAAAGACCCCATTTCTAATAAGTAGAAGAAATTAATGGTCAGTTCCTGCAGAGGACAACCGATACTATATGTACACCTCATATGAAACCATTTTACTGCAGTTTTTTTGAGATATGGGTCATTATTACACTTTAAAAGGGGTATAAAGACCCCATTTCTAATAAGTAGAAGAAATGAATGGTCAGTTCTTATACGGGACGTCCCATACTATATGCACACCTCACATGATACCATTTTACTGCAGCATATTCGAGATATGGGTAATTGTTACAATTTATAGGGCTATAAAGACCCCATTTCTTTTTTTTTTGTTATCAACAATTTTTTATTTATTTTTTACACAACATCACAAACACAACATCCACTCAAACAAACAAAACAAAACAACAGACACATACTCAATATTTCAAAAGTCCAGTCAAAAGGAATAGAGAGAGGGAGCGCGAAAGAAAAACCAAACAAGCCATTCCAGAAGATGGAGCAACCCATTTCTAATAAGTACAAGAAATGAATGGTCAGTTCTTATACGGGAAGTCCCAAACTATATGCAAATCTCATATGAAACCATTTTACTGTAGCGTTTTCGAGATATGGGACATTATTCGAATTAGAGGGCTGTAAAGACCCCATTTCTAATAAGTAGAAGAAATTAATAGTCAGTTCTTACAGAGGACAACCCATACTATATTAACACATCATATGAAACCATTTTACTGCAGTGTTTTTAAGATACGAGTCATTATTACACTTTGAAAGGGGTATAAGGACCCCGTTTATAATAAGCAAAATAAATTAATGGTCAGTTCTTATACGGGACGTCCCATACTATATGCACACCTCATATGAAACCATTTTACTGCAGCGTGTTTGAGATATGAGACATTATTAAATTTTAGAGGGCTATAAAGACCCCATTTCTAATAAGTAGAAGAAATTAATGGTCAGTTCTTACAGAGGACAACCCATACTATATGCACACCTCACATGATACCATTTTACTGCTGTTTTTTTGAGATATGGGTCATTATTACACTTTAAAAGGGGTATAAAGACCCCATTTCTAATAAGTAGAAGAAATGAATGGTCAGTTCTTATACAGGACGTCCCAAACTATATGCACACCTCATATGAAACCATTTTACTGCAGCGTTTTCAAGATATGGGACATTATTCGATTTAGAGGGGCATAAAGATCCCATTTCTAATAAGTAGAAGACATGAATGGTCAGTTCTTATACGGGACGTCCCATACTATATGCACACCTCATATGAAACCATTTTACTGTAGCGTTTTTAAAATATGGGACATTATTCGAATTAGAGGGGTATAAAGACCCCATTTCTAATAAGTAGAAGAAATTAATGGTCAGTTCTTATAGGGGACATCCCATACTATATGCACAACTCATATGAAACCATTTTACTGCAGCGTTTTCAAGAAATGGGACATTATTGCATTTTGAGGACTGTAAAGACCTCATTTCTAATAAGTACACTGAATGAATGGTCAGTTATTATATGGGATGTCCCATACTATATGCACACCTCATATGATACCATGTTACTGCAGCTTTTTCAAGATATGGCACATCATTCGATTTAGAGGGCTATGTATATTGGACATGGCATGCATCTGAATACAACAAATTGCTATTTAACCAAATAAGTAGAACCACTGACTATTTTTTAAAAGGCACATAATACATGAGGGGTACCCAATCCTGTTTCAGGAGATCTACCTTGCTGCAGAGTTCAGTGTCAGTCCTGCTCCAACAAACCTGCCTGTAACTATCTATTGTTCCTGACTCTTGATTAGATTAGGTTTGGAGCTGAAATTTTAGTGAGATCTCCAGAAGGAAGACTGGGTATACACTATGATCCATTCATGCTCCAAACTGCTACAGAGCAAAGACTCCATATTAGGTGTTCCGACAGTGTGTGAGGTATAGTGTGACAGTTCTGACAGTGTGTGACTTCATTTTAGCTGTGCTGATAGAGTAGGAGGTACCTTGCATGCAAAGGCCATTATTTTTATCTACATATTTAAATTGATGTTTCTATAAGCCTCAAAATAATGTACTGTCTTTAAGAAGTTAAGAACTGAATTTGGATGTATGCAACCTCAAACTGCCACAGTACACAGACTTCTCATTAGGTGTGCTGAAAAAGTAGGAGGTACTTTGGAAGAAATAGCCTTTTTTTACTTATTTGAAATAATATTTCTAGTTTTCAATACTGGAAAAATTGTGCAATGTCTGAGAATTTTCTTGACTTTGAACTCCAAATTGCTACAGTAAAATGTTTTTATATAAAGGGCGCAGATAGTATGGGAGGTCCCTTATAAGAATTGGTTGTTGATTTTTTTTACTTAGAAAGCAAAAATGTACAGTTTTATAATTCTATAATTTAAAAAATAGCATGCTCTTTAAAAATGATACAGTAAAATGTTTTCCTCTGATGTATGTGACATAAGAATCAACTGTTTTTGTACTGAGATTACACGTAGATTACACCTCTCTATAAGCCTTTGAAGTAAAATATAATGGTACATTTCTCTAAAATGTCTCAGCAAAATAGCTTCATATAAGAACTGACCACTCATGACTTCTACTTAGCCAAAAGTGAGATCTTTATAGCCCTCTAAAGTGTAATAATATTACATATCTCTAAAATTCTGCAGCAAACTGTTTTCATATGAGGTGTGCATAAAATATGGGATGTCCTGCATCAGAACTGACCATCCATTTCTTCTTATTAGAAATGGGGTCTTTTCGGGACTCTGAAATGAAACAATAGCACATTACTCTGCAGTAAAACGCTGCAGTAAAAAGGTTTCATATGAGGTATGTATATAGCATGAGACGTCTTATATATGAACTGATCATTTTTTCTTCAACTTATTAGAAGCCCTCTGAAGTAGAATAATGCAACTTTTCTTTAAAACGGTGTAGTAAAAATGATTAATATGAGGTGTGCGTATAGTATGGGACGTTCCTGTAAAAGAACTGACCATTCATTTCTTCTATTTATTAGAAATGAGGTCTTTATAGCCCTCTAAAATGTAATAATGTCCTATAACTCAAAAACGCTGCAGTAAAATGCATTCATATGAGGTTTGCATATAGTATGGGATGTCTCGTATAAGAAATGACTATTGTTTTTTTCTACTTATTAGAAATGGGGTCTTTACGGCCCTCTAAAATGTAATAATGTCCCATATCTTAAAAACGCTGCAGTAAAATGGTTTCATATGAGGTGTACATATGGGATGTCCCGTATAAGAACTGACCAATCATTTATTGTACTTATTAGAAATGGGGTCTTTAAACCCTTCTAAATAAAATAAAGTCCCATATCTTGAAAACGCTGCAGTAAAATGGTTTAATGTGAGGTGTGCATGTAGTATGGGATGTCCTCTGTAAGAACTGACCATTAATTTCTTCTACTTATTAGAAATGGGGTCTTTATACCCCTCTAAATCGAATAATTACCCATATCTTGACAACACTGCAGTAAAATGATTTCATATGAGGTGTGCATATAGTATGGGACGTCCCATATAAGAACTGACCATTCATTTTGTGTACTTATTAGAAATTAGGTCTTTATAGCTCTCTAAAATGTATTACTGTCCCATATCTTGAAAATGCTGCAGTAAAATGGTTTCATATGAGGTGTGCATATAGTATGGGACGTCCCGTATAAGAAATGGGGTCTTTAAAACCTTCTAAATCAAATAAAGTCCCATATCTTGAAAATGCTGCAGTAAAATGGTTTCATATGAGGTGTGCATATAGTATGGGACGTCCCGTATAAGAAATGGGGTCTTTAAAACCTTCTAAATCAAATAAAGTCCCATATCTTGAAAATGCTGCAGTAAAATGGTTTCATATGAGGTGTGCATATAGTATGGGTTGTCCTCTGTAAGAACTGACCATTAATTTCTTCTACTTATTAGAAATGGGGTCTTTATACCCCTCTAAATCGAATAATGTCCCATATCTTGAAAACGCTGCAGTTATATGGTTTCATATGAGGTGTGCATATAGTATGGGACGTCCAGTTTAAGAACTGGCCATTCATTTCTTCTACTTATTAGAAATGGTGTCTCGATAACTCTCTACTTTGAATAATGTCCCATATTTCGAAAACGCTGCAGTAAAATGGTTTCATGTGAGGTGTGCATATAGTATGGGACGTCCTCTATAAGAAGGAACCAACCATTTTCTTCTACTTATTAGAAATGAGGTCTTTATACCCCTCTAAATCGAATAATGTCCCATATCTTGAAAACGCTGCAGTAAAATGGTTTCATGGGAGGTGTGCATGTAGTATGGGATGTCCTCTATGAGAACTGACTATTCATTTCTTCTACTTATTAGAAATTGGGTCTTTATACACCTCTAAATCGAATAATTACCCAAATCTTGAAAACACTGCCGTAAAATGGTTTCATGTGAGGTGTGCATGTAGTATGGGACGTCCTCTATAAGAACTGACCATTCATTTCTTCTACTTATTAGAAATGGTGTCTTTATAGCCCTATAAAACTTAATAATTACCCATATCTCAAAAACGCTGCAGTAAAATGCTTTCATATGAGGTGTGCATGTAGTATGGGATGTCCCGTATAAGAACTGACCATTCATTTTTTTCTACTTATTAGAAATGGGGTCTTTAAACCCTTCTAAATCAAATAAAGTCCCATATCTTGAAAATGCTGCAGTAAAATGCTTTCATATGAGGTGTGCATGTAGTATGGGACGTCCTCTATAATAACTAACCATTAATTTCTTCTACTTATTAGAAATGGTGTCTCGATCCCCCTTTAATTCGAATAATGTCCCATATTTCGAAAACGCTGCAGTAAAATGATTTCATGTGAGGTGTGCATGTATTATAGGACGTCCTCTATAAGAACTGACCATTAACTTCTTCTACTTATTAGAAATCGGGTCTTTATACCCCTCTAAATCGAATAATTACCCATATCTTGAAAACGCTGCATTAAATTGGTTTCATATGAGGTGTGCATGTAGTATGGGACGTCCCGTATAAGAACTGACCATTCATTTCTTCTAGTTATTAGAAATGGGGTCTTTATACCCCTCTAAATCGAATAATTACCCATATCTTGAAAACGCTGCAGTAAAATGGTTTCATGTGAGGTGTGCATATAGTATGGGACGTCCCATATAGAACTGACCATTTATTTCTTCTAGTTATTAGATATGGTGTCTTTATACCCCTCTAAATCGAATAATTACCCATATCTTGAAAACGCTGCAGTAAAATGCTTTCATATGAGGTGTGCATGTAGTATGGGACGTCCTCTATAAGAACTGACCATTCATTTCTTCTACTTATTAGAAATGGGGTCTTAATAGCCCTCTTAATGGATTAATGTCCCATATCTCGTTTTCTACTCTTAGAATTATGAATCTTGCAATGATTTGAAAGGTAGAAAAATATAGTAATACAGAACCATCAAAGACACCAATAAATAACACGAATATTAAAGCAGATGTACAAAAAAAAAAAAAAAAAAATCCCGAAAAATGTGATTATATCTCCATTCTGGGCATCTAGAAGAAAAGCGCTCTGAAAGCGCGTTCCTTCTGTGTTGTTCCTGTGATTACTGTATTCATAGTAATACACACGCAACATAATTTCATTCGCGGCTGGCTTGACCGTGTTTTTCGGAAGTGCGGCTGGCTTGACCGCGGTGAAACTATCGGTTGTTTGGAACTGTTGGCTGCTCCATGACACGCTTTACTTCCGCTTTCCTAAGTTCCTAAGGGAGCGTCGCAACTCTCTTTCTCAACGGCTCTGGGTGGGACCAGAGCCGTTGAGAAACAGAGTTGCGACACGCTTTGATCTCGCCGCCGCGCGGTCACGTGGTTCATGGAGCTCTCAATAGTTCCAAACAGCTCCGCTGTCAATAGGTTTGAATGGGATTAATCGGGTCAGACAACAACAGCCGGTATACTTGCAGCATTTTCCGGCAAATATTAACACAAAACGTCCATTGATTAATTTGTTTAATACACTGATAGTAGCATTTTGTCTGTGGAGTTTAATGGAAATAATATCAATGGGTTTTTCTTGTTTAACTATGGAGGAGTGAAAACATAGTACAATGCAACACACAGGACAAGACAGTTACATTTCTTTGTATGCAAAGTATAAATAGTGTAAACTGTTTAATAAAGATTGGAGACTTGAGGCATGACTTTGTGTGTTTTTGTGTTACACTTATTCCTGTGGATGTGCAGACCAATGATTAAATAAATTATGCTTATTTAAAGAGTATAAGAAATCTAATTAGTATGCAAAATGTGTTATTGTATTAATTTATTTCTTCATCTATGGTCATCTATTATTCACATTTTAATACAATATTATGTTAAAATATAAGATACAATATGCATACACAAGTGAATATCAATGAATGCTAGAAATGGTTTTAGCCATTTAAAAAAAAAAAAACATCTAAAAGACATCTTTTTTGCCACCATCTGACCAATTAATACTAGCACTTACCTATTCTATTCTATTCTATTTATTTATATTTATTTAAAAAAAGAAATCATTGCTATGTGAACTGTGCTAGACTAACTGAGACTTGTCACAGCACTTGTATTTTGTTGCTCTTTCGTTGGTCTGTTTGCTTCTACATTGTAAGTCGCTTTGGATAAAAGCGTCTGCTAAATGACTAAATGTAAATTAAAAAAATTTAAATTTAAGTTTTGCAAATACTTCAAAATAAAAAGGCCACCAACTGTATTCATCAAAATATTTTATTATATAATATATCCAGGGAGAGGGCAAATTGTGTTCCTTGGCAGTCTTCATAGAAACTCATTTGACATCCTAAAGGGAGAGAAAGACTGCTGAAAACAAAGAAACACATACAGCACAGAAAAGACACATGACACTGTTGTTTAAGAAAAAAGGACAGTATTAATGAATATTAAAGAGGTATTGAAGTATTAATGAAATATTATGAATAATCTCTTATAACTGTAAAATATGTATATGCTTGTATTATATTTGTAATGATGTTGTATTATTTGCCTGTATAAAATGAATAAAAGAAAGAAATATTAATGAGAAAATCTTTACTGTTCAACAGCAGACAACTGAGGTAGGTATTGATGCCAGTACTCCTTTCTCTAGACTTCTCAGTCACCTACTAAAACAGAGAATAAAAAAGTTCTAAGACAATGCAAAATTAAATGTCATCCAAAAGTACATAAGCAATGATGGTACAATAAACAAATTGTAATGTTATAATCAAATATAATAAAACTTACCTTTATTCAAAATAGAGCTGCAACTCACAATTGCCCTATTTACCAGAACACAGTTTCAGGTGTACATATTTCTTTATGCACAAAGTGAATTACGTTTTTGTTTTTTTCTGGGAAATTAAATGAAAATATTTGTTATTAGTAACATGGAACAATAAACACGAGGAGTTGTGTTTTCGTTCATCACTATATTATAACAACTTATAAGTATGTCTTCTGTTCCAAGCGTATGCACACAGGCAGTTATGATAACTAGTTTAGTTATTGTAGCTAGTATATCTATAATAATATAATAAAAATCTAATAGTCTCACTAGCTATTATCTAACGATAAACATTATTAAACCTGACGACATGAAAATACCACTATTAATTACTATTCAAGAATAGGTCAGCTAAGGCGTTAAAATATTTTAAAAAGCAGTTATTTCATCAACTTACCAGTGAAAATGCTCCAAAGACACTGAAATTAATGGGGTTAATTCAACTTCCTTCAGGGAGAGAAAGATTACAGAAAGACGTAAAACAACTAGCATCTGCTATTAAGGTGTTTCTCACATTATCTAACTGCAAATATAGCATATACTGCCTATTATCTAAAAATAAACATTAACTATAACGTGTTTCATAAAATACAACTACTGGTCAGATTTCCGAGAGGTAAACTAATGCGTTAAAATGACAAAAAATGCTGTAATTTCCTCAACTTTCTGGCGACTGTGCTTGAGAAGCACTGAAATGAATGGGCTTCAATGCTGAAACTATCGGTTGTTTGGAACTATTGGCTGCTCCATGACACGCTTTACTTCCGCATTCCTAAGTTCCTATGGAAGCCTATGGGAGTGTTGCAACTGTTTCTCAACGGCTCTGGGTGGGACTAACAGAAACTGACGAATCATCGATTTGACAAGCATATGGTATGAACCTATAGGACGAGGGAAAATTAAGAAACTGCCTGTAAATGACCATGAAAACTCACATTAAATATATATTTAGACTAAATACATAAAGTTATAGTGAAATAAGACGTTTATTATTATTATTATTATTATAATAGTTTAATAAATAACATCCATTTGGAAAATTACCAACTTTTCATTGGGTGGGCCACAGCTGAAAGTGGGTGGGCCATTACCCACCCAGGGCCACCCGTAGCTTCGCCACTGATTTACACTGTTAAAATAGCAGGCTTTTCTGCTATTTATACTACTTATTGCAAATAGTGGCAATTATCTGCACCTCAGTATTGTAGTACATTATAAAACAGTATGCAATAAGTTGAGTGTAAATTCTAATATTAATTCCAATTATTAAATGGATGCCTCCTTAATGGGACAATAAAGCCTTTCCTACACCTACACTAACCCTACCCGTTACTTTATTTTCAACTTTTTGATTATTTCCTTCTTTTTAATGGAAAGTAAGTGCTTTTTTGATGTGATGTGAAATTTGAAAAGGGAGAAAAAAAGTTCGCCAAAAGGCAGATTCGAACCCGTGTCGTTCGCATCAAAAGGGGTACGATATACGTTTTACCATCTGCGCCACTAGAGCTGACGTCTGTTAACCGTCTTTTGTCATTCTGACTAGCTCAAGCACACGTTGTTGTGCTTTCGTGCTACAATAATGCGCTCTGGACATTTGTCATTAAAATAACGCCTTAGTCTCCCTGCTACACTAATAGCAGTAGCTTTCCTCTGTGTATACATCTTTACAAGAACAATTTTAGCTGTATTATTTGTGTCCCCTTCAAAAACTGCTCTTGAGAAATTTTATGTATATTGTCCCCCCCTACTGTTAAGAGGAAATTTACACCCCTGCGTGAGAGGTGAAGAGGCGAGGAGAAGAATGGCAGATAATGGCCAAATGATGATGAACAAAGCTTGTTGCATCATACACAAAAAGATTTGAGGCTGTAATTGGTGCCAAAGATGCTTCAAATTATTGAGCAAAGGCTGTGAATACTTATGTACATGTGATTCTTTTCGTTTTTAATTTATTATTAATTTTGCTAATATTTCAAAAACTTCTTTCATGTTGACATTATGGGGTATTGTTTGTAGAATTTTGAGGGAAATAATGAATTGAATCCATTGTGGAATAAGGCTGTAACATATCAAAATGTGGCAAAAGTGAAGCACTGTGAATACTTTCTGGATGCACTGTATGAGTGCCGTTGTGAACAAGGCAACATGTCGTCTTCTGCTGGGGCATATCCAGAAGTGCACATAAGAGGAGTGGAGCCTGGCTTGTAGTTTGTAGATTGTAGTTGTTGATTCCGTCGCCTTATCTGCCCCATTCGGTCACTGCAGGTCGGTCGAGAATCAAGGTAAAGACAAATATCATAGCTTATCGATATCTGCATTGAAAGAATAACTATTCCACAACATATGCATTCACACACTTATGTTTTTGAAACTCTGCAACAGTTGATAGGACATGAACGGATAAAATAGTCAGTCAACATGCAACAGTAGATGTTTTTATCCTGTTACTCTGTAGTTTGGTGGGACGTGTTTTTAGTGTTGAATGTGGCCATGCAGAAAATCAAGCATCTTAAAATTTCTGTCATGTGTCTGTGGGGTCGATCGCAGTAATATGCTGCAAAACAGTGATACCACCCACCCGACACACAGCTTCTTTAGTCTGCTTCCATCAGGGAGGAGACTGCGGAGTCTCCAGGCCAGGACCAACAGACTGAAGGACAGCTTCATTCACCAGGCTGTCAGGAAGCTGAACTCCCTCCCGTCCTTGCCCCCCCTCCCCTCTCTTACCCCACACACCACTGAACTCTGACCCCCGCCCCTCCCCGCCCCCCCCACAACACACACCACACACACACACACTGTGACAAGCACCAGTCACTTTGTACAGCATTGGACTGACCTCATTCAACTACCTCTTCTGACAGTCTGAATAAAGACTGCTCTCTTTTTGTCACTTTAATAGAACAGACTTAATAAGCTCTTTGCACTACACCATTCATATTCTGCACTGTCTGTGTATTTCACTGGTTTGCACTATGTACCATGTGCCTTATGCCACTTTATCTATTTTTTTTATTATTATTATTATTTTTATTTTTATTTTTTTCCTACATGTCCTTATTTGTATATTTGTGCGTTCTACTGTTAGTGTTTAGTGTTATCTGTATGCACCAGGGAGTAAGAGAGTAATGTAATTTCGATTCTCTGTATGTATGTACGGTACATGTAGTAGAATTGACAATAAAGCTGACTTTGACTTTGAACAGGCATGCAAAAATGATAACATTTTGATACAGACACGATGGGATAGATTATCCTTTTTCACTATGACGACATGCTCAAAGGGGTTGCGTTGATACATGATCCATTAATCGCTGAACAAATGCACACATATTCCTTATTTTGTTGTTTTCATACAGCTAGTTGTAATCACATTAACCTAAACGTAAATCACAAACCAACCCCCAAAGCAAACACTTTATGCACTTTATTTTTTTACCATTTTTTTTTTCATATAATGATATTCCCTCTAGGAGGTCTTTCAGGTGGAGGTCACTTTGATGTGAAATGCACATTTGTCCACAAAATGTGGTCAATGATCTACACACATGAACAGATTCCACAAGATACTTCCAATTATAATTTTCTGTTCTGTGCTTTCCTGTCAGGACAAGAAAAAGATGAGCTGCTCTGAAGATAAACTGGACTTCATCCATGGTTGTTCAACTTAATTCTTGGAGGTTTTTGTTTCTTTCTTTTAACTTGGAAAATTGCTTAGTTGCAAATTTTTCTAAAGCATTATTAAATGACAGGATGATCAGTGACATGGCTGTAGTTAAGGCTGAGCTCAGTGCCTTTAAGTCACACATAGCAGACCAAGACCAACGGATTGAGGAGTTAAAGAAGCAGCTGGTAGAAAAGGGCAGCGGTGCATCACCCACTCTGAAGTCCAGAAGAAGAAGAAGAGACCAGCTTCTTCACCAGATTGGACTCCAGAACAGAAGAAGAGCAGATTTGAAGACCTGGACAAGATCCTGGAGCCATTTTGGTCAGAAAGATCAGATGCCCACGAGAAGCTGAATGAAAGGCAGCAGGCCCTCTTCAGTTACATGATGGACCAGCTGAAAATCAAAGGTGAGAGCAATTTAAGTCTCTTAATTCTTTGGCAGGAAAACATTTTCAATAGAAGTCATGCCACATGAAAATTAAAACCTGATATTTCTGTCAGATGGGAGAAACTTGGAGCTCTAGAGGACTGGGCTCTAGAAGGCATCAAAACAACCTTCAAGAACTTCATTGAAAAAAAATTATCCACCATGTTACAGAGATACAGAAGCAACGTTTACAACAAAGAGAAATAAATGGGCTCAGAAAAATTGTTGGTTAGTAAGCAGTAGGCCTGTTCAGTTGCCTTAATTTGTAAAAAAATAATAAAAAAAAATAAAAAATTAATGTTTGTGTTGATTTAAAAAACAAAATGTATACATAATATAGCATGTCATTAACACAGTAGCATTCCATTGTTTAGTGATATAGCACAAAAAATATACAGTTATGCCCACGCACTCTACATGTGTGTAAATATTTTGATACCCGTGACATTTTTTCATGTTTCTTCCACTTTTTTTTTGAACATTAAACAGTTTGTGTAACAATCTGTCAAAAAATGTTTTTTTAATTTATTTATTTTTTTCAAATTCCATTACTATTCAATAATTTTTGCTTCGTCAGTGGCGAGCGGTGACCTCTTTTTTTTTTTAACCGGGTATGCTGAGAGCTAAGATGCTAACATCGGCTTTTAGGACACACTCAAAGAGGGAAACACTGTGGCAGCTGTCGATTTAAAAGTATGCGCATTTCCTACCTTATTTGTAAATGAAATTAACCCTTGCACACTGTTTGGGGTATTTTTGGACCCCCAGAGGATGTTTGCTGAATTTTTTTTAAATGTTCTCTTTGTCCAAATGGCATGAGACTTTGTACACCTGTCAACACTTTCTAGATCTACAAATAAAACAAATTAATTGGAATGATATCTGTTTTTATGTCAGCGTGAAAAAAAAAAGAAGTCACACTCATGTTGTTCCCCGCTTAGAAAATGGATAAAATTCATCCTCAAAATCAGAAAACACACACAGACAAATGAAGTGGCACACTTCAAAACATCCACAATGCAAAATGATCATGCTCACACACAGAAGAATAAATGTGATTATAAAAACTGCTCTCTTATAATTTGTCAAAAAAAAAAAAAAAAAAATCAAAAATGCAGAACCACCACAAAAAAAAATTGGTAACACTGACACATCAACAATGCACAACACACACACACACAGAGAGAGAGAGAGAGAGCGAGATGAAAGGATGAGACAATATCATTCAGCACAAACACACAGACACAGTTCAAATACTGAGATCAAAGAGTTTGAGGCAGATGACCTTTTCTCCTATCAGAGTATTTTGTCTGGTTCTGCACATTTGTCATGTGACTGCAGCTCAGGTATAGCTGTGACTTGCACACAGCACACAGTTCATTCTGTTGCAACATCAAGGCGAAACAGTTCAGTCTTGAGGAGACATTTTAGAATCTAGTGATGGTGAAGGTGTGGCGGATGCTGAATCAGACGACTTTGATGAAGCTTCTGAAACAGAAGACCACCTAGAGCCGGAAGAATATCACAATGAAACTTATGAGGAAAATTCAGGTGAAGAGGATGCCAGTGAGGAGCCAAACACTTACCTCTCTAAAAATGGAAACATTCGCTGGACATTATCTCCAGCCCCTCATGCAAAAAAAGTCACAGACAGCACTGCGTATGACCCCTGGAATTACCAGGTATGCATGTTCTCATGCTGAGGACATCAAATCAAGCTATTTTTTACTGAGGAAATTCAAAATATAGTGCTTGAAATTACAAATTTGGAGGGGAGGCGAGTTTTTGCTGATGTGTGGACAGATTGATGTCTCTGCACTGAATTCTTAAGTTAGGTCTGTCCAGAATGGAGCTCAGGGAAAACCTTCAAGAGAAGGCTATTTCTGGAGGAGCTTGGAACAAGTCTGGTGGCTCCCCTTATGGAAAATCGACAATAACTTCCACGCACCGCAGCCTCTCTCGGCATCCTGAAAAAAGTGAAAAGATCTCTAGAGGTGGAAAGTGAAGCTTCCACATCACACCCAGAAGAAAACCCCAGGAAGAAGATGAGATGCTACCTCTGTTCCCGTGTACAGGATCGGAAAACCACAGTGATGTGCAGATTCTGCAACAACCCCATCTGCAAAAGTCAAGCCGTTTACTATGCCTCCTGCCTGCAGTGCACTGACTAATAAACAAGTTTGTAAGAGATGAAACCACCAATTATTGTTCCTAGGTGTTCGATTTTTCTAATTTTTACTTTGTTAGTGCTTTATTTGCTCATTTGTCATTGCATTTGCTACTGCTGCATGTATTTTTACTCAATATGTAATATAATTGTTCATTTCTGTTAGTTTTCATTCTGTTTATTTAATTACTGAAGTGTAGATTAAATTTGTAGAATTATAGGAAAACGTGTAAAATAAATTACAAACTAATTACTCCAACATTTCACATCTTGTTCAGATTTTATTCCAATCATAATGTAACATTATTGAAAAAATGATTTTTTTCATTACAAAACGTTAAACTTTGACAAAATCATTTTTATTGTTATAATTGTGATTTTATAATATTTAGATAGGAATCCAACTGGAAAAACTTGTGAAAATGTGTCTTTCAGTTAGTCAAGTAGCAAATAGTAGAGCTCTAATGCCATCTACTGGTTAAAGTGATGATTTTTATTTTAAAACTTCATTTTCCAAAAAATGGGCAAAAATCTTACACTAAACCATGTCAAATGATCCATGTTATCCCCATGAATGAAAGTCTTTTTATAAAGTGAATTTTACATAAAAAGCTGTTTTTGTATAAAAACCCATTTAATTATTTTTTTTATTATTATTTGTATAAAATGTAAAAAATATCAATCCTCCAAAAACTGCACAAATGTGGAGTAAAAACTGACTAAAAAATACATTTGTTAAAAAAAAAAAACATTGTTACAAAATTACATTTTGTTGCCTGGGGTCTCTGGAGACCCCAAAGAGTATGAGTGTAATTCCCAAGCGAACAGTGCACAAGGGTTAATCTCCAATCCTTCTTTTATCGTTTCAGGTTTCTCCATAGTTATTCAAATGCTACAAAAACATAGCTGCTTTTCCAAGTAAAAACCGCCAAATAATGTTTAAACGTAGTTACGTTATGATATGTAATATTGAGAGGGCAGGAGATGGGGGATTCCCCTGCTCTATGTATCTCTGCATGGACTGAATTCTTTTTTTACATTTTTTTATTCCTAATGAATAGGAATTAAAACTCCCACCCAGGTGACTCTACTCCAATAATAGACCATGCAAAATACCAAAAAATAATAATATCTTTAAAATATTGCCAAATAACGTTGCAAAAAAAAAAAAAAAAAAGTTATTGTTTCCCCTTTTTTCCCCTGATGTTTATGTAAAATTTTCCTTTTTTTTTTTTCTTTAATTAACAACTTAGGCATGTTGACTATAATGAATGTCTATGACCAGATATGTTTTCAGTGGACATTCAAAATTTGCTTTGCTTGAGAAAGCATGAAAATATACCATTACAATGTTGTTGTTTTTCCATTTGATTTAGTGGAGTTAGTTTTGATTCAAACACAATGTAATTTTTGGCAATCGAGATCTGACAGCAACAGTGCATTTTTCCGTTTGGGCAAGCGCTTTGATTTCATGCGCAAGGTAAGCTGTCCACAGTCGCATGCCAGCAAAACACTGAGAACGCACAACAATCTTGACGAATCTCAGCGACAGAGTGGAGATTTTAACAAGATGAAAAGGCAGGGAGATATACAGTATTTTTTGCAAAGAAAAAGCTGTGTGAGGGAGAGTCTGTCCGATGGTTTACACACAGTGAGTTCAGAGCCTGGCTGCTCAACAGCAGACATCTTCAGGATGATGTGAGCGTCAGAACAAATCACCACACATTCATATGCATTTGACTTGCTTTACCTAACCTGAGAATAAATAAAATAAAAAAGGTAGAAGGAAATTAAGCACCATAAAACAAAACACACAGAAATTCCCTGATGCAGCTAAGTCTTGCATTGCCACTCTGATGTTTTGATGTTCTATATTTTGCATTTTAAAATAAACTCTAAATGTCTGTTCAGTAGTCCCTTATATGAGATGACTCAATTTAGTAATTGTGGTGCTTAAGTTATAAAAAGCAGCTGCAAATAATGTACAAAATACACATATTCAACATTTTGTTGTTATTTCAGGGCATGTGAGTAACTGATTATGATGCACTATTCTGATTATTCAGTATTCAAGATTTTAGTGTGTTTAGTGTGCAATAAGGAAGTTCGTATTTGCAAGTTGGCAATCATGGTAATCTTGACTACTCACTGCCGTGTGTGTGTGCACTTGGATGGGTGAAATGCAAGGAAAGGTCATCCAGACTCCAAGTTAAAGGACACAATTTTGTGCATGATGGAAACTTTCTACAAAACAACCTACAAAATTGTTGACAAGACAGCACAAAAACACTTCACTGTGGGGTGAGCAAGAAACATCCATGGATTTTTAGTATTTCATTACAAAGGCTTCAGTCCAGCAGCTCAGTGGAAAAAACGGTTCTCTCCAGTAATAAATACACCATGTTCACTCAACAGCCCTGTCCCATAGAAGACACCACATCCCAGAACCTTACAGCAGACATCATTAGGGGACTTTTAACCACATAGTTCTAGAAACTAGCCAGAGAACCAATTTCCCCCTCAAGCCATTTTCCTGGTTGCATTCGCACCGACAGCCAGAACTCTCAAGTGGCCGACAGCGACGTCTTTATGCCGTTTTCCATTTATTAACGTCAACAACCAATAAATGGAGGACACCATGATCGGAGCTGTTTTTGCTGTGTGTCATGGGTTTTATGATATGTCAATGGATGGAATGTAAATGCACAATTTGTGCGCTTAAAAGAGCAAAAAGTTGGGCCACGAGACGAAATTTCCAATGACAACTTGAAACATAAAGGCTGAGAAAAGAACAGAACGCTGCAGACAACAGGTAAATGTCATTATCGCTGTTTTCCATGTTCGTGGAGTCAATATTTTTACACAGCTTTTTAAAAACGCCAGGTAGCCAGTGTTTTGTGTGAGTTTGACCAATCAGCGTAAACTTACGTCACTGGTATTTCCTATGGAACTGTTTTAGACCCTACTCTGAAGTAGGAGCTAAATTAGTTCCTAGAACTTAATACATTCCTAGTTTTATATTATATACGTATAGCTACTGGGAGGTGGTGTGTGTTTGTTACTTCACCTTTGCTCTTGGACAATGCACTTTCTAGCACTTGTGATTAAATTCATAAATATAATTGTCAAACTCTTAAAGAGGCAGAACACAATTTACTTCCAAAATTAATCTCAAAACATATCCTCCCACGTTCTATTTCCAATTTCTCAATGTGTAAATATTTGTTTAAATACTCTCAGTGAGTATCTTTTGTGGCCACTGACTGCTTTAAGTACTACAGAGCATCTCATCCTCATGAACTGCTTATCAATCTTACACAGGGCACACACTGCATGATTTTAGCCCCAATTTCCACTTGTTGACAGTTTTAATAATAATAATTAATTACATCTATATAGTGCTTTTCTAGACACTCAAAGCACTTTTACATTGTGAGGGGGGGGGGGGGGGGGATCTCCTCATCCACCTGGATGATACAACAGCAGCCATAGTGCGCCAGAACGCCCACCACACACCAGCTTATTGGTGGAGAGGAGACAGAGTGATGAACCCAATCAGTAGAGATGGAGATTGTTAGGAGGCCATGATGGTCAGAGGCCAATGGGTGAATTTGGCCAGGATGCTGAGGTTACACCCCTACTCTTTTTCGAAGGACATCCTGGGATTTTTAATGACCAAAGAGAGTCAAGACCTCGGTTTAACGTCTCATCCGAAGGACAGTAAATTGCTGTCCAGTTGCCAGTTTTGTGGAAATTGCCGACAACTGCTTGAAATCAGATGCAAATTGGTGCTTGTTCATGTGTGTGACAATCGCGTACTGTATGTTAACAAATATACAGTCTGAGCAAAGCATTCGTCACTAATTTGGGATATTTAATAGAAATCCAATTTTATTATTCTAAAAAAAATTTGTATAATCAGACTTTTGTGATTTAACATAGGCAGGAGAGTATATTTAGTATTTGCATTTATGCAGTAATTGTTTACTCCATCATATTTTTCTGGCAGCTGGAGTCACTTTTTTGATCATTTATTTCAAAAAGCTAAATTCCGAATGCACTCATTTACCTAAACAAAAAGACCCATAGATGTACATAAAACTGTTTGAACAACTTAATTTTTACTAAAACTTAACTTAACTACTTCTGTAGAAAATAACAAGAAAGCAAAAGCTGCATTTGCAAGTCAAAAATATCTTGTCAACCGTTATTAAAATGTCCAGACATCTTACTGAAGCAACAGTTTCATAAAAGCAATGCCAATACATAAGGTGGAAATGGGGAAAACTGAGGGCTTAAATGCACAGTTTAATTGCTGATCTAAACAAGGAGCAGGTGGATATAATCAATGAAACAATGAGTAACTATGACAACAAATGAATGCATGCTTAGAAACCATGACAACTAAGGAAACGATGAGATACAAACAGACGGTGCATCCCAATTTGCATCCTTATACTATACCCTAAAAGTGTGTACTTTTTTTTGTGAATAACAAGTAGATACTTTTGAGTGTGCAGCTAAAGAGTATGCATGTTTTGGGACACACTACCACATCATAAAATTGAGTCTGATTACATAATTGTGTTCATCTTACATCTGCTGTCAATTATCCAGATAGACAACATTCTTACGTTACATTTTTGCCATTGCACAAATATTCCACATTTCATTTCCATTACTCGCAATTTTATTTATCTTTACCATGCCCTACGTTGCTCATTATTTGTTCTATAAATGCTCATTAGTTTATTGACGAGACAAGGAAGAGCATGTCGGTGCATATCTGCCGTTCACAAGCATAATGTCTGTAGAGGTGTGCTGATGTTTTTGCACAATACTGTATGTATACAATACATGACAAACTTACAGACAGCTGCATTACACTTATCCATTTTAAAGTTAAATGTTACATTCAACATGCTTAAAATGAAATTATGTTTATATTGAATATCTTCTAAGTAATTTGTAATAATATTTAAGGAATTATTATTGTTTGACGTTAATATCAGTGAAAGAACTGAAAAACTAAATTTTAAATAAAGTTTCAGTGTTGGCTTTAAGCTTAAATATTTAACCATTTTAATTAAATATTGTACACCAGGAAAGAAAGAGCAGACACTTGCATGATACAATATTCTTTACTGATCGTTTTGTAAGTGGAAACCACAAATTACACTCTCAAATTAGAAATATTAAGAAATATCTGCGTACACACAAAACCACGGGGTAAGTCAGCACAGAGTTGGTTGAACCTCCTAATTGAAATGGGCCCCAGGACATGCCAGGAACAGTGTTGCCAACTTAGCAATTTTGTTGCTAAATTTAGCAACTTTTCAGACTACCCTAGCAACTTTTTCTTCCACCTAGCACCTAGCAACAAATTAAGCAATTTTTTAAAATTTATTTGGCAACTTTTAGCAACTTTTGATAAGTGACTTGGACAATAAAAAGGCACACATTTTCCATCCAAATTACACAAAAAGAAGAAAACCAAAGATGCCTATCAGTACACACATCATGTGAATTGAGTTAGTGGCTGTTTGCAATTGTTTAATTTAATAATAATAATAATAATAACTGAATAAATGTTCATTTATGATACACTTTGGTAGTAGCTTGTACTTGTGATTGTTGATCAGTTAATACACTGTTAGCAAAATGGAAAAGAGACTAGTAATTTTCCAGGACATTATTATCCATTGTAACCCTGTAACCCGAAAACACAATGCATAATTTAAAATGCAGGTAAAAAAACCAATATGGAAAATTATTTCATATTAACATACTGTGCCCTATTTTTACAGACTTGTCTTGGAGTGTAGCATACTAACTAACTACTAATACACTGCTTAAAGCATAATTGTTGAGAATGTGTATAGTATTACTAGTTTACTAACTATTAAAAAAAACTTAAATTGTAATCATTCAGAAATGTGTAAGTGTTCAATAATTCAATATATTTAAAATAAAGTTATTTATATTTTAATATTATATTATGCATATTATTTTACAAACAAATCTAAATTAACATAGTATTATTTTGAGATTTGATGTTGTGACTCAATTTTGCGCCGTGATTACGCAATGACGTCATCACACCATGACATCACAACGTCATTTAGCAACAAATTGACCTTCCTTTAGCAACTTTCTCTGAAAATTAGTTGGCAACACTGGCTGGGTCTCCTGAGGTAACACAATCACTTCACTGTGCTTCATATAACTGTTCAATTATATAAACACAGTTTGTTAAAGCAGCATTTTACTGAGTCATTCTGTATCGTTTTCATCTGCTTCAGCGCTATTTGTGCGTCTTTTCTGGCGTCTGCTGATTGAAATAAACATTCAGGCTAGCAGACAACAACAATGTGAGGAACTAATGCTAAATACATTTAAGAGCTGTGATTATGTCCGTGTATTTAATTATTTGGAGCAATAATGGTATTGTTTTTGAATGTCACTTGATCAAAAGTCAAAGTAGGATCTGTGAGGGGTATTAATGGGAGTCTAACTTGATTCTTTTTTTTTTTTTAATTTTCAAATTTGACAGCCCTGCAGCAGAGGCAGCCTGACTTTTAAGTCGGCCTCTGGGCTAGTGTCTGCTATGGGAGCTGGAGGTGACTGAAAAGAAAAAAGGGGTCATTAGAAACGGGAGGAAAAGCCCGAGATGTGTGGGCCTGATTTGCAAGCGGAGGCAGCCTCATGCTTCCTTCAGCTATTGTAGACCACGGGACGGGAGTGGGGTTTATGACACTTGTTTTTATGACTCGTTTCACCTGCTGTAGCCGCGGAGGCTTGTGATATTCGGAGGAAAAAACGCTGGAGAGCCTGTGCTAGCGTGTGCTGTGGGAGCTGGAGACCGATGCTTTTCCTCTTAACCACACGAAAAGAAGAAAGTTTTGAAACAAATGGCCAGCCAAGCCGCACATCGGCTGGTAGAGACTTGAAGAGGGGTGCCTAGAAGTATGCACAACACATGCAAATTGGGTTGTTAGTTGCATTTGTTCAATAATAATATGAATAGTTCTTTATGATACACCTTAGTTGTTAGTTTGCACCTATAATTGTTAATTTAGGTACACTGATTTTTGAAAAATTAAGTTCAAACAATCTTTTACATCTTATCTGTCCATCTCAGTAATGTGTAATTTAAAATACAGGTAAAATGCTAGTGAAAATTAATACAGAAAAGGAGTAATTTCCTTGCGTGATCTACGCAGTTTGCATCATGGTTACCAAAATGACATCGACATCCATAATGTCATCACGTCGTTTAACAACTTTTAGCAACAAACGACCTGCCTTTAGTGACTTTACCCAAAAGTGTATTTCCGACACGGCCTGCGCCGCTACCGGAGGCAGACTCACGCTGACTGCTATGAGAGCTGGAGGTCCGGCTGCATGCGGCGCTGCGGCCAGAAAAGCTGCGGTGAAAATAAGAGCCGAAGCGGGAAGCGAGTGAGGTTTTGCTGTGGTGAGAACTGGGGCGCGGCCCAGGCTCGTTTGAGGCCTGCCGCTGCAACCCAAAGCTCTAGGAGAGCCGGGTCTTGTGCGGGACGATGATGGTGACGAGCGAGGCAAGATCGGGGCTTTGCTCGATCTATTGGCCGCCTTTGCGGCTGGAGTGGATTTAGGAGTGAGGTTGACTAACTTGCAGTGTAACGAATGGATCGCACAGATCCGCTTTGTTTACCCTCCGCGAGAATGGTTCGTCGGAATAAATCAGCATTTGCTTCAGGCTTAAATACTGTCCACTTTCGATCGGAGGATATATTGGAATGGCCGAATGATACGAGAATGACGTGGAGGCGAGGTTAAGCCGTGTTGTGGAGAGCGTGTGGCTGGTCGAGCAGAGCACCCACTGCGATGGAGCCTTGTGATCGACGGCGGTGACTGGCGGAAAAGGAGTGAGCCTAGGGCTTGCAGATTGCGACGGAGGATACAAATTTTTTTTTTTTTTTAAATCCCCAGACCAGGTCTCGTCGTTGTCCAGAAAAAGATGCGTCTGTGATATGATAAGAGCAAAACCAAATGCTGGAAAACCGTCATAGAACAGAGGTGAGTTGGCTGTATATATACACCTGATGTGCTTAAGGTGATTAGCTCCACCTGGGCCAGACTGATTATCTGATCGTGCTGCTCCCGAACCTTGTTAATAAAACATCATATACAACCCCAAATCAGAAAAAGTTGGGACAGTATGGAAAACGCAAATAACAAAAGAAAGTAGTGATTTCTAAATTTACTTTGACTTGTATTTCATTGCATTTACATTTACATTTATGCATTTAGCAGACGCTTTTATCCAAAGCGACTTGCATTGCATTCAAGTTACAGTTTTACATTTTATCAACTCTTGCTTTCCCTGGGAATCGAACCCATGATCTTGGCGTTGCTAGCGCCATGCTTTACCATTTGAGCTACAGGAAGTGAAATCATTGCAATCATTGCAGACAATATGAACACAAAATATTTCATGTTTTGTCTGGTCAACTTCATGTCATTTGTAAATATACATCCTTTCCTGTCATTCAGACCTGCAACACATTCCAAAAAAAGTTGGGACAGGAGCAATTTAGGGCTAGTAATGAGGTAAATTGGTTAAATAATGATGTGATTTGAAACAGGTGATGTCAACAGGTGATTGTAATTATGATTTGGTACAAAAGCAGCATCCAAGAAAGGTCTAGTCCTTTAGGAGCAAAGATGGGCCGAGGATCGCCAGTTTGACAACAAATATGTGAGAAAATTATTGAAATGTTTAAAAACAATGTTCCTCAAAGAAAGATAGGAAGAGATTTGGATATTTCACCTTCAACAGTGCATAACATAATTAAAAGATTCAAGGAATCTGGAGGAATTTCAGTGCGTAAAGGACAAGGGAGCAAGCCTAAGCTGAACAACCGTGATCTCCGATCCCTCAGGCGGCACTGCATCAAGAATCGTCATTCATCTATAAGCGATATCACCACATGGGCTCAGGACTACTTTGGCAAACCTTTGTCAAGTACCACAATACGTAGTTACATCCACAAATGCCAGTTAAAACTGTACTGTGCCAAAAGGAAGCCCTATGTTAACAGTGTCCAGAAGCGCCGTCGACTTCTCTGGGCTCGGAGGCATCTGGGATGGACCATCACACAATGGAAACGTGTACTGTGGTCAGATGAATCAGTATTTCAGGTATTTTTTGGGAGGAATGGACGCCGTGTGCTCCGGACCAAAGAAGAAAAGGATCATCCAGACTGTTACCAGCAACAAGTCCAAAAGCCAGGGTCTGTCATGGTATGGGGTTGTGTCAGTGCCCTTGGCAAAGGTAACTTGCACTTCTGTGATGGCACCATTAATGCTGAAAAGTACATAGAGATTTTGGAGCACAATATGCTGCCTTCAAGAAGACATCTTTTCCAGGGACGTCCATGCATATTTCAACAAGACAATGCAAAACCACATTCTGCACACATTACAAAGTCCTGGCTGCGGAGGAAGAGGGTACGGGTACTTGACTGGCCTGCCTGCAGTCCCGACCTGTCTCCAATAGAGAATGTGTGGCACATTTTGAAGCGCAAAATGCGACAACGAAGACCCCGTACTGTTGCCCACCTTAAGACTTGTTTGCAGGAAGAATGGGACAAAATTACACCTGAAACACTTCATCACTTGGTGTCTTCAGTCCCTAAACGTCTTTTAAGTGTTGTGAGAAGGAATGGCAACATTACAAAGTGGTAAATGCTTTACTGTCCCAACTGTTTTTTGGAATGTGTTGCAGGTCTGAATGACAGGAAAGGATGTATATTTACAAATGACATGAAGTTGACCAGACAAAACATGAAATATTTTGTGTTCATATTGTCTGCAATGAAATACAAGTCAAAGTAAATTTAGAAATCACTACTTTCTTTTTTATTTGCGTTTTCCATACTGTCCCAACTTTTTCTGATTTGGGGTTGTATCTAATGCACTTTGAGAGCTCAAAATTAAGAGCTGCAAGCCGTGCTCTTATCTAAGAAACTTAAGTCAGTGAATTGACTTGTACCTGAATTTAAAAAACGTAGGATTCTACCAAGAAAATAGTCTTAAACGAAATAAATTAATGCTGTAGTTAGTGCCAGTTTTTACCATCTTTGCTGGTTAGCAGAAGTAGTATAGGTTTTTAAGCAGGCAAAGTTTTGAAACTATCACCTATGCTTGTATCTCTACACGATTAGACTACTGTATGTGGGGTTACCGCTTTCCTTTATGTCTCACCTCCAAATGGTGCAGAATGCAGCAGCCCATCCACTCACTGGAACCCGTAAACGTGACCATATCACACCATCCTACGCTTGGTTACCAGCCCAATACCAAACTGATTTATAAAGGCTTATCTCTGATTATAAAGCTCTTAATAATTTACCCTCTATCTGATCTGCTTGTTACAGCACTTATAATCCATCTTCAGTCTCAAAACAACCGTCACCTCCTGTTTGTTCCATGATCCAGCCTTCGCTCCTGCTTTTGCTGAATTAAAATCATTGTTAAAAATGTGTCTATTCTTTGTAACTTTGATCTGTCTCATTTTTATTTATTATTTTTCAAATCTATATACAGCACTTTTGGCCAACGAAGGCTGAGATTAGAAGTGCTTTATAAATAAACTGAATTTAATTAAAATTTTATTTTCAAAGTCTGATATCTTGTCTTACCGTAATAGGAGGGCAGGAACAGACATTATTCTGTTGTGAAACAAATAAACTCTGTACCCGTCTAGCTTTCACTTTCAGTAAGATAAAAATACAATCTGTTGTGTTAACATTACAAGATCTACACTAAACACCACAAAAGAACAGGAATACAGTTGTGTTTGTGCAACTCTTTGTTTTTCATCACACACCTAACAGATATCTGTGCTGTCAAACATACAGTGTTCTGGTAAAGAAACAGAATGACAGTGAAAACAGCAAGACTTCAAGAGCGGTAAGCAGTGTTATTTAATTTTTCATGAGATTTAAAGTAGCATTGTCAGATTCTTTTAATCATGAACACAAAGTTTCAGTAATTGTAGTTACAGCATCTGTAACTGAAAAATCTCTTTGCTATATTAAATGATTCCAGACTCGTTTTAACCAGTACACGCAGATATCTAAATAATAACTTGAGAATGTATAGTTAATTATTGAACTGAAAAGCACTTGGTAATCCTTGGAGTTCAGCGATCCTGAAATGTTGATATTCATGGCTGTGCGGGTGAAGTTGGAGGGTTTGGTTTACTGGTAATCTTTAAATCACAGCAGAACAACACTGGTTCTTGTCCAAGACACAGTTTG
The DNA here is from genome assembly GCA_027422415.1 of Schizothorax lantsangensis. Taxonomy (NCBI): domain Eukaryota; kingdom Metazoa; phylum Chordata; class Actinopteri; order Cypriniformes; family Cyprinidae; genus Schizothorax; species Schizothorax lantsangensis. The sequence goes on from CM049854.1 coordinate 1,101,755, forward strand.
TGCTGCCGCAGATATAAACGCTCATTTGGCTTCAGCCCAAATGTGAGTTGCTCTTCCTCTTCAGTTGCGTCTTTCCAGCTTTCGTCTTCAGTGCTGACATGTGAACCTACACATTCTGCAGAAAAGGAGATCTGCAACTTCGCAATTAACTTTGCAAGCTCTCCAGATTCAGTCGAGGCTGATGATTGTATCCAACCTTTTTAGTGATCTTCTTTTGCCATGTCACCGGTGTGCTGCTGTCATTAGTTATCGTTTTAATATTCTCCCACATGCCAATGGCTGGGCCTTTAGTTACAGACAGCCCACCAGGAAGGAAGTTAAGAACCTCAGGATGAACAGAATAGACAGCATTGAGCTCGTCTGTGCTGAGATCAGGACCGGTGCAGAACTCAACACCCCACTCTGAGGCGGGCTTGAGGAAGGAGAAGCCAGTTTGCTTGGAGTATGGTAGGCCCCAGTAATATAGACCGTCTCTGAAGTTTGGATCCAGGTTGAGTTCTTCACCATACGAGTCTTTAGTCATGTTTGTTGTTCTTCGGTAAGTGCCCTTTTCTTGGAAGATGATGTAAAAATAGCCATGGGCTGCCAAGTAGTGGTCTCCACCCTGGCAGTTGGGATGAAGGCTGTAAACTACAGCGTCGCTGTCTGTCGTCAGGTTTGTGACTCTGCGGTAGGAATTGCCATTGATGATATGAAAGTAGCTATCTCCACCAATGTAATGGTCTCCATTTTGGCAGGCAGGGTGCAGACTGAAAATAGAGATATCTGCACCTTTATTTAAATTACTTGTCTGCATATAGCAGCCGAGGTCAGAACGGATTATATAATAGTATTTGTTAAATGCACAGATGTCAGTGCCTTTTGCTTTGCTCCTGGGAATAATGCTGCTCATCGTGCCTGAACCTGCAACACAGAATAAGTCAAACATTCAATCAACTGCACATACACGATGGAATGCTGTTATTTTAGTCCTTCTATAGATTGAGCTCAGTGATTACTGAAGGGAGATAATCAAAATCCCTTGTCTCTTCAAAATATATATATATATATATATATATATATATATATGAAGAGCTCTTTTCCAAAACGCGATAAACGCCAAATAAAAAAAAAATGAGTTCGTCATGCCATTTTGCTGTGTACTGAACCTATTCACTGCTCCATCAATGTTTCATGCCAAATCGCTATATTTCCTTGTTTAAAATGTACTGCAAGATGCAGTTCCTTTCCAAACCGCTATAAGCGCCAAACCTGTTTTTAGCCTAAATGCGATATGTCCTCTCGACCAATCAGAATTCGTTTGATGCAATCCAACATGGCGACGCTTTGAAGCGTTTGTTTGTGCTCAGTCTTCAAAATGAGTGCTTTAAACTCTAATAGCACTTTTGATGGCCTGGATGAGCCAGTGAGACCTACACCTGGGGGTAGAAAACGCCGACTGGACAAAGAAAATCACAAAAAAAAAAGAAAAAAAAAAAAAGAAGGTTCGTCACTCAGGTGGCGCGTTAATACCCACTGTGGGATGTCAACACAAGGCTGGTGGCAAGCGGTGGGCTGACCTGAAACCTGAGTTACTTCAAAAGCGGACCTCTGTGAAGGCCGCAAAGAAGCGCGATGTGCTGGCACTATTAGGAGCAATAGGTGTGTCTGATATGGTGAGGGCTTTTTATGATGATGCACTGTATCAGGTGACTGACAATGCAGGCCATAGTGATGAAGATGCAGAGTGATCCATGCTCACGCACTCTCTCTCTCTCTCTCTCTCTCACACACACACACACACACACACACACACACTGTCTATCTCTCTCTCTCTCACACACACACACACTCTCTTACTCTCTCTCTGTCCTCTCACACACTCAAAGCACATCTCACACACACAGTCTATCTCTCTCTCACACACACACTCTCTTACTCTCTCTCTGTCCTCTCACACACTCAAAGCACATCTCACACACACACACAGACACACTGTGATTTGTTTTATGTATAGCGGACAATGGTCCTACTGTTTACGGGTTTGACACTTTACTGAATGCCAATGTATTACTTGAATATCGTTATCATTATTGAATATTTTTAATAATTCGTTTTTTTCATGCATATGTAGTGGACAAATTGGTCCTACTCATTACAGGTTTGACACTTTACTAAAAAAAAAGACTTTGAATGTATTACTAAATAACTTGCCTGTTGAATATTGTTATAATTACTATCATTACTTTTTACAGGTTCGACACTGAATGACTATTAGCCTAAATGTGTTACTAAATGATTTGAATGTAATGTTAACACTGTTGTATTTTTATTTAATTAGTGGTATTTGTATGTGTGTTATTTTTTAATTATTTGTTTTATGTGGTGGACAATATTGAAACATGAAATTGAAAATATTTATTTTATTTTACTATTTAGTTTGTTACTATTTATTTTATTTGGCTGTTATTTCATGCATTTGCATTTATTTGATTTATATTAATTTATAGTATGAGTCCCTGATGTCATATGTTGCATGTTCTCTTGTTTTTTTTTTCTTTTAAGACATAAACCAAATTTTTTTTAAAAAAAGGATGGATTTGTAGCGTTTTGAAAAAAATTAAAATAAACTTTGAATTTATAATCGACAATATTGTTGTTTCATTTAACAATCATTGTTTAACATGTTCAGACTGAGCCAACAGACCATTTTAACAGGATAAATTGAATATTAACAAAATGTATGGGTCTAGGTAAAAAAAATTCATTTTCATGAAAACTATTAAAATGGATTTATAGCGTTTTGGAAAAGAGCTCTTCATATATATATATATATATATATATATATATATATATATACATATATATATATATATATATATATATACATATACTGTATATGTGTGTATATTGTAGGATATCAGAGCGAATCAGACAACTTAAGATTCGTTCAGATTGGTGTTAGAACCACCAAAAGAGCCAAATTCCACAAAGAGGCCCAAGACAACAGGATGTTCATAAATCAAATCCCTAGTGCCATCCAGTCTGAAGCAAGCCTCTTTCTCAGAAAAGCTTGCAACATTAAGACAAAAGAACACTTATTGATTATTCCAACGCAGGAAGGAGATTGTCAAATTTGGGGCAAGTGACCAAGATTGATGGTCAAAGAGAAGCACAGCATGACCATCACATGAGGGAAATCATTAGTAGAGACTTTGTTGTGTGGGTTTCCCCACCCAGGACAAGAGCCAGACTGAAATTCCTTCTAAACCCTTTTTTTGACCTTTGTTCCTCAGAACACATTCTCACGGCACAGAAACTGCCTTTTCCATATGCACCTAAAATCATCTTAAAAGACTTATGAGCAACTAATAATTTCTATGCATAACTCCATGTTATGTATGTAACCCACACATTTGACTATCATTTCGTAATCACTATCAATTTGTATGTATTTTTAAAAACTTTTGAATAGCTTAACGGTTTATATTCATGTTTGGTATGTATGAGTGTGAAAATTCTAGCTTGAAACGTTTCTTCCAATCAATACTTTGTCAAATGTATCATATTCTGGTTATAGAAATCATGTCCAAAATTATACTCTGCAAGAGTGGGAAAGTTCCCACAATGCTTTTCTTGCCTTGTACCACCACGTGTTGACCCTGCTTTTTAGCACTCTTTGAGCATGCTCTGGCTTACATCCCAGCTGCTACTTAACACCACGATGAGAAGAAAAAACACCTAGTCTCGTTACATCATTTTATTCTTTTACTTTAGTTTATTTTCTTTCCGTTGAGAGTTTTGTGTTCTAAGTTTGCCACAAAGTCCAACTTCGAGTGTGACCGCCTCAAAACTTCAACCAGACCACAACTTCAGCCAACGCCCAACCATTGGCTTCCCAAGACATCACTTCAACGACTACTGAACTTCCAACCAATCAGCAACCATGGGAAACCCCATTTCCTGGAACGAAGACAACAAAAGGGAATCCCTTAACACAACGCAAGTAGGCCTACCTCCAGATTCTAGCTGAGCTGTTGCATTTAATATAAATTTTAGCCTCATTGAGAAACTCAATGTGAGGGTTAAGTAAGTGATTGATGGTTGTTCAGGTCTATGCAATAGCACATATTGCTATAAGCTTGGGATTTCACATTTTCATTCTCTTAAACTCATTCTTTCCTCACTTTCTCTCTTCCTGCAACGTGTATGAATGTGTGAGTGTGTGTGATTGTCTGTTAGATTAGTTTACATGTCTTAGATATATCCAATAATGTCTTATTTATATTGAAAAGAGAAATATCTTGTGTTTTGTGCCGATTTTGTTACTGTGCTATTTAATAGTGTTTTCACTATATTTTGGATTTTAATATCCAGTGCAGAGTTGTTGTTCAGTGAATTGCTGGCCGACTCTGTGATCAGCCGTAAAACAGTGATTCTGTTCAAAGTCCCTATAAAATCATAAATGATACGTATATATATATATATATATATATATATATATATATATATATATATATATATATGTATATATATATATATATGTGTGTGTGTGTGTGTGTGTGTGTGTATATATATATATATATATATATATATATATATATATATATATATATACACACGTGTATATATACGTATATGTGTGTATATATATATATATGTGTGTGTGTATATGTGTGTGTATATATGTATGTGTGTGTGTGTGTGTGTATATATATATATACACACACAGTGCTGCTTGAAAGTTTGTGAACCCTTTAGAATTTTCTATATTTCTGCATAAATATGACCCAAAACATATTCAGATTTTCAGAAGTCCTGAAAGTAGACAAAGAGAACACAATCAAACAAATGAGAGAAAATATTTTTGTCATTTATTTATTCAGGAAAATGATCCAATATTGCATATCTGTGAATGGCAAAAGTATGTGAATCTCTTGGATTAACAGTTAATTTAAAGGTGAAATTAGAGTCCATCTATACAGAGGTGTTTTCAGTCAGTGCAATGACTATCAAATGTCAGTATGTGACCTGTTTTATTCAAAGAACAGGGATCTATCAAAGTCTGATCATGTTTGTGGAAGTGAATCATGTCACGAACAAAGGAGATTACCGAGGACCTCAGAAAAAGAGTTGATGTTGCTCATCAGGCTAGAAAAGGTTACAAAACCATCTCTAAAGAGTTTGGACTCCACAAATCCACAGTCAGACAGATTGTGTAAAAATGGAGGAAATTCCAGACCACTGTTACCTTCCCGAGAAGGGGTCAACCAACAAAGATCACTCCAAAGCAGAACGTGTAATAGTCTGTGAGGTTGCAAAAGTTCCCAGGGTAACTTCTAAGCAACTAAAGACCTTTCTCACATTGGCTAATGTTCATGAGCTCACCATCAGGAGAAGACTGAGCAACCATGGTGTGCATGGCAGAGCTGCAAGAAGAAAGCCACTGTTCTCCAAAAAGAAAATAGCTTGCTAAAGATCATGTGGACAAGCCAGAGGACTATTGAAGAAAGGTTTAAGGGATGGATGAAACCAAAATATAACTTATTGGTTTAAATGAGAAGCTATTATGTTTGGAGAAAAGAACACACTGCATTCCAGCTTAAGAATCTTATCCCGTCTGTGAAACATGGTGGTGCTAGTATCATGGCTTGGGCCTGTTTTGCTGCATCTTGGCCAGGACGAATTCTGAATTATACCAGCAAATTCTAAAGGAAAACGTCAGGACAACTGTTTAAGAACAGAGTCTCAAGAGAACGTGGGTGATGCAGCAAGACAACAACCCCAAGCACACAAGTCATTCTACCAAAGAATGGTTAAAGAAGAACAAAGTTGATGTTTTGGAATGGCTGAGTCAATGTCCAGACCTTAATCCAATTAAACTGTTGTGGAAGGACCTAAGCAAGCAGTTCATAGGAGGAAACCCACCAACATCAGAGTTTAAGTGGTTCTGCACTAAGGAATGGGCTAAAACTCCTACATGTTATTGTGCAGGACTGATCAGCATTTACAAGAAACTTTACCTTCAGTTACTGCAGCAAAAGGGGGTCACACCAGATACACATACTTTTGTAATGCACAGATATGTAACACTGGATCAATTTTTTCAAAAAATAAATAACAGAAAATATTTTTCTCTCACTTGTTTGATTGGGTTCTCTACTTTCAGGACTTATATGAAAATCTGATGATGTTTTGGGTCATATTTATGCAGAAATATAGAAAATTCTAAAGGGTTCATAAACTTTCAAGCAGCACCATATCCTTTTTGAGTGATTTGACATGAGTAAGTTGTCACGAATCCGGTCTGTGGCCTTCCGCCCGATAGCCACCAGAGGTCGCCTCTCCATCATATTGACTCTCACACCGCACAGCACACTGGACTGCATTTCCCATCATCCATTGCACTGACGACACACAGCTGATTACACTAATCACGTTCACACCTGAGAGCTATCACACAATCACTATCACCCAATCACACACTCTTTATAAGCCTTGGACTCTCTCTCCCTCACTGCCGAGTATTGTCTGCATTTATCTCTCTCCTAGTGATAACAACCTTACGGAGCCATTCCGTGTTTTCTGAAGTTAAGTCTAGCCTAACCTTGTTTATAGTTTGTTTCATCTGTGTCTTGATCCTTGCCTGGTTTATCTTGTCTCGTCTGTCAGCCGCCTGCCCTGGATCTATTGTCTGTTTGGATTAACCCTTGTCTTGCCGTTTCGGACTCTGTTCGTGCCTTGCCTGGATTATTGCTCACGTTTTGGATTACCTCTCTTGTTTAGCCCTCTGGATACTGTTTGCTGTTGCTCGACCCTGCCTGTATTTTGACCATGTTTTACAAATAAAGCTTGCACTTGGATCCGCACGTCTCGTCTGCCTTGTTACATAAGAATAGTAAAGGTATTAATCAATACCTTTGATTAAGTTGATTTGATTGAGTTCTTTCAAATGTATGCACCCATAGAAATGGTTGCTTGGGTTTTGAAATGTTCTTTTTCTCTCGTCTGTATTTGATGTCTGAAAAGTGACTGTGGTAAGGACTGTGGTACAATAGCATGTCTAATATTAAGTTTTGATGAAGCCTCATCCATCCCTAGGAAATTTGTGACAATTTCTTAGTTAAGAGAATCTAAGTTGAATAAAGATGAACATTGTCTGTACTTCTCACTAGGACTACAACATGTTATCAGTATGTTTTGGGAATATTTCCTGTTTATAGCTAAAGCTTGTGACGGTGGCGCACCGGTGGGCCAATTTCTACCTTGTAGTAGCTGTGGATCCGGTGTATTTGTGTATGTGCGCTAATGTTGTGTACATATTGTGGTGGACCACTGGCATTCTGTGTGAGACCTGTCAACACCTCTTCATGACATATAAGGTCACCATGTGTCTAAATCCATGGTCCGAGAGTCAGAAACATGGTGGATGGAGATATGAGTCCATGTGTGGAAGTTACTAATTTGTCTATCTTTTTTAGCCAATCAGAAGCATCTATACCTTAAGTATTTACTGTATTGATGTAGTTAGTGACCTTATGTTAGAGTATAACTACTGCTGTATCAAATGTGTTTGCAGAGCGGTCAATTAACTCCTTGCGAGACTTGAAGCTGGCTTCTGCTGGTGAAACTGCAAACTATTTCCAATTTTTCTTTATAACATTTTTATTCAATTAATTGGATCTCCGACTCTTGGTCTTCATTCACCATATCTGGTCCTGGGTCTTAACTGTAAATTCCCCTTAATTACCAAAGCAGCTTTATATCTGAGAGAAAAAATGAAAGCTAACTCATGATACAATCCCAAGCTTTTATTTCAGTGTGTTTAATAATCTAGCAGAAAAGACACTTTGTCAAATTGCACGCCTTGAACTTGAGGATTTAAAGAAAAAAGTTGGTCTGTGTTTGATTTGGACTTTTGAGTGGGTTTTTGAGTGTTTCCTGGGGTCCGTTTCAGAAAGGAGGTTAAGTGAAAACTCTTGAGTTTAAACTTTTCGAACTCTGAGTTGAGTTACCCTGAGATGGGAACCTCTGAGCTTTCAGTTTCAGAACAGCTGAATTGAGTTAGTTCAATCCACTCTGAGTACGTTGACTCTGAGTTTAGTGCATGCACCATGACTATGAGAAGCCATGATCAATGGGGCTCTGAAATTATGATTTGCCATGGCAACTTCCAAGTCAATACGTAAGTTTAATTCTGTGCTGGCAGGGGCTGTTCCAGGGTGGGCAGTGCTCCCCTGTCAACAAGCGTGGCCCCCCTTTGGCCCCCCTAAAATTGGAATCATATTACAGCAAACAATTTTGCATGAAATGCTCAGTTTGTCCTGTAAACTATTTATATATAAAAAAGAAAAACATCACCAGCTGCTAAATTCAAATCTGCGTTCGCTGGCTGGCACAGAGCCAGAGACACACACGTTTTTAAAGCACTGCGCATTATAACCAATCACATCCGATTCTGTTGAGCTTATGAATGCAAGGACCAATCAGAGGCGTTCAGATGAGTCACCGCGCGCACTAGCTGACTGAATTCTCTGACTAATTCTCTTATCAGAAACAACAAAGTGAAGATGTATGGATACAAGTTAGATATTAATTTCACAGTGTAAACAGCTTTAAAGATTAATATTGCAGTTTTTGAGAGTGCTTGAACTCGCTGGACTGAAGTGAAAATGTTCTTTGATAATGTAAACGTTCTTTTCTCTCTTTTTGTACACTGAGAGTGTTATTGGCTAATTAGTAACCTGCAATGTTTTTATTAAATTCATATTAAATACAAAGTCAGTCGTATTAAAAGTATTTTATGGTATGACACCCATATCCAATAAGTAAAAAGACAGGCTTTCATGTGTAGTTAATAGATTACAGTATTAGGCTACTTTGCATATCGCCCATTATAGACCAAATAACAATCTATAAAGGTGCAAAATGTATTTACTTACACATATTTGAGAATCGAGATATTTCATTATATATTTTAGGGATATATCAAATAAAAATAAATAAATAAATAAAACCCCTGCTGAAAAAAACAATAGACACCATCACAAAATTAGTAATGGTTTTACTGGTTATAATGGGACTTGTATTGGTTTTACTGGGAACTGTAATGGACTCTGTTGGTCTCTACTGGTAATTGGTTGCCTTCCATTGGTGGCTTGTTAAAACCAATAAATCCTAATGAAATATGTCCCAAAACACACTGCAGAGAACCATTTTTTAATGGTTAAAAGTTGATGGTTTGTAATGTTTGTAATGGTATTTGTAGTGGAAACCATTAAAATTTTCTGTGATGGTTTTATTGTTTTTTTTTTTCAGTAGGACTCATGCCCCCTCAAAAATAATGAGTGCATGATGCCCCTAACACTACAATACAAAATTATTTCTCAAATAAATGAAACATGATGATACATTCATTTTAGTTGAAATTGTTATAGATTACTTCTAGAGATTGCAGTGATACATGACATGGTGAAAAATGACCAAATGAATAATACTTAGGTAAAAATTAATTTTAAAATTGTGCCCCCTAAATGCACAAGTGGCCCTTGTTCTTGTAGGTTCAAGGCAAACAGATTGAGATCAGGGAGTTGTTAGTTCATCAAACACAACTTCTCTGCAGTATGAATTAAAAAGTAGCATCCCCTTCCCTTGTCTCTGACCCTGAGCTGTCAACCTCAAAGAAAGTCAAGTCAATGTTCCAGTCATACGCACTAGACGTAAAAGGAGAAGTCGATCAATACCTAGCAATGCCAAGAATGAACCCCGACGTTGACGTCCTTCACTTCTGGAAAGACAACTCTGTTATACTGCCCCAACTTTCACATATTGAAAGACTCATATTTAGCATCCCCAGCGGTTCAGCCAGCGTAGAAAGGGTGTTTTCTATTGCTGACTAATTGCACTAATTGCATGTGCTTGACACCAGCCACTCTGCAAAAGCTTGTTTTTCTGAAAGTGAACGCAGCATTGGAGATATAGGTTTGATGATTAAAAGTGTAGGACTGTTCAGCCAAAAACTTGGTTTAATGAGAAGGCAATAATAGCCTACATGTACACATATATTTTTCTTATTTAACTTATTTTAGTTTGGTAATTTATTTATTTTATTTAATGTAATGTTTTTCTTTTGGTAATTTAATTTAGCCACATCCAGCATTTTTATTTTATTTTGTTCAAAAGTGAGTTAAACAATCGCCTATTTTTTTGGTTTGGGCTAATATAGCTACTGTTCCAATAAAGCACGTTGATGTTTTTCTCCTAGTATTGTGTATTTATTTTTCACTGAATGCATCTTCTGCACAGCGGTTTGTGATATTTAAAAAACCGGAACCAAGCTGACTGAGCAATAAAGCTATAGTGAGCCCCTTTATGGTGTCATATTCACTCATTATTACTTAATTTACAAATATCTCAATTACAATTAAGTAGAAATTAATTGTATTGAGTTGTTGTGTTTTAGGCACTAAAACCGTCTAGTACTTTATAGTCAAACACATTTCTATATTGAAATAATGAATATTTCTGTGCCACCCCAGACTGGTTGCTGGCACCTCCCTATGAAATCATCTTGGCTCCACCACTGCATTTTGAGCTCACATCCTAATCTGGGCTGTTTGCCTGCAGTGCAGCATCATCAAAATAGCACAACCTGCTTCATTTATTCCTTCATTATCTTAATAAGCCACATCACACGTTTTCATGTTAAACATTTTAGAATGTCTAACAGCCTAATAATCTGCGCGATTATGCACAATTTAAAACAACAAGTATTCTGAATAGCGAAAAATAACCTTTTAGCAATGTTCTGGGAATGGTCTGACAAAATTAACATTCCCGGTAGGAACCAAAAATGTATTGTTGGGTTTTGATTAAAGCATGTGCTAAGTGAATAAATGTAAACAAATAAAAGTCAAACCTTAGGGAGCTGACTTCCAAACAGCAAGCTGAAGTTTTCACAAGTTGTGTCTTGTTTCCTTGAATTTCTTTGCAATGTTCTTTTGTCACTGCATTGACTATTTATAAAGAATGGTACATTATTATGCAGGACGTAAGCAATCCAATCAGAATGGATGGGAAGGTTACGGTGACGTCAGATTGCAGCTCTTTTTTCAAGGATATCACATGATCTTAAATAAACCTGCAGTCCTGCACAGTCATGGCTCAGATAAACGGGGGTGAGAGGGGCTTTCAAGCAGATTACACACAGGGGAGATCCACTGAGGGTAATATAATACCCATATACTCTCAGTCTTCAATATTTATGAATCTATTTATTAAATACTAGGAAGTAATTATAGGAAATCCAAATATATAGTGTAGAATTATAACTGAATATAAATATGTAAACACTGAACAGTTATATCCTACACTGTTTTTAAAATAAGAAAAAAGTATTTTTACTGCGAAAATGCAGTGTAATGTTACAGTAATTTCACATTTTTCTTTAGAAGTGTGAATTTCCATGCAAATACATACATTCGCAGCAAATGTAAATAATTATCAGTTATTTAACTGATTTTGTGAGGTACTGAAAAAAAGCAGGCATTTTCCTTATTAATATAATATAATATATTATTTGTGACCCTGGAGCACAAAAGCAGTCTTAAGTCGCTGGGGTATATTTGTAGCAATAGCCAACAATACATTGTATGAGTCAAAATGATCCATTTTTCTTTTAGGCCAAAAATCATTAGGATATTAAGATCATGTTCCATGTAGATATTCTGTAAATTTCCTTCCGTAAATATATCAAAACTTAATTTGTGATTAGTAATATGCATTGCTAAGAACTTCATTTGGACAACTTTAAAGGCAATATTCTCAATATTTAGATTTTTTTGCACCCTCAGATTCCAGATTTTCAAATAGTTGTATCTCGACCAAATATTGTCCTATCATAACAAACCATGCATCAATGGAAAGATTATTTTTTCAGCTTGAATTTAAAAAAACTGACCCTTATGACTGGTTTTGTGGTATTATTATTAAAAAACAATAGGAAGATGTCAAGAATGCAGTAAAATTTAACAATGATTTCACATTTATTTTATAAAACTGCTACATTTCCTTAAAGGTGCCATAGAATGCACTGATACAATATTTTAAATTGTTCTCTGATATCTACATAGAAGGTATGTGGCTTAGGTAAGGGCAAACAATCTCCAGAAACGGTTTTACATGTGCATTTACAACCCTAGGATTTGTCTCTTCAATTATATGGTCTGTTATTGGCTTATTTGGAAGGGTCATGAATAATAATGAGCTCTGCTCTGATTGGCTGTTTCACAGCATGGCTCAATGTTGAGCTCTGCTCTGATTGGCTGTTTCACAGTGCGGCTCATTTCAGTAGCTCACACAGCAGGAAGGAAACACGGGAAATATATATTTCAATACTTTCTTGTGCAGTTATATCGTCGGGTAATTATACTGTATATAAAATGCGGGCATCAGGGAGCCGCTATTGATAGTTTTCACGTGATGTCACACTCTTATAGGAACGCCCACCTGGCGGGCAAAAGGAAGCTTTGCTCCACTGACCGTCAGTTATTTTTACGCAGATTGCATCAAGTAATAATGTAGTAAAACGCAGATATTAAAAGGCGAGATTCAGTGGACACCTTATTGATGATGTATATTTTGAACAGGCAAGAAGATGAAGCCAGAATATAAATGCAATGTGCAAAGTTTCACATTAAATGGCTTCCAATAGAAAACCATTAGAAGGAAAACACTGAACCGTTAAGCGGACTGCATTCATATTCCAGCCTCATCTGCTTGCCCGTGTAAACTATGCATCATTAATATAGAGATTACTGAATTTGATCTTTTAATATTACTGTTTTAAATATATTAAGGCACTTTAAGTGTTTTTACAACGTTTTGTCGCACTGTTTATGATTTAAATATTGCCGCGGGTGCTTAATATGGATTGCAAATGGCCAAAACTTGCATTTTGTTCGGAAATACCTTTGTTTTATTCTTTTGAGAGGCGATCTAAATATTTGCGGCTGGGAAACAGATTGACACGCTTGTGCTGCAGTTCTGTGGATGTTTTGCCCTCCAAGTCTTCGAGCCGGTCACATGACTGAAAACTATCAATTAATATGCGGGGAATTGAAACTGCTTTTGAACGATCGGTCGATCGTGTTATAGTTTCACTTTCGCTTTCTAGATTTGCAATCACATGAACTCTGTTTATACTATGGAGCAGCAGTACTTACCACACATTTTACAAGATCAGACGCTTGTCAGTGGTGCTCAGGATCTGTAAATCATTGGCCATCATTCTCATCTCTCCTCACTCTGTTTATGTGGTAAGTGAAATCTTATGTACTGTAATGTAACAGGCTACCGCTAGCAAGGAGCTAACCATGTCCCTTTAGTGGCTCGCGTTATTTTATTACAGCGTGTTATTTGCTTTCCGTGCCTTTCTGAATACAGACACCAACCCATCCCTGCACTTCACATCCCCTGCACAGCCTGGAACATAACATTTATTTCCATGATCTGCCATTTTCGCTGTTGTCCTTGCTTGTTTCTTCACAATACCTGCAGAACTTCTGATGATTCGGCTGGCGGCTGGCCTAGAACATGGGCGGGTTTATGTAAATGTTGGGGGCGTAACTATTATTGATCCCGACTGTTGCGTAACAGTCTGTGTTATGTTCTGATTCGCCTATTTTTCAGTGGTCTTTTGCATTCACAAGATTTACATAAGAAGGAGGAAACAATGGTGTTTGAGGCTCATGGTATGTCATTTCCATGTACAGAACTCTTATTATTCAACTATGCCAAGGTAAATACAGTTTTCCATTCTATAGCACCTTTAACACTGAACAGCAGAATACCATAGTAGGCAAATATCACAACTTTTATACCTCGATAAAAAATAAAAAAAATAAAACACGTTAGTCCGGCCCTTACAGAAAAACCACATGAATTTCACATGTGCAAAAGCACATGTGGCCACATATACATGTGATTCTGCACATGTGAAATTTCACGTGTGAAATCATGTGAAAATCACATGTGAAGCGTGTGCTTTGCACATGGAAAACGTGTGCTTTGCACATGGGAAATGTGTGTTTTTGGAACATTTTCATGTGAATTTCCATGTGAATCCCATGTGAAATCCATGTTAAACCCATGTGACCACATGTCAAACACATGAGATCACATGTGAAACACATGTATATTCCCATGTGAAACACAAGTATATTCCCATGTGAAACCCATGGTACTTTCCTATGTGAAACCCGTGTGAAACCCATGGGATCACACGTGAATCCCATGTGAAACCCAAGAGATCACATGTGAAATACATGTAAATTCCCATGTGAAACCCATGGTATATTCCCATGTGAAACACATGGTAAACTTCTGAATCCCATGTGAAACGTATATTATAAACCTGCTTGTGTTGCAATGTGATTGTGAAATGACTTTAAAAACTCTAGTCAATATTTAACTCATGCACAATATACACTCAAAAAATATTTAATCATGTTAAAGACCTCAATTGTATAGTAAAATTCCATTACGTTTTATTATGCAATCCTTATACACTATTCATATTATGAAGACTTTAAAAAGATTACTACAGTCTAAAGCATTTATATAAATCTTAAAGGGATAGTTCGTCCAAAAATTAAAATTCTGTCATTAATTACTCACCCTCATGTTGTTCAAAATCCGTAAGATCTTATCTTCGGAACACAAGTTAAGATATTTTTGAACATTTCATTCATCAAAAATGTCTTATTTTGTGTTCCAAAGATGAACGAAGATCTTATGGGTTTTGAACAACATGAGGGTGAGCAATTAATGACAGAATTTTCATTTTGAGTGAACTATCTCTATAATAACTGGGAATGTGCCATTTCAGATTTGTTCATAAATAAAAAAATTGTTTAAAAAAGTTACTCAATCACAGTTCCCATGGCATGAAGTTCATAGAACCTGAAAGTACATCGAGAGGCACTATTAAGTACAATTAACACAATATTTATTAGTCTCTTTTGTAACTGTGTTGTATTTAGACCTATAACAACTTGAGTCATATTTCCATGATGACATGAGATTTTCACAGGTTGGTAATGAAATTTGTATCGTCTGTAAAGAGGGCCACGGCAACATCTCCAAACTCATCAGACTTGTCCTAAATGAATGAATGAAAGAGAGATACAAATCACAAACAAATCCATGGTGTCCAAAAATAGTAGTGTTCAATTTAATTATTTTTTTTAACCATAAATTATTATAATTATTTTTTTTAATTTAAAATTGTCTTTGACAAATAATCTCAAAGACTGATGCCAAGCTAGAGGTCACCCAAAAATGAAAATTCAGTCATTATTTACTCTTATGCCATATGGCCTTTCTTTTTGATACCACAAAAGGGGAAATAAAAAAATTGTGAAAAATCAAACAAAGGACTGCGTTTATGAGAATATATTTGCTCAACATTTCACTTCAGCTCACCAAGGAAAGTATTAATCATGTATTGTCTTTTATGAGGTGAAGATCTCCCGACCAAAACAATACAAGAACTTGATTTGTTGTTCTGACGGGCAGAAAACAACAAACATATTCACCTCAGAACATAAAGTATGTGCAAAATTTTCTAGGAGCCATGAGTCGCATGTGACTGAATTTTAGTTTTTGGGTGAGCTGTCCCTTTCAAATAAATGGCAAATTAGTTTGAACAAAACAACACAGATGTAGTAAAACCAATCAAATGTTGATGCACTGACTAAACAACAGTATGAGTAAAAACAATTTTGTATTTTGATGAAATACATAGAGTTGTCCTGTCAGTTATTCAAGGAGACTCACCGTGCAGGTTCTGAAAAAGCCAAACACACAGGAAGGACAGTGGAATGATCCGGTGTGTAATTCCTATAAAACCAAAAAATTGAAGAGTATACTGTTGACGGTGAAGTTACCTCAACAAACATGATTTTAAATATTACAATCAGAAATATTCCAATCACAAATAACATCTTCACATCTTTAATGCAACCAGAATAGAAAAATAGCAAAAGATAAAATAGCAAATACAGTACATAAGCAAAGTGTACTACTTTCAGTGACAGAATGTGTAATTTTGAAAAAGTCTTTACCTTTCGGTGATGTGGCTCTGCTGAAATGCTTATCCCTAAAAGTAAATAGAAAGACATCAAGAACACAGTACTGACTGTATTTCCACAGTGGGTCATTTAATCTTTTAACGTGATCTTGTCAATATTGCTTCAAAACAATTAGTTGCTAATTATTTATGTAGCCATGTAGTCTCAACGACTTGAGCGAGCAAGAGCCTAAAAGAAAAACTATAAGTTAAATGAATAACCTGGTAAATTAATGTAGCATTATTGCATTGACTAGGCTAGATTTGACAATATATATGTATGACATTTAAAGTGTTAAAATAGTTACAGAGGCCTGGTGGATTTATGCACAGTGATCTACTTGCTGAGTTTATTCACATAGTTATAATTGCATAATACTTAAACATTGTCTTAAATACAACGTTTTGAAAATAGCTACATAAAATCGTTGAAAAAGGAAATTATACATTGAATAGTGTAAAATGGCCAGTATGTGGCGGTCTTCACGAGCGGGTAATCAAACCGCTGATTCATTCATTCATTCAATGGTAACGGATCGCTAGATACGCGTATACAGTGGTGGCTGACCGACTGGCAGCTGCCTCTTGCAGTGCAAATGTTTTACTCCCTGTCCCAAACAAATTCATCCCACGGTCAAAGAGGGACATTCGCGTGAAAATTCACCGACCAACGGTGACTGTGACCGCGTCTTAACCAGCTTATTTCCAGTCGAAATGACCGCACATACAATTGTGCGCAAACAGGACGCTAAGCTACAAATGTATGGTGCAGAAGAGTATTAAATGTTTTAAAATATAACACATTACAGCTATAAAAACTGAAATTCAACATTAAATGTGTAAACACTACTAATTAAAGACATTTTTGCTTACCTTTTCCTCAGCGTACAGTGGTAGATGACCGTTGGTCTGAATGATGCACACGCGCAGAACTCCGACTTCTTCAGTCAAAATTTCAATATGGAATAAGTGTTATTAAAGACTATTTGGCATTATGAATATGATTTCGACCAAATATTTAAAATTTTTAAATACACAGTCTCGAATGGATATTTTATTTCCGATCATTTTTCCCCGGCATCATTGTGGCGGTCAGCAGCAGCCGTTGGATGAGAGGAAATTACGTAATCACCACGCGCGCAAATTCAAAATCCTCCTTTTCTGTAATGAGCTTTTTTTATTTTATTTTATTTTTTTATTTTTTTTTGGGGGGGGGGTTGTTGTGAAAAATGTTAAAGGTACATCTATTGTAAAATATTATGTATCTATATTTTGCGTCTTGTGATTATTATTATTAATATTAAGAAGAAGAATTTATTAATTATATTATTGTAATGTTAATAATATTAATTTTATTAAAAAAAAATTGTAATGTTGTTCCTCAATAAAAAAAATTAGGTGAAGTTGATAATATATATAATGCATATTATAATATATATTGTGTGTGTGTGTGTGTGTGTGTGTGTGTGTGTGTGTTAGTTATTATGCTACCTGATGATCAACAATTACAGGTACAAGCTAATAACAAGGTGTATCATCATAAATGAGCACTTACTAATCATAAGTGGTATGTAACGTATAATTGATAAATCATATATCAGTAGTATGAACTTTATTTTATTTAACTTTTATTTTACTAACTAGCTTATACAGCCTAAGTAACTTTGCAACTACAGTAAATTTCAACAAAGAAAGAAAGCTACAAGGGACTACAATGGGAAGCAGGAAATAGGAACAAACTAAAAGTCAACATACAGTGTGAAGCTGAAAATGCACAGTATTTGTTACATGTAGCTAACGTGGTACACATGTTAAAACCTATTATAACACATGGAAACATTTTTCACATGTGAAAACCTATTATAACACAAGGAAACATTTTCCACATGTGTCACATGTGATCTTATGTTGCAACATGTGGTGACATGTTGTCTTCATGTGATCACATGTGAAAAATATATGGACACAAGTGATCACATGTGGAAAACATGTGAAATTCATGTGGTTTTTCTGTAAGGGTGCTCTCGGCCGATACATGAGCACTGAGCGCCCGGTGATCGTCTCCGAAATCAGCGAAGCAAATTTTCAAATCTTTATTTGAATTTTTTTTTCAAATTTTCAAATCTTTATAAATAAACCTAAGATTTGAGTTTTAAACACCTACATTCTCGCATGAAATACTCTTAGAACGGCATTTCATGACACAATAACAGTAATATTTTGAAAATTTTGCAGTTTCCCTCTCCGCCATTAATGCTCGCTGATTTGTGCGAAATGCATTCTGGGATACCTGGCTGCCTCAAGTTCGCACAAGTCACCTCTGGATGCATCCTTGATAAAAGGGGCGGAGCAAGAACACATCCAGGGATTGAACTGTACTTGGCTAGATGTGAACTTTGAATTGGAACAGTACTTGGGCGACGACTGATGACGTTTCACAAGTCCACAAGAACACAAGTACAGACAAGAACGCATATTTAGAAACAGCCTATGTCCATGATATATCGTTGTGAGAAGCAGTGCTTGCTCAGGTCACTTCCGAGTCTATCAGCTTATATCAATCGCTGCGAATTCGCGTTCAAGTTCACGAACTTGTTGAATCTGTTGAGAACTCCGTGGGAAACAAACCCCTGAAAATTCCTGATTGAACGCTCTCCCACAGAGATGGAATTCGCCGTCTGATTTGCTCCTGAGCAAGCGGAAAAAGCTGCTGATTAATACTGAATAGAGCTTATATAGGAATGGCCGTGATAGGTGTCGTATTCCTATAGGTAGATGTGATCAGCTGAGAGTCAGCTGATGCAAGCTTGACTCACGTGACCTGCCAGAACTAACGCTGACGCTTCATTTATTTTTCTTACTATCTATTTATCTATCAATAACCTATGACTCTGACTGTTCAAACCAGATGTGACAAGACGTTTCTGATCTACATTTAGCATTATTAATCTGTAGGCTAAGAACATTTCAAAAGAATCATGTAGCCTAATTATAATTGGGAAAATTGTTGTTAGATGGCTAGGATAGAACTTAAACTTTGAAACTGCTAGTTATTTTTCTTTTCTGGTCAAGATGAGAACGTTTTGATTATTGTAGCTACATTGTTTTTTAGTAGATAATGCTTTTAAGTAAAATATTAAAATATTATAGATTTCAGGAGGAAAACTCTGAACAGTATTTTTTTCTGTCACATGGCCTCGCATGTATCTAAACGTATAAATACAATACATGTAAAAATTTACTTTTTTTTAATTTATTTATTTTTGTCCGGACCTCTGCTTGGAAGAAAATATAGAGGCCACGCCTTGGAACTTTAATTGAATACCCCTGACTTATATCATAAAGAAAAACTTTATTTGTATGGTTTTGTAATATCTGTTTCACATATTTCCTTATGTGTCATGGTAGATCAGACTCTTTTTAAAGAATTTGATTACAGAAAAATTGTTTTGAAGTTAGAAGTTTGAAGTTGTAATGGATTAAAACATAAGTAACTGGCTGGATGTATATTAACCTTACATCTTAACACCTCTTTTTTTTACAAAGCTGATCATAGATCATGAATTTTGTCTATAGCCTATAAAACAGCTTCATAAATAGGAAGATTTCAATACATGAGGATTCTGAATGGGATTTTTTTAGCGGGCCATTAAATGACTCAAGACTTGACTCAGACTCCAAGTTAAAGACTTGTGAACATCTCTGGTGCACACGCAGGTTGTGTATATGTTTTGTGATAAACGGGCACTACATTCTGTGGAAATCTGTGGAGTTTCAAGATCAAGATTTTTTTTTTTTTTATGCGGATATCTGCAGGCGCAGATATCCGCATAAATATCCACACATATCCGTGTGGGCCTGTCTATGAGGCAAGTCATATGCACAATACTGTAAATAGTGTACATAAGGGTAGGGTGTTATTTCTCATTTTCATTTCATTTTCTCCTGTTTTTGATTTAGTTAGGTGTGTTAGTGTGGTAAGACCACTCTTATTTTATTTTTTCTTCTTTTTAAGGTTATTTAGTTGTTTATTGGATTAGGCAGTAGCTATTTTTGGTTTGGTGTTTTGGCCAGGCTCAACACTGAAGTCACTTTTGCTTCTTTGCTTCTTTGTTGTGTGGTGTTTTCTTTAAATAATATAATTGGAAAGGGTAGAAAATGGAGATCTCTTTATTTATGTTACCTCCTCGACCATAGAACAGGGTCATTTCTTTTGTTGTTTCTGTTCATAATAGGGAATGTAAAGACACTACAGTATGATTTCTGCAACAATAAAACTTAAATTGGGAATGTATTGTGCAAGTAAGTGCTACACTAATAAATTTGACATGAAAATATAAATCTAAGTCCACATTCCTTGTGCTGCTTATGTTGAGGAGTGTCAGTGGATGGAGATGTCTGTGCATTTGGTGAGCAGGGAGGTCTGGGTGTTTTATTGATTTTTAAGTGACGTGATATGTGGCCAAGTATGGTGACCCATACTCGGAATTTGTCCTCTGCATTTAACCCATCCTAAGTGCACACACACAGCAGTGAACACACACACACTGTGAACACACACCCGGAGCAGTGGGTTTATACACTTTGAATATTGCTTCATGAAAATCACATCATCATTCTGTAAGCTTTGCCTAGATGTGTGTTTGTGAGAGTCTACAGTACACTCATGTCAGAGATCTGCTTTTACTGAAAACAAAGTATGCTACTTCATGTAAGAATTTGCATTCCTTAAGATTCATAGATATTTTTATTGATCTACAACGTATTTGTTTTTGTTTACAATCATCAGTGAAATATACATTTTAAGCTGCTGTTAATTTTACATGCACATGAGATTTTTTGTGTTAGAAAGTTTCAAGGTTAGTAACCAGAACGAGTACAATCAATTTTGCAAAGCCCTAGTAATAATTAAACATTGCAAACCAACTAATGACAATCTTTGCAACAATAATCCCAGTTGCCTATATCATCTGTGTAGCACCACAGGTAACTGTAGCCATAATAGCCACAGAGGTGATCAGACCTGCAGGTTTGGTCATTCACAGCTGAGTAGCAGTCATCAGAGGTACAGCAGTGATCCCAGTTGTCTTTGTCATCTGTGTAGCACCACTTATATCCTGAACCATATTTGGCACAGGCGTGGTTGCTGCGGCAGTACTTCCCATTTCTGGCCTTACTGTGCCACAGCGGAGGGCTGCAGTAGTCCCAATTGTGTGGTAAGGAACCAGTCCAGCACCAGTAGTAGTCGTAGCCATATGTGGCACATGGGTAATCATCCAAACACCTTTCTCCTTTATACGTGATGACTGAGTATGGCGGTGAGCATGGTATCTGCGTCTGGCCTGAGTAACACCTGTAGCCCTTGAGACTGTCGCGGTACAGGCAGGGAGAGGAGCAGCAGGGCTTGGTTTCACCTCCTGTGGTGCATTGACAGCTTTCACCAGAGTCTGAGATGCTTGAGCAGGGCGAGCCGTCAGCTGCAGTCTTCTGCTTCTCTGGGACCAGAAGGCACTCAACAGCATCTGAGCCCTCCGATACCTCCCTCTTTTTGAGCTCACCATGGATAACTAGTGGTTTGGCATGAGTTAGAAGACAACAACTTCCAGAAAAAGCCTTCAGCTCTTCTTTCACAGTGTAATAGTCGTGCATGCTGTCAAAGGCTAAATTTGATGTCATCTTCCTCACCTTGACATTACTTTTAGATGATATGCTGTCACTGCTGACAGCCCTTTTCACTGCACCAAACATGTTCTGCACATCTGGGCTCATTTGGACTCCTTGGTTCACTGGCAGATTAATTAATTTCTGAAACCTTTCCTGAATCATGTTTAACTTATTATTGTCTTCACCACAATCATCAACAAAAATCTTAATCAGCTGAGGAGTTTTTGACTGCTCACTATAGAGTTCACTGAGCCGATCATTCAGGTTTGAGACTCTCATCAGGCATATGCCAGGCTCTGCTGGCTGGTTTCTCCCCATAAAGCTGAAGGAGAAAGACTCTGTGTCATCAGTGTGGTGTTTATAACAGACGGCTGTCCAGATGTGAGAGGGCACTGTCACCCTTTCAGTGTCTCCAGATGTTCCCGTCTGTGGTATTCGTTCAGTTGCACTGGGTACTGTCCCTGTGACAATGTAGGCTGTTGCAGAAGCACCATCCCTGGCAAGGCAGTCTTTTAATAATTTCTTCAGCGTGTTCTCCCATTTAGACCAGTGGATACGGTTGAAACACGCATCCATTGGTGCAGCGTTGGTCAGTGTACACGTTGCCGTACGGCCTTCACCACATTGGAAGCTGTTGGGGTTTAGATGTCCACGATCATATCCGGTGTCACTGTAGTCGCTGCTGATAGCTTGATTTCCTTTAATAACGTTCTCATCAGAGTCCTTCTCAAGGACCATATGATCAGTTGGGTTTTGCGGTTGGGAAATCTACAGAAGAAGTATTACTTTAGATGGTTAGCTTAATGTTTCACCACTTGTGAAAACAGAATTTTGTTTAACATTTTAAATGTTTATTGTTCAATTACGGTATTAAAAGTACCATCCATCTACTGCATTTTATATATAGTTTGCTATGACGAAACAGAATGAAGACCAATAATTCAATTAACTGAACACAACTGCTTTGCTTCTTATGAAAAACTTAGCTTTTTATAGTGAAAGTCTTTTGTTAGAGAAGAGAAGTGCGCAGTTACCTGTGGCTCGACGTGCCACTTGTTACCACAGGTTACTCCTGGAGTGCTTGAGCAGTCAGGGTCCAATGTGTAGGCGCTGTAGAGAGGGATCCTGTGAGGAACCGAGTACAGCGTAGCGTAATAATATGGTCCTCCTTCTTCATACATTTGGCAGATTTTCTTGGCATTCTGATCCATTCCTTCTGGTTCTGTGTTTTTGTAGAATAACTCTTTACACCCTTCAAAGCTGTCAACCACTTTTGCCTGAATGCTGAATGCTCTCAGCACAATACAGGTGAGCAGAGCCAGAGCAATCATGGTGTTACAGAGCAGAGACGCCAGAAGAACACTCAAGAGTCTGTGATGATGGTGTGACTGAAATCAAAGAATGAGAAGAAATTAGGAATATGATGGGACCTTTGCTTCATCATAATTTATGAACTCACAGAAATGTTGCTTTCACACAAAACAGAGGCTTGTAAAACTTCCCAGGAGAAATTTGACACAATCTGTCTGAATCTTGAGTTTATTTATTTGTGTTCTTAAGTATTCATTCACAGTAAGACAGAGATCAGCAGAAAAAGAAAAAAAAAGTCAGAAGTCAGAAAGAGCTTTATCAAGTATGTTTACACATACAAGGAATTTGACTTGACGACAGGAGCTTCCAGTGCAGAACAAAGTACAGACATAGTGCAAACATACATGATAGTGCAGATAGTGCAGACATACAGGAACGACACAGTACAGATGGAAGATAATATAAGAACTAATATAAGAAAAACTGAAAATTAAATGATGCACTATATACAGAAATAGAAGTATGAAAATGTTTTAATTGTTTAAATTAATGTATAGATATGTTATTTACAAGTGTGCAGATATGGTATTTACAAGAGTGCAGTTTACAAATGAACAAATTTCGGACAATCTACTGTATGTGTAAATGTGTCAGTTACGATGGTCTTTCTGTGTGGAGTTTGCATGTTCTCCCTGTGTGTGCGTGGGTTTGCGCCGGGTGCTCCGGTTTCCTCCCACAGCCCAAAGACATGCAAGTTAGGTGAATTGAAGACAATAAATTGTCCCTGGATGTGTGTGTAAAGACAAGACTTGTGTATGGATCAACTTGTGTATGGAATAACTGGTTCTCCCCATGAATATAGCCATAGATACTGGAATGGCGTTAAGAAGGAAGTAAACAAACAAACAAACGATGGACAAGTTATAATTATGATAGTTTTAATTGTTCAGGCTAAATATGCCCTGCTGGAAAAAAACTGCTCTTTTGCCTGGCTGTTCTGGTGGTCAGTGCTATTTTTACCCAAAATAAGGTGTTGGCATTATTAAGTGCATACATGTAATGCAATATCTGTTTCATTCATGGTGGCCGGAGCGCACCCTCGCGCTGTAAATCCATCAGAGGAAAACTCATATAAGTTATAAATTATATGACGTTCCAGGAAATCCAGGAAATAATACGGCTTTCCTGTAGCTCAAATAGTGGAGCATGGCGCTAGCAATGGCAAGATCAGAGCTGATAAAATGTAAAAAACTGTAACTTGAATGCAATGTAAGTCGCTTTGGATAAAAGCGTCTGCTAAATGCATAAATGTAAATGACAAAGGTATATGCTCTCGCTGTAGCTGAATAAAACGCAGTATGTTGATGTATAAATGATGTACAGATGTGGCCACTGAGAATGCGCATGCAGAGAAAAGGGATCACACGTGACCACGGTGTGTTACGTAGCATCACAGGGAATGCTCTAACATGATCAGTAGGGGGCAGTTATGTAACGTACTGAACTGAAGCAGCAGAGAACATTAATACAGCGCTTCAGGGATCATCTTTAGCTCAGCGCATGCAGCTCAAACAACAGCGCACAACATTAATAACTATATGATTGGGACTATCATATATAATATTATAATGAGAACATATTATTATAAAACGTTGTGAATTCTTTAGTTTAATTTGTCGCGTTTCAGCGAGTTGTTGCGGGAAGAGCGCATCCACAACAGAAGTTACACATTCTGGTTGGCACATAACTTAGTTCGAGTTCACTTGTGCATTTGCGTCTTTTTGTACATACAAGTTGTAATATTATGTTTAGTTTATGTTGTATAAATAGCTGATTAATCTGATATATGATACATTTCCTTGAGTTAAATAAGCCACCAGCAAAGCACTTCAGTTTACCAGTGTTCATTCAGCTCTCAGCACACGCAGCTCGAACAGCAATGCACAACATTAATAACAATGATTGGGACTATCATATATGTAATATTATAATGAGAACACTATTATAATAAAACGTTGTGAATTCTTTGGCTTAATTTGTCATGTTTCAGTGCATTGTTGCGGGAAGCACATCTTATTAGCGCATAACTTAGTTCACGATCACTTGCGCATTTGCATCTTTTTATGCATATATAAGTTATAATATTATGTTTATGTTGTATAAATTATAAGCGCTTCAGTTTACTGGTGTTCATTCAGCTCTTCAGCAGCGCTAAAACTGCATGCTGCTATTTGAAACAGTGGTATTCATTTAAGATACTTCTTTTTCAAAATCATTGTTATTAATAATAATAACCACCACTTTTATTTTTATCTTATAATTTTCATCAACAATATGGTTTAATTACAATAATTTAATTGTCAGTGCGGAGGCTATTCAGTTTAATTTATCCATGGCACATGATTTTTTTGTTTTGTTTGTTTTTTACATGTAACGTTAAGTAATGTTGTCCAGTGACTTGTTTGCATTATTTAAGCACTGTTTTATTTGTAAGGCTGCTTTATGTTTTATGTTGAAGTGTTTAATGCTTTTAATGGTGAGACTTTTTTGTAATCAGGCTCAAAAATTATATACAAATTTTGATTTTGATTTATCGGCCAACATATCGGTTATCGACATTCATTTATAAAGAATAATCGGTCATCGGTATCGGCCAGAATTTTCATATCGGTGCATCCCTACTGTAATAATTGTTTAATTTAGCTCTTTGGTTTAAGCTTTATTTTGAATTTCAGCTTTAGGGAATCTTAAGATTCTAAATTAGTATGATCAATTGATATTAATCAAAATGTCCAACTTATACCTTATTTAACACTCGTCCAGCGAGTCGTTAAGTTTCAGTATACTTGAGAAATTCAGTTTATTTTCGTGGCCACGATATTATAATACAGAATTATTTAAGTACCTTTATGACATTTATGAGCATAGGTAACGCAATCTGGGCAAAGTTTTGATCTGAATATTACACAACAGAAGACAGAACACTTCTTTCTAAATCAAACAAGAGTTTATTTGCTATCTTACTAAAATACATGAACTAAGCTAAATAACACAAAACAAAATACATACAGGCAATGACTTGTTGCAATTTGGAGATTGTTAAAATATAGCACTGTTTCCACACGATCTTACCCGTGCAGATCACAGAATGGAAGACTCTATTATCTTAACTCTTTAAAGATTAGTTCGACCAGTTCCAGCAGAAATTTTAGAGATGGTTTGTACTTGCTTTAAGTTGAGATGAGCTGATCTGTTGTTTCGTTTTGTTTCCTTTCCTGGTTTGAAGGGATTCCGCGCGTCATTGCGTGACGTCACTCGGGGATGCCCTTCGCTGGTTGGCAGTTGCTCTTCCTGTATGACGCTCTTTAGGAAGTCTGTTTCGAGTTCTTATGGCTTCAGATGTTGAAGTTCCTTTGGGTCAGAACTTGGAGACCTGTGTGAATCCTCGAGCCTGATGGTATATGGCTGAGGGGGCGCTTTGTAGCTCAGGGAGCCAAAGTCAAAGTCTGTTAAACATCGCGCCAGCAAGCAGAGAGCCATAGAGAGAGCTGGGAGTCAGTATTAGATGGGAGATTTTCGGTCCGTCCCACTCGATGCTCTTCCAATGAAAACAGTTCCTGTAGGCGGAGCACCGCCTCAAACGGCTCAGTTTTCCGTACGTAAATGCTTTGCTGAGTTATTTCGTCAAATAGGAAAAATATCCTGGCAGATTTCCATACGTGTTATAATCATGCATTATGATGCTAATGGGTCATTTTAATTCACACCAAGTTATTGCTGACGACAACAGCTATTATTCAACATCAAACAACAGGTATTTGGCATACACAAAAGTCCATACTAATTATATCTACTACACGGGTTAAGGCATAGATTAAACTATGCTAGATTCTAAATAATCGCATTATGCATATGAATTAAACAATAGTGATCAGGAAAAATTAGACATCAAAAGATTACACAAATACCATATATTACAATAACACAGCAAGCTTATAAATGACATAAAATATAACATACCACCTGAATATATATATATATATATATTGTAAATATTGTCTGTATCTATATGATATATATATTGCTTCTAATAGCAGCAACGATTATTATTTGTCCTTTGGAAAACTTTATAGAAATCTTTGATTCCTTTTAGCAAAGTTGACAAAAGTGTGCACGCTCATTCACAATTAGCATAATCCCCATCTATAAATTACAGCGTGTCCAGGAACGCAGTGGAATATTCTGGTCTACTTTCTCAGGTTTGGCTCCAGTATATTGCATAAATGCAAAAAAAAGACTAATAGGCCATATGCCTAACAATAAATATTCAATAACGTGTGTCCACCAAAGAGTTTTTAGCCAGCTGAAAAAATGTCAGCCGCTCTTCTTAAAATGACCAGCTGGTGGCGCTTGAGAACACTGGTGGCACAGCGTTTTTCCAGCTGAGACGCTTTAGTTGCTTATGATTTGGAATATCCATGGCGGAAACGTATTACTAGTATCTCATTTTTAAGAATTAAAAATATAATACTAATACTAAATATAAAAAAGCAGTAACCAGTAATATTGACTTCCTTGTTGTTGTAGGCAGTAGGATGGTTGGTCGGTATTTGTCCTCCTCTATTTACGGCTGAGTGATGAGCGCTGCATTTAGTTATCAACTCAGCTGAAAAAACAAAATAAAACAAAAAAAATTCCTAAGAGGGCAAGGGCAAATGAACTTGTAAAATATTATAATGGCAGTGCATTAAAATTCAGTGTCATCAGTTTGCCAAAAAGAACACAAGAACGTTTTACACACCATTTACACGTGGTATGGAGCAGGTGTACATTTCTTTCGCACCAACTAACATTTAAAAAATATGAACATTTTCGAAAGTAAAGAACAGCTTTACGAATGATTTACACAAAAATTAGTTCTGCTCGTGTTTCATGAATGAGGCCCATTGTCTCTCAAAAGAAAGAGTCGACTCTGAATCATTGAAACGAGTCGTTTTTAAAACGAATCCCAAGCCGTTTCAAGTTGACGTCAACATGAAACATTAGCATATTGCCCGCCCACTTGTTGCATGCGCAGACCTGGGAAAACTTGATTTTCGCGTTGGTCTGAATGGAAAAGCGAATTCATTTTTTGCCACTAGGTGCTGTTTTTGGAGCGTTAAAAATTGCGTTTTCCCTGGTAACACTGTACACAAAGCAGCACTGCGCTCACAAACACTGCTTTTAAATGAAATCGACCAATCACCACAGATTAGCGTCATGCAAAGGAGGGGTTTGGAAAAATTAATCGACCGCAGATGGCTGAGGAGGAGAATCTTTAGTTCCCCTTCTAGGGAACGAGACGCTGCGTCCTAGTGGACACTTTGGGGAATGCTGCCAGCATGACCGGTGTCTGAAGCATGAGTAAAACAACTCCAATCCTATTGCTCCACGTGGCCTGTGACGTCATAGGCAGGTACCCGAAAGTATAAAAGGGCACCTGCTGAATACGTCACTTTTGTTGTCTTCAGAGCCGTCTGTTTGTTCATGTGTGAAGCATCATCCTGGTGAGTCGAGCAGCGCTGTTTGGATTCTAACACTTGAGGGCATATTCTGACTTTTTCGTCTTTGTCTCAGTGTCTACACACTCATTGTGATGAGTCACAATGATATCGCTCCGCTCGCGCTTGTTCCTATTCCCGAGGGATGCGGGGCAAAGCGTTTGTGTCTCGGGCCGTTGCCACGGCACGTTTTTATCTCAAGCTCGCGGCGATTGCTTTGATCTGCGGTGTCCACATACCCTTTACATCAGGTTGCCTGATGCCGCGGATAATACTTTCACCTTGGGTAATGCTTGTGTTGCCATAACGATGAAGTGTAAGGACTGAATTGTTTTTAGCTCAGAGCGTGCGAGATCGCAAGGTCATGGGCGGAGCTACAGTATCTCACAAAAGTGAGTACACCCCTCACATTTCGGCAATCAATTTAGTATATCTTTTCAAGGGACAATACTATAGAAATGAAACTTGGATATATTTTAGAGTAGTCAATGTGGAACTTGTATAGCAGTAAAGATTTACTGTCCTCTGAAAATAACTCAACATACAGCCATTATTGTCAAAAAAGCTGGCAACAAAACTGAGTACACCCTAAGTGATAACAGCTATACATCGTTTAACCATGCAAAGCCACATGTCCTGTTCATCATGTTCATGTTTTTGTCTGCTTGATAGGACCATACAAATTTGTGTATCTTGTTTTAGAGCAGTTAAAATTTGGTTCTTTGAGTACAATTCTCTCATACTGACCACTGGATGTTCAACATGGCACCTCATGGCAAAGAACTCTCTGAGGATTTAATAATTAGAATTGTTGCTCTCCACAAAGATGGCCTAGGCTATAAGAAGTTCGGTAACACCCTGAAACTAAGTTACAGTACAGTGGCCAGGGTCATACAGAGGTTTTCCAAGACGGGTTTCACTCGGAACAGGCCTCGCAAGGGTCGATCAAAGAAGTTGAGTCCTTGTGCTGTGCGTCAGGTGCAGAAGCTGGCTTCAAAAAACAGATGCATGAGTGCTGCCAGCATTGCTTTAGAGGTTGCAGAAGTGGAAGGTCAGCTTGTCAGTGCTCAGACCATACGCCACACACTGCAACAAGTCGGTTTGCATGGCCGTCGTCCCAGAAGGAAGTCTCTTCTGAAGCTGGCTCACAAAAAAGCCTGCAAACAGTTTGCTGAAGACAACCTGACCAAGAGCATGAATTACTGGAACCATGTCCTGTGGTCTGATGAGTCTAAGGTAAACTTGTTTGACTCAGATGGTGTCCAGCATGTGTGGCGACGCCCTGGTGAGGAGTACCAAGAAAATTGTGCCTTGCCTACAGTCAAGTATGGTGGTGGTAGCATCATGGTCTGGGGCTGCATGACTACTGCTGGTACTGGGGAGCTGCGGTTCATTGAGGGAAACATGGATTCCAACATGTACTGTGACATTCTGAAGCAGAAGATGATGCCCTCCCTTCAGAAGCTGTTTTCCAAGATAACAACCACCCCAAACACACCGCCAAGATGACAACTGCCTTGCTGCTGAAGGTGAAGGTGAAGGTGCTGGAGTGGCCAAGTATGTCTCCAGACCTGAACCCTATTGAGCACATGTGGGGCTTCCTCAAGCGGAAGGTGGAGAAGCACCATGTGTCTAACATCCAGCAGCTCCGTGATGTCATTATGGAGGAGTGGAAGAGGATGCCAGTAACAACCTGTGCAGCTCTGGTGAATTCCATGCCCAGGAGGATTAAGGCAGTGCTAGATAACAATGGTGCCCCTACAAAATATTGACACTTTGGACACAGTTTTGACATGTTCACTTAGGGTGTACTCATTTTTGTTGCCAGTTATTTGGACAATAATGGTTATATGTTGAGTTATATTTAGAGGACAGTAAATGTT
Organism: Schizothorax lantsangensis; assembly: GCA_027422415.1. NCBI lineage: Eukaryota > Metazoa > Chordata > Actinopteri > Cypriniformes > Cyprinidae > Schizothorax > Schizothorax lantsangensis. The sequence goes on from CM049854.1 coordinate 1,132,261, forward strand.
TACTTCTATACAAGCTGCACATTGACTACTCTAAAATATATCCAAGTTTAATTTGTGCAGTATTGTCCCTTGAGAAATTATACTAACATTTTTGCTGAAATGTGAGGGATGTACTCACTTTTGTGAGATACTATATATTCAGCTCAGCTGTGCCTCTCTAATATGCATGTTATTGTGTGCAGAGAGCCTCGTTGGGCGTGGATATATTGAAAGCTCTGTGGAGAGAGCTTGCGAGCTTCTCTCCCAGGGCGTTTCTTTGACCTAGAATGGTTATGGGGAATGTTCCTTCCTGTGTTAAGCCGGATGGGTTTAGGAGTGGCTGCCTCCCCAGGCTTCTGGGCATTTTTAAGTGGGCGGTCCCTCTGAATCCCGATTAGTAGATTTGGGTTAAAGAGATTGTTACTCTGCTCGGAGTGTAGCTGTCTTCGGATGTTTATGCTCCAGCTCAAGCTTGCTTTGCTCTGGAATATAGCAGTCTGAGGGCAGCTATGTTCTAGCCTGGCGTCTATGACTAGGTTGGGTTCCCCTTGGCACAAGTTCTCTCGGGTAACCTCTGAAGTCTTTGCAACTTCAGCCTTATCTGAGGGAAATGCTATTCAAGGATAGCTGTGTCAGCCACCTAGTGTTATGGCCATGCTTGCATTAGGCTTTGATCTTTGACTAATAGTATTTTATGTGTTCACTTCTTAACGAATCATTTACTATGGTCTGAATCTCTCTCTTGTGAGCCTCTGGTCAATATACAGTGCTCGCTAGCCTACTGTGGGACTGACATTGATTGGGGAACTCCTTACTATAGCCATCTGAGGATGGTTATATTTCAGCCATTGTTATGACAGGAGAAGGTTTATCTGAGGATATATATGTGCTAGCCCAGTGACTGCTCCCCTTCTTAGGGCCTTTAACCCTCTGGGGTCTGAGGTGATTTTGGGGCCCTTGAGATGTTTTGACATGCCCTGATATTTGTGCTTATTTCAGCTACTTATAACATACTATTGACCAACATGTATTTTTTTGTATTCAGCACACACTGTGCTACAATAATATGTGACCAAGATGGATGTACATGTTTGCATTTTTTAGAAAAAAAATATTATGCGTGGTTAGTAAGTTTTGGGGAAAAAAAATGTAGCTGAAATAAGGCCATAAAACCCACACTAAATAGTCCTGAATAAGACTTTTGAGTAATCAGTCTTGTAGGCTAGAATATTTCCTTCACAATTATGTGAAACATATTCTGTTTACTCATTCACAGAAAACAATATATTGATTTACATTTTTTAATACATGTTTTGTGATTGAAAGCCTATATGCGAGGGAGTGGCCATGGCCTTGAATATTAAGTGATTCTCACCTGCAGACACAAAGGGCCCGCCCCTAATGGCCCATCAGTGTGACTGTGACTTTGAGGCAGGTAAGACAGAATGTGAGGAGATTGAACAAACGGGTTTTTTAAATTATTTGTATTTTATTTACAACACAGTATAATCAAATCATACATAATGTAGACATACATACAGACTTTGAGTTATTCCTGCAACAGATTCTGTCCAACAAGTGAAAGTGAAGTAAATCATACCTGATATTTACATGTTATTTAAGTGTTTCTGCTACTTTCCATGGATTCAAGAAGAAAAAAACATAATCAGTGGTCAAGGATCTTGTTTTGCCATAAAATATCAGTGTAGTTGAACATCTGATGTTTGTACTGCGCTCTCAGAGGAAAACAGTTTGAAGAAAGTCATCAGGATTCATCTATGGTTCAGGTACCTGATTCAATAAAATACAAACAACCAAAAAAAACAAAA
>CM049854.1:1136568-1312377 GCA_027422415.1 Schizothorax lantsangensis
CCCCGCCCCGTACGGCTCAGTTTTCCGCACGTAAATTCTCTTGTTTTAGTTATTTCCTCAAATGAAGACAATTGTCACAAATGGATACAGAGACAGCAGGTGAGTGAAACAACAGGATGATTTATTGACAAGAGGATGGGAATCAGATGGTGAGACTGGCAGGTAAGGAATCCAGAGAGAGAGTGAGAGTTCAAATGAGTCTTAGCTGTAAAATGATCAGAGTCCTTTCTTGGCAGGAACAACGGAGGTCGGGAATCTGGAACGAACCAGGAACTATGACAGGGAAACGCAGGAGGATCTGGAAGGTAAGTAGCACAGGTCAGTATGGTTGGGTCTGGTGTCTGTTCAAGGTCGTGAACGGTAGACCGGACGGTGAGTGTCTGTGGGAAGCGTGTATATGAAGGGGAGCTGATGAGTGCTGATGAGTGACTGCAGGTGCGGGTGATCAGAAGACAGGTGATTGTGATCTGGTGATTGTTGTGGCCGGTGACTGAGGTGGCTGTGACTGTGAATCCCTGACATTACCCCCTCCTCCAGGGGAGGCTCCCGACGCCCTCATGCGGCGACCACGGCCTCTGGGTGTGGGACGCTCAGGGTGGACTCGGTGGAATTCAGTCAGTAACATGGGATCTAGGATGTCGTCCCGGGCCACCCAGGATCTTTCCTCTGGTCCATAACCTTCCCAGTCGACCAGGTACTCAAGCCGGCCGCCCAGTCGCCGCGAGTCCATGATGTCCTTGACTTGGTACACAGATGGTTGTTCCAGGATCTCTGGAGGAGGAGGCTTGTCTGGCTCTGGGTGTTCTGGTGTGGAAGGAGAAAAGGGTTTTAGCAGGGAAACGTGAAACATGGGGTGAATTCGATACCTGGGTGGTAGTTGGAGCTGGTAGGTGACCTCATTGATCTGCCTCTGGATGGGGAACGGACCAATGTAGCGGGGACTCAGCTTTCTGCAGGGCAGGCGGAGGCGCAGATCCCAGGTAGATAACCATACTTGGTCTCCTGGATGGTAAACGGGAGCAGGGGCACGCTGGGCATCTGCGAAGCTCTTATGCCTCCGCACTGCTTGCTGGAGACGGATGTGAGCTGAGTCCCACACTCTCTCGCTCGCTCGGAACCAGTGGTTGACAGCTGGAACCTCAGAAGGCTCTCCCGTCCACGGGAAGAGCGGTGGCTGGTAGCCGAGCATGCACTGAAAGGGCGTGAGCCCGGTGGTGTTCTGTTGGAGGGAGTTCTGTGCATACTCGGCCCATGGGAGGAAACGGCTCCAGCTGTGTTGGTCCTGTTGGCAGTATGCCCGGAGGTAGCGTCCGAGTTCTTGGATTTTCCGCTCAGTCTGGCCATTAGTCTGGGGATGGTATCCAGAGGACAAGCTCACCGTGACTCCTAGCAGCTGGAAGAAGGCTTTCCACACACGGGAGATAAACTGCGGGCCCCGATCCGAGACGATATCCTCGGGTATGCCGACAATTCTGAAGACATGAGTGAACAGCATTTCGGCAGTCTCCAGGGCAGTTGGTAATCCACGGAGGGGAATAAATTTACAGGCTTTAGAGAAGCGATCCACTGCTACGAGGATACAGGTGAAGCCAGCTGATTCGGGCAAATCCGTCACGAAGTCTATCCCCATGTGTGACCAGGGCCGGTGCGGAATGGGGAGGGGTACGAGCTTGCCCACCGGAAGGTGACGGGGAGTCGAGGACATGGCGCAGACTGAGCAACTGCGGACGTACCTGGTGACATCCCGGGACATGCTGGGCCACCAGTAACGAGCTTGGAGGAGCGAGAGGGTCCGTTGGCTGCCTGGATGTCCAGAGCCCGGTACATCATGAACTGAGCCCAGAAGGGATTGCCGTTGGGAAGTGGGGACGAAAGTCTTCCCTTCTGGGCCTCCCAGCGGAGCAGGTTCAGTTTGAGTGGCGACACGGATGTCCTCGTCAATGGTCCAGAGAATAGGACTCACTATGATGGCTAGAGGGAGAACTGGCTCGGGGTCGGATGGAGCGTCAATTGAATGGAGGCGGGATAGGGCATCAGCCTTACAGTTGCAGTTACCTGGGCGATATGTGATGACGAAATCAAATCGGGTAAAGAACAGCACCCACCGGGCTTGACGGGGATTGAGCCTCTTGGCCTCACGGAGGTACTGGAGATTTTTGTGATCTGTAATGACCGTGAACGGGTGGTTAGCTCCCTCCAGCCAATGCCGCCACTCCTCCAGGGCCAGCTTGATGGCCAACAGCTCCCTGTTGCCGATGTCGTAGTTCTGCTCTGCTGGGGTCAGTTTCTTTGAGTAATATGCGCAAGGCTGGAGGCGTGGAGGCTCACCGAACATCTGGGACAGCACAGCCCCGACTCCCGTGGTGGAGGCGTCCACTTCCACTACGAAGGGTATTTGGGGATCAGGATGTTTAAGAATGGGGGCTGTGCTGAAAGCAGTCTTGAGCTTCTCGAAGGCTTCGTGGGCATTGGAGTTCCAGGACAGGGACTTGGGCTTACCACGGAGCAGGGTGGTCAATGGGGCCGTATGTTGACTGAGATCTTGGATGAAGCGTCGATAGAAATTAGCAAATCCCAGGAATCGCTGGAGCTCCTTTACAGATTGTGGGATGGGCCATTCCGTGATGGCGGTAACCTTCCCCTGGGCCATTTGAATCCCTTCCTGGCCGATGATGTAGCCGAGGAACTGAACTGTGGGGCGGTGGAACTCGCACTTCTCCAGCTTGAGGTACAGGTGGTGTTGTCGGAGTCTCTGTAGGACCTGTGTGACGTGGTGGCGATGTTCGGCCAGGTTCCAGGAGTAGATGAGTATGTCATCGATGTATACAATAATGAAGCTGTGGAGGAACTCCCGGAACACCTCGTTCATAAATTCTTGGAAGACGGATGGTGAGTTAGATAGGCCATACGGCTTGACAAGGTATTCGTAGTGGCCAGAAGGAGTAATGAATGCCGTCTTCCATTCATCGCCCTCCCGGATCCGAACGAGGTTATACGCACTCCGCAGGTCCAGCTTGGAGAAGATGCGGGCCCCTCGGAGTTCCTCGAGTGCTGCAGGGACCAGGGGAAGTGGATAGGGGAGCTTGACTGTCTGGGAATTCAGAGCTCGATAGTCGATACACGGCTGCAAGCCCCCGTCCTTCTTACCCACGAAGAAGAAGCTTGAGGCTGCTGGAGAGCTGGATGGCTGGATAAACCCTTGATGAAGAGCCTCCTTGATGTACTCCTCCATAGCCTTGCGCTCCGGGATGGACAATGGATATACTCGACCCTTGGGGAGTTTGTATCCAGGCAGCAAGTCGATGGCGCAGTACCATGGCCGGTGAGGTGGTAGACGAGTGGCTGCCTGCTTACTGAAGACATCCTGGAACGCCCTGTAGTCAGATGGGATGGAGGGAGACACACTGGATTCGGGACTCTCAATGAGAGTGGAGGCGATCGGAACGGGAGGTGACTTATAGGGTGGACTTGGAAGATCGGTGAGACAGTGGTGACGACAGTATTCACTCCAGCGAATAACCTCACAGGTGTCCCATCTGATCTCGGGGGAATGTAGAATGAGCCAGGGGCGTCCCAGGATGATGTCAACTGTGGGTCCCTCCAGTACCAGAAACGTGATGTCCTCTTCATGCAAATTACCGATCTTGAGCTTCAACGGGGGTGATTCAAAGTTCACGTGCCCACGTCCTAGCGGCTTTCCTTGGATAGTCTCGACTCGGAGCTCCCGGGCATGCCGTCGGCGGGGCAGATGGAGATGGCTCAGAATGTCTTTCGAGATGAAGTTGCCCGAGGAGCCCGAGTCGACAAGGGCTGAGGCTGAAACAGAACAGGCTGGAGTGAGTAGTTGGACTGAAATCAGGAACAAGTTGGCTATGACTGGGTCTAATTGAAGGGTACTCACCGCAGGACGTGGGGGTCTGATGGGGCAGGATCGAATGAAATGATCGGCAGCGGCACAATAGAGACAGAGTCCTGCCGCCAACCGGCGGGTGCGCTCTTGATCAGATAGTCGTGTACCATCCACTTGCATAGGTTCTGGTACTGGGGAACCGGTGGCGGGTGAGACGGACGGGTGTGCGGTTTCGGCGGTGTGGCAGGCTGATAAGCGCTGAGAAATCCGAGTGGCTTTCTGCATAAAACTCTCCAATCCAACAGAATCATCATAGATAGCCATTTGGGCACGTATACCTGAATCCAGTCCTTGTCTGTAGGCGCAGAGAAGAGCCACCTCATTCCATCCACTAATCGCCGCCAGAGTTCGGAATTGCAGGGTGTACTCGTGGGTGGAAGAAGAGCCCTGGCGCAGGCGCAGTAGCTGATCCGAGACCGAGAGCACTCCGGTATCCGAGCCAAACACCTCCTTAAAGTGGTTAGTGAAATCTTCATAGGAGTTAATTATGACACTATTAGCATTCCATATTGCTCTCGCCCATAACCGAGCACGGCCAGAAAGGAGGGAAATCAGAAAGGCTACCTTGGACCGCTCCGTGGGAAACATCTGTGATTGCATCTCGATATACAGTGCCATCTGGAGGAGAAAGCCGCCACACTCCGCCGAATGACCCGCATAAACAGTAGGCATGGCCATGGGACTTCCAGAGGCAGATGGGGGAACAGGAGCTGGCATTAACGAAGCCCAAATGGTGGTGACCAGCTCCTCCAGGATATCGGTGGGTGAGGAAGGCCGAGGATCCATAGAAGTGTCGGTGTAGGTCCGGTCTTCTGTCACAAACTGATACAGAGACAGCAGGTGAGTGAAACAACAGGATGATTTATTGACAAGAGGATGGGAATCAGGTGGTGAGACTGGCAGGTAAGGAATCTAGAGAGAGAGTGAGAGTTCAAATGAGTCTTAGCTGTAAACTGATCAGAGTCCTTTCTTGGCAGGAACAACGGAGGGCGGGAATCTGGAACGAACCAGGAACTATGACAGGGAAACGCAGGAGGATCTGGAAGGTAAGTAGCACAGGTCAGTATGGTTGGGTCTGGTGTCTGTTCAAGGTCGTGAACGGTAGACCAGACGGTGAGTGTCTGTGGGAAGCGTGTATATGAAGGGGAGCTGATGAGAGCTGATGAGTGACTGCAGGTGTGGGTGATCAGAAGACAGGTGATTGTGATCTGGTGATTGTTGTGGCCGGTGACTGAGGTGGCTGTGACTGTGAATCCCTGACATTGATATCCTAGCAGATTTTTATAAGTGGTGTAATCATACATTATGATGAGAAAAATCTACTTTCATCCGCATCAAATTATTGCATCTATCATGATAATTTATATGAACCCAAACTCAGCATATTTTCCACGCGTTAATAGTTTTTCCTGGTAAAACACACAAACGGGTTCAAATTAAAGATTAGAAATAACACATGCATATGATACTCAAAGTCTAGTGATTCCTCTATAGGGGAAAATTATAGTTCAAAAGATTACAAACATACCATCAATTTCTACTAACACAGCAAGCTTAGAAATAACAACCTGAATATATATATATATATATATATGAATATATATATATATATATATATATATATATATATATATATATATATATATATATATATTGTAAATATTGTCTGTATCTATATGATATATATATATATATATATATACTGTATATTGCTTCTAATAGCAGCAACGATTATTATTTGTCCTTTGGAACACTTTATAGAAAGTTTTAGTCTTTGTTCTTTTGAAGGAGAGGCACAGCGCGCATTTTCTTGGAATGCAGGAGGGGGCAAGGTCAAAAAGTCACTCTGAGGCATGTATCTGGTGATTTTCTTAGCTCAGACGTCTGTCGTAAACCAGTCTTCCATTATTGAATTATGCGTTAAAAGATCAGGGGGTCCAGGGAGTGTCTGTCGCTGGAACATTTTGCAGATGCAACGTTCTTTGTACTGTTGCTTATTCTAGCCTTATTTATGGTAAGCCGGTTTCAGGAACAACATTGACGGTTCTGTTCTATAGGGACATCCAGATGTTCTTCTCAAATTTCTCCTGGTTTTATGGGTTTCCTGAGGTGATAAGATGAACATGGCAGGAAGTCGGACCAGCCAGTTGACGTGGTACTGGTCATTAATTAAATTTACGACCACAGCGTGGCCGAGAGAAGGCTCTTTAGACTCTGCTAAGGAATGTACTGTCATGCAATCATATTTGTGTCTGTTCACTAAGGTTCTACATATATATATATAGATATATATGTCTGTGTGTTTTATAGACTCACGCATGCTTTGTACTATCGTAAACAAAAAAAGACATTTTATATCTGAGAAACAAATTATTATCGTTTAGCACGCTATTAAATCCATTTGTGAACATTAAACATTTTTCTAAACATTGTAGCATTCATCAGGTTGTCATTTGGGAAAAAAAACAAATAAACGCGTTCAAGTTTGAGTCACAATAACACTAATGCAAAAAAAGAAACATTACTTACTCATCAGATCGCTCTTCTCTTCTGGATGAACTCTTGCTCTTATTTTGAGGCAAATCCAGATTTTATTCAGCGTGTCTTCTTCCAGAAACGAACAGTAATGTTAGCGCGAGGAACGATCTGGCTTTGTTTGTGTTGGGCATCTCCATGAGCACGTGGAACACATGGTTATTTACATATGAACGCGAGGGGGAGGGATCGCATTAGAAATAACGAGTTAGACGGGACAGACTGAACATCGTGTTGGTTTCATACGGATTACTTCATCACAGAATGTTTGTTTTCGATAAGACAAAAACTTCAATAAGTAATAAGTTCGATAAGTAAGAAAAACTTACTTCATTTCAAAGTAGACACTTCCAGCTTTCTATAGATATAACTCCTGTGTCTGTGTGTTGAGTTTTCACCGAGTTACAGTTCATTTTAGTGACGTGTTTCAAAGAGCAGCTCACGGAGACGGAGAAGACAGAGAGCGCACCCTGTATGTTTTATTTTTTTTTTACAAAACCACAAAGTTTTGTTGTATTCGTGAGTGTACACAAAAAAAGTAGACACTTAACAGTTTCGATTGATGTATAACACTTATTTGTGTGACCAAAATCAACAGAGTATTTTTAGAGTCTTTTGCACTGATCTTAAAAAAAAACGAGCTGGTATCGCCGGCGATACAGCCGACCCAAGAGGGTTAAGTAGCGGTCTCCTTGAGTCCTTACCTAGACTGTGTTGTCTCCCCTGCTAGGGTTTTAAGTAGACAGCCCATTCTTTGTGGTCTGTGTAGTCTCAGTCGGTCCCACTCTGGTGGCCTTCCTAGGTACACAGCTTTCTGAGGATAGCTATGTGCTAGCTCAGTGACTGCTTCCCTTCTTAGGGATTTTAAGTAGTGGTCTTCCTGAGCCCTTGCCTAGACAGTGCTTTTCCCCTGCAGGGTTTTAAGTAGATAGCCATTCCCTTGGTCTGGGCAGCTTTGCAGGAAGGTTCACCTGTCTATCTAGTACGATAGCCTATTAGTTTTTTGGTCCAGTCGGGTAGCCCCTTCCAAGGTATATAGTTTTCTGAGGATAGCTATGTGCTAGCTCAGTGACTGCTCCCCTTCTTAGGGAATTTAAGTAGCGGTCTTCCTGAGCCCTAGCCTAGACAGTGCTTCTACTCTGCAGGGTTTTAAGTAGATAGCCATTCCCTTGGTCTGGGCAGCTTTGCAGGAAGGTTCACCTGTCTATCTAGTACGATAGCCTATTAGTTTTTTGGTCCCGTTGGGTAGCCCCTTCCTAGGTATATAGTTTTCTGAGGATAGCTATGTGCTAGCTCAGTGATTGCTCCTCTTTTTAGGGAATTTAAGTAGCGGTCTTCCTGAGCCCTTGCCTAGACAGTGCTTCTACCCTGCGGGGTTTTAAGTAGATAGCCATTCCCTTGGTCTGGGCAGCTCTTAGGAAGGTTCATTTCATAAGACCCTTTGGATATAGCTATCTGCGGATAGCTGTGTTCTAGCTGGGATCGCCTGATTCGCCATCAGGTCGATAATTCGACCTGATGGCGCCGCACATGGCTGCTTCGGTTTGTTGCTCGTTGGTACTTTTTCTGTCTTTGTTTGTTTGTCCTGTCTTAAGCAACGATTTTCCGATCAGTTTCACTTGAAACGAACTCTTGGACATAAGAAATAGCACACCAGATAACCTTCTGCCGATGTTTGAACATTCAGACGTTTTACTGGACATTTTAGTCAGAGGAGCTGCGTTCCTATACAAGCGCTCCAGGCGACGCAAGCGAGGGAAGCACGCTGGTGCGCTCGTGAAAACCAGACAGCGCGGCTTAAGGACTCCGCTGCCGAGTATTCACCTGGCGAATCTCCGCTCCCTTGCAAATAAATCAGACGAACTACAACTCCTCACCCGCACAAACAAGGACTTTTTAAACTCTGCTGTGCTTTGTTTCACGGAAACCTGGCTGAACAGAGCTATCCCGGACAGCGTGCTTCATCTATCCGAATTCCAGCTGTTCAGAGCAGACAGAGTCACCGAATCGTCGGGGAAAACGAGAGGCAGTGGATTATGTTTTTATATCAATGAAGGCTGGTGTACAGACGTGACAGTTTTAAAGAAGATGTGCTGCCCAAACTTGGAAGTTCTCTTTATCAACTGTAAGCCTTTTTATTCTCCACGGGAGTTTTGCTCGTTTATTCTGGTGAGTGTGTATATTCCTCCTGACGCGCGTGTGAGCGCGGCGCTAGAACTGTTGGCCGACCAAATCACACACACAGAGCAGCGTTACCCGGACTCTTTCATTGTAATTCTCGGTGATTTTATCAAAGCTAATCTCACACGCGAACTGCCTAAATACAGACAGCACATCACATGCCCCACCAGAGACAGCAATATACTGGACCATTGTTACACTGTTTTAAAGGATGCATACCACTCTGTCCCCCGTGCAGCGCTGGGACTCTCTGATCACTGTTTGGTTCATCTTCTACCAGCCTATAGGTAGAAACTTAAATCTGCTAAGCCTATCTTAAGAACTGTAAAGAGATGGACTGTTGAAGCAGAGCAGGATCTACAAGCCTGCTTCGAACTTACTGATTGGAGTGTTTTTGAGGCTGCAGCTACTGATTTGGATGAACTCACTGACACCGTGACATCCTACATTAGTTTCTGTGAGGATATGTGTGTACCCACCAAGACTTATTTAACATTTAACAACGACAAACCTTGGTTCAGTACAAAACTCAAACAGCTTCGCCTGGCCAAAGAGGACACCTACAGGAGTGGGGACAAAGCCTTGTACAAACAGGCCAAATACACACTGAATAGGGAGATAAGAGTGGCAAAGAAGAACTACACTGGAAAGCTAAAAAAACAGCTTTCAAGTAACGACTCTACATCAGTGTGGAAAGGCCTGAAAGCCGTTACCAGCTACAAGACCCCTCCCCCCAGCACTGAGGCCAATAAACAACTGACTGAAGACCTTAACAATTTTTACTGTAGGTTTCAAAAACAAAAGCCTGGTCTGACACCCCACACCCACTCTGACCATCCCACAACACAGTCATCAACACCCCACCCCCTCCCTTCCCCCTACTGTTTCTCAGCCTGTAATCAAGATCTGTGAAGAAGATGTAAGCAAAGTCTTCAGGAGACAGAAGATAAGGAAAGCCAAAGGCCCAGACGGTGTCTCTCCAGCCTGCCTCAAAGCCTGTGCTGTTCAGCTATCATCCATCTTCACATTGATCTTCAATAGATCACTGGAGCTGTGTGAATTCCCCTCCTGCTTCAAATGCTCCACCATCATCCCTGTACCCAAGAAACCAAAAATCACAGGACTTAATGACTACAGACCTGTTGCTTTAACGTCTGTGGTGATGAAGTCATTTGAGAGGCTCGTGTTGGCTCACCTGAAGGACATTACTGGACCCTTGCTGGACCCCCTGCAGTTTGCTTACTGAGCAAACAGGTCTGTGGATGATGCAGTCAACATGGGATTGCACTACATCCTCCAACATCTAGACAAACCAGGGACTTATGCAAGGATCCTGTTTGTGGACTTCAGTTCTGCTTTCAACACCATCATCCCAGACACCCTTCAGAATAAACTGACACAGCTCTCCGTCCCCACCTCCATCTGTCAGTGGATCACCAGCTTCCTGACAGACAGGCAGCAGCTAGTGAGGCTGGGAACATTCTCATCAAACACCTGCACCATCAGCACTGGAGCTCCTCAGGGTTGTGTTCTCTCCCCACTGCTCTTCTCCCTCTACACCAACGACTGCACCTCTAAAGACCCCTCTGTCAAGCTCCTGAAGTTTGCAGACGATACCACACTCATCGGCCTCATCCAGGACGGTGACGAGTCTGCTTACAGACAGGAGGTTAAGGAGCTGGCTGTCTGGTGCAGTCTAAACAATCTGGAGCTCAACACGCTTAAAACTGTGGAGATGATCGTGGACTTCAGGAGAAACCCCCCAGCTCTCCCCCACTCACTATCATGAACAACTCTGTGAATGCAGTGGAGTCATTCAGGTTCCTGGGAACCACCATCTCTCAGGACCTGAAGTGGGACACTCACATCGACTCCATCGTGAAAAAGGCCCAGCAGAGAATGTACTTTCTTCGTCAACTGAAAAAGTTCAACCTGCCACAGGCACACATGACACAGTTTTACTCTGCTGTTATTGAGTCGGTTCTGTGCTCTTCTATAACTGTATGGTTTGGGTCAGCCAGCAAATCAGATATAAGAAGACTGCAGCGGACTGTTAGGACAGCAGAAAGGATCATTGGTGTGCACCTGCCCAGCCTTCAGGATTTGTACAACTCCAGAGTGAAGAAACGGGCAGGTAACATCATCACAGACCCCTCTCACCCTGGACACGACCTGTTTGCGCTTCTCCCTTCAGGCAGACGCTACAGATCTCTGTGCACTAGAACATCTAGGCATAAAAACAGTTTTTTCCCCTATGCCATCTCCAGCCTAAACAACTAACACAGGAATCTGTGTTCTGAAATTCATCCCCCATCTCTAATTATCTACTCTCTCTAGTACTATGTAAATATGTATGCATAATTTTCTAATTTTCTATACAGCTGTATATATAGAGTAAATAAGGCGCAAATCTGTACATAAATCTTCTGTTCCAGATTCAGACACATTATTATTATTATTGTTAAGGCTTATTTAAATGTTCTGTTCTCATGTCAGATATGTATGTTTATATGTATGTATGTATGTATGCATGTATGTACCAAGAGCTTCTTAAAAACCATAACAAATTCCTCGTGTGTTTGCACACACTTGGCAAATAAAGCTGATTCTGATTCTGATTCTGGATTGTTTGTAGCAATCTTTCAGCTTCTCTAGGCTTCCAGCCTCTTCAGTGGTCTTATGTATACTGGCTACTATTGCTCACATAGCATAGTTATCTGAGGATGGTTGTGTTCCTAGCTTGGTTAGGGTCCACCTCCCCCCCCCCTCTATCTGGAATTGGGCTCCCTCGTTTCTACCAAGTTATGTGAGCAGCCTGAGGCGTCAGTGGCTTGGCCCTTTCTGAGGAAAGGTTTGGTACATGTCTGTCACCTCCTTGGTGCTCTCTCACCAGGTGGACAGGTATGAGCTTCGGCATGGCATGATTGGATATCGTTCCCCAAATTGTCCACTAGGATGCAGCATTGAGTTCCCTAGAAGGGGAACGTCTCGGGTTACGCATGTAACCATGGTTCCCCGAGAGGGAACGAAATGCTGCGTCCCCTTGCCATGCCTCGGCCTGCCTGTTTACATCTCCTCAGACAACTGAGTTGGTGACGTATTCAGTAGGTGCCCTTTTATACTTTCGGGTACTATGATGTCACGGGCCACGTGGAGCAATAGGATTGGAGTTGTTTTACACATGCTTCAGACACCGGTCATGCTGGCAGCATTCCCCAAAGTGTCCACTAGGACGCAGCGTCTCGTTCCCTCTTTGGGAACCATGGTTACATGCGTAACCCGAGACATTTTCCTTTGGAATGTGGAGATTCTATAGTTATTTGGGTCTGTCCGAGACAGAGATCCTACAACACCATCTATCAAAACTCCAACATCTGGCCAATCCTCATCACCAGCACCTTCTTTGCAAAGTCTCAGTGAATTCAGGGTTGCAGTCCTAAGGTTTTAAAAAAAAAACATATTGTTCAATTTCACTGAAATATTGACAACATACTGTCTGGCAATGTATGTTTAGGTCCTTTGTAAGTTGCTTTGGATAAAAGCGACTGCTTTTGGTCTGCTAAATGACTAAATGTACAAAAATTATAAATACTAACCTGGAATTCTTTGATGACTGTTATCATGTCCTCACTGAGGTACACACAGACTCTTTTGACTCATTCTCTTTTGATGTGTCATCACTGAAATTGACAACATAAAAAATATAAAAAAATGGCACAATAATAAAAACTGATCAGTATGATCTTTGTAATTAGTTCTAAAGAAATTAAATGCAATTTACCACACCTTGTCTGCAACTGCCATAATGTGTGATATATTCTGTGTAGAAGCACCTCCTTTGCTGCTGAACACCTTATGTAGATTAGCAGGTTCCTATAAACTTTTACATATAGCTTTCATACACTCATACAGATCTAAAAGTCAAAAAAGAGAGAAAACATCAATACAAAGAAATGAGTAAAGTTTAGTTCTATTACAAAACAAAACAAACAAAAAATTACACATACCATAACAGTGATTATCCCACACCGGAACAGTCAATGTTGGAATGATATCACAATGATGATGTGTCTGAAATAGTACAGACAACATATTGAGTTTTGTAATGAAATTACAACTCAGCATGAAATGAATGCATATTCCACTTCATTAACGCGATTTGTTGAACTTTTACATCCATCTTTCATACACGTGTTTCTATAACGTTTTGTCATATTTGCAAAGTAAAATGTACGTCGAGATGAAAAAGCATTTAAACAAAATCATACATGTCTAAATTTGCCTAAAAAGATGCATATAGTCAGTCAAAAATGATCCAGGTTACAAATATTTGTTAACAGAATTAACAGAATTGTTTTTGAGAAATCACGTAAGCGTTAACACGTAGATAACTTTCATACAAGTTTGATGAGTGCGTGAAAGTGAAATGTACCTCGAAATTTAAAAAACAACATGCACACTTAATCTGCCTAAATGTAAAAATGATGCACATAGTATTAGTCAGTCGACAGTAAATCTTTAAATTGATCAAAGAAGCAGGGAAGGTCAAATGTCTAACGTTAGTTCATTCGGAGAAAGTGTAGGCACGGCAAAACTAAGATATTTATTAAGCCAAGATCATAAAAATAGATGATGTTTAAGTCTAAATCACTTACAAATAAAGGAAATATCTTACCTTGTATAATCTCCATAGCCATTCTTAATCTTCCTTAAAGCTGAGTCGCAGTCGCACCTTCATCGACTTGCCGCCTTCAGTGTGTGTTTTTTTTTTTATCTAATATGCGCATGCGCAACATCTGCATTTGCACATTAAGGCAACAAATGAGGTATAGTGTATGTAATTTGATCAGGTTTGTCTCGGGTATATTACAGTCATGCTGAGAAAGAGTAATTAGGAACAATAAAAGTTATTTTAAGCCTTTTTAAATATACTTTGTTTAAAATGTTTGCTTAATTTCAATTACTGGCAAGAATCACTTTTTTGAGTGTAGAACCAGAAAATCTGAGCATGTCATGCCAGTCCTCAAGTCCTTACACTGGCTTCCAGTTATATTTAGGATTGATTTTAAAGTACTTTTACTCATTTACAAATCACTCAATGGCCTAGGACCTAAATACATTGCAGATATGCTCACTGATTATAAGATCGAGTCAATTAGAAATGCCAAGGGTTCACATCCGCTTTTAGCTATTATGCCGCCCGCAGCTGGAATCAGCTGCCAGGAGAGATCAGGGCCCGTATTTATCAAGCCTCTAAGAATTACTCTCAAGAACACTGCTAAGTATTGACTTAAGTGGAAAAAAATTCTTGGCTCAAAGCTGCGATTAAAAGTTAGTTATCAATCATCTCAGTCGTACTTTAAGCGAAGTGTAGGACTAAATCTTAAGTGTCAGTCTTAGAGATGATTCACGACACTTTGCTGTGCCACAAACGGGATTTTGGATGACGACATATGCATGGACCAATCACTGAATAGATTTCCTTAATATTCTCAGATAAATTTACATTGAATGGTTAAATTCCTAATAGGAGTTTACATTCAACACACATTTGACAATAAAGACTTTTCAAGAGAACACATTATGGAAAGGAAACGAAGCATCATCACAACTTAATTTAGGGTGCCGATAGACGATAGTAAAGTGTATCGACTGTTGCTGATGCCTTTGACGACAGCGAGACGATTATTATTATTATTATCCGTCAAAAATAGACTTTAATCTTTAGTGATGCAGCGCGGAGAGCCGCTTCAGAAACTTGCCACGGCGCGGCTGATCAGCTCCGGTGGCTGTGGAGCTGTAACGCGCCGCAGACGCGTGCAGTGTAAATAAGGGGTAAGAGATTTATTCATCATACAGTGTAGATAGCATAATACTCGCGATAGACTGAAGTCAGTTATGATGTTGTTTGGTAATGTAAATGTTCTTTGCTCGTTTTGAATAACTGAGGAAATGTAACTTGTTTGATTAACTGCTCGTCGCCAAACATTTCAAAGACATTCCTCTCCTGAAAGATTTGCGCACGTCTCTGTCTCTTCAGCGCCATCACAAGCCCCTGCTGGCAACTCCTAACCACTTGAGAGACCTCTCCAGCTGTCTTAAATAACTTGGGAGAGTAAGAGTGATTCTTAGCTTTAAGAAATTTGATAACTTGCTTTTATACTTAAGTTTGAAAGTAGGAGTAAATTTCATGAATTCTCAGCACTTAAGACTAAAATGGCACTTTGAGAAGCTTGATAAATACGGGCCCAGATGTGCTAAAACAGGGGTTCCCAAACACGGTCCTGGAGCCTTCCCAACACTGCACATTTTGCATGTCACCTTTGTCTGACACACCCATTTCAGGTCTTGGAGTTGCTACTAATGAGCTGATGAGTTGAATCAGGTGTGATTGATAAAGGAGACATGCAAAATGTGCAGTGTTGGGGAGGCTCCAGAAACGAGTTTGGGAACCCCTGTGCTAAAACAATAGCCACATTTACATCCATACTCAAAACTCATCCTCTGCTCAACCTGAATTTGCTGCATTCTGGAATTAAACTACTGGATTTGTCTAGCCAGAGGAGAACGGCACACTATTTCGACACTATTTCACTGCTCAATACTGTAAAGATGCTTTGACACAATCTGCATTGTAAAAAGCACTATATAATGGTAGAAATTAAAAAAAAAAAAAAAAAAAAATGACTTCATGAGAATGACTTCAAGTGACTGATGAGAATGACACACATACATGAAAACAACAAAAGAAAGATGAAATACTTACCTCAGATTATATTTGTAGATCTTTCTACTTCCTTCGCTGAACTGTTGAACAGCAGCTCTGAAATGTATTTCACTTGTGAAAATTTAAACAAGTTAAATTGGTTTTTATTTAGGTTGAGAAGAATGACAGTCAAACATTAACACACACACACACACACACAATAATAATAATGTGTGTGTGTATTTTAAAGCTTCAGGCACAATGGATTTAACTTTAACCACAGGGTGTTAATCCACATCTAATGAGTACCATAACTGATTTTTTTTCCCCATTAGAAACCACTTTTTCTGTTGCGTGGGCATTTTTTCCACCAAGACATTGTCAATGTCAATGTCAATTTTATTTATATAGCACCATTAAAATCAACAACTGTTGACCAAGGTGCTGAACAAAATATAAAAACCTTCAATAAAAACAATTACAACATGACAGATTATACACACTTAAAATCAATAAATACACAAATTAGCTAAATGCTAAGGAAAATAGATATGTTTTGAGCTTTCCCTTAAAATCATGTAACGTAGTAGCAGTTCTAATGTAAACAGGTAAACTGTTCCAGAGTTTGGGTGCAGCAATGGAAAAAGCACAATCACCTCTCAGTTTTAACATTGCCCGCGGAACATTTAGTTGTCTCTGGTTGGATGACCTCAGAGACCTTACTGGATTGTGAATGGAGAGTAGATCAGACAAATATTCAGGTGCTAGACCATTCAAACATTTAAAAACCAGTAACAACATTTTAAAATCAATTCTGAAACGGACCAGTGCAGAGAAATTAAAACTGGAGTAATGTGTTCTCGTTTTCGAACACCTGTAAGAAGCCTGGCAGTGGCATTCTGTACCATCTGAAGACGGGCCAAAGATGACTGATTAATGCACATATAAAGGGAGTTACAGTAGTCTAATCTTGTTGAAACAAAAGTATGAATAACTTTTCCTTAAAGACTAAGTAAATAACTAAGTCCTTAAAAGAAAGAAATGGTTTTACCTTGGCTAGGACTTTGAGATGGAAAAAACTGGTTTTGACTACAGAACTAATCTGTTTGTCAAATTTAAGAGAGCTATCAAAAAACACACCCAAATTCTTCACTAATGGTTTGACAAATGGAGACAGAAGACCAAAATCTAAACAAGAGGAGCTAAAGGTTTCTGAGGATTCAATAACTATAATCTCAGTTTTGTTTTCATTGAGATGAAGAAAATTTATGGACATCCATGCCTTCACGTCAGCAAGACAAGCCAACAGAGTATCCATGCCCCTCTTATCAGATTCCAGGGGCAGATAAATCTGGGTATCGTCCGCATAACAATGAAATGAAATATTGTGTTTCTTAAAAATTGACCCCAGAGGAAGCATATACAATGAGAATAAAATCGGAGCAAGGATAGAGCCTTGCGGAACGCCGCAGGTAAGAGGGGCTGCACCTGTCGTAAATTCTCCAATATTAACAGCTTCTATTATAAAGATAAGACTGAAACCATTTAAGAGCATTTCCCCGAATGCCTGCACAATACTCCAATCGTGAAATGAGAACTGCATGGTCAACTGTGTCAAACGCTGCACTTAGATCTAACAGCACTAGCACCGCAGACTTGCCAGAGTCAGCAGTTAATAAAATATCATTTAAAACCTTTACCAGTGCTGTTTCTGTAGAGTGGTATTTTCTAAAACCTGACTGGAATGCTTAAAAAATTTAGTTTCCATTCAGAAAGTTCTGTAGTTGATGAAATACTATTTTCTCCAAAATCTTATGGTGCTTTTCCACTGCGTGGTACGGCTTGGCACAGCACGGCTCGTTACGGCTCGGTTCGGGTTTCCACTGCAGTTTAGTACCGCTTTAGAGTGGGCGGGATTATTCACATGTCGTTTTGGTTGCGCCGCCTCTACTTCCGTGACATCATCGTAAACGCGCCACAAACAAACACACAACAATGGAGCGTATCGATGGAATGGTGTTCTTCATTCTCGGAATGTGGATGTTTTTAACAGCAAGACAAAGGAGTTTGTTTCAAAAGAGGCTGATGGCAGCCAAAGAAAACACAGATAAAAAAGAAAAGAGAGTTTGGGAATTCTTACAACAACACGCAGACGACGACAACACTTGGTTTGCTCGACGGCGCGCAAGGGTAAGCATCTAAAAGCACATCACTAGCTAACTTGTATCTCTGTTGCAAAGCATATAATGAACTTAACTGACAGTATAACATTAATATGCGTATTCTGTGTATTACAGATCTTCCACATTTCGCAAAAAAGTTGTTGCAACAGACAATCTGTTTGGACATTTAACCGTGCTTCAGAGTGGTGGGATGTGATTGTTCCCGGTTTTACAACCACTCAGTGGCTGGAGAACTTTAGAATGTCTGAAGAAACATTCATCCACTTATGCAACAAACTGCCTCCAGCGATGGATAGACGGGACACAAACTTCCGCGTGTGTGTACCTGTGTGTGGCAGTGCCACAGGCTGTAGAGGAGGAGGGCAGGGATGTTCGTGCAGGTCTGATGCGTTACTTGAATTGTTAACTATGTTAACTATATGTAGCCTGTTCTGTAAAATAAATTATCAATAAACTTTTGAACAATATTTAAAAGTTTACAATGTATCCCTTGTTTTTTTTTATTTGTGTTGGATTGTATCATTATGTCATTAATCATTTGCCTTTATCAAGAGGTACATTACCTGCTCATACAATAATAAATCTTTAATATAGTCTGGAGGTACACTTATTCGATAAGATTGTTTTTTTATTAAAGTTACAAAGGTAAAAATATAAACAGAAAACATACTCTAAAAATAATACAAAGTGCAAAAAGTATATACATAAGGCATAAAGTAAGTTTAAATTACAATAAAAAAGAGCAAACTTTAAACAATGTGCAAGTGTACCTTGCGCAAGAACTGTACACAATTGGCTGATATACATAAAATAAGTGAAAATGTAAACAGCAAACTGTTTGAATGAGAAGGGAACATTCTCATCAAACACCTGCACCATCAGCACTGGAGCTCCTCAGGGCTGTGTTCTCTCCGCACTGCTCTTCTCCCTCTACACCAACGACTGCACATCTAAAGACCCCTCTGTCAAGCTCCTGAAGTTTGCAGACGACACCACACTGATCGGCCTCATTCAGGAGGGTGACGAGTCTGCTTACAGACAGGAGGTTAAAGAGCTGGCTGTCTGGTGCAGTCTTAACAACCTGGAGCTCAACACGCTCAAAACTGTGGAGATGATTGTGGACTTCAGGAGGAACACCCCTGCACTCCCCCCACTCACCATCATGAACAGCACTGTAACGACAGTGGAGTCATTCAGGTTCCTGGGCAGCACCATCTCCCAGGACCTGAAGTGGGACACTCACATAGACTCTATTGTGAAAAAGGCCCAGCAGAGGTTGTACTTCCTTCGCCAGCTGAGGAAGTTCAACCTGCCACAGGAACTGCTGAAACAGCTCTACTCTGCCATCACTGAATCCGTCCTCTGCACTTCAATAACTGTCTGGTTCAGCTCAGCTACCAAATCTGATCTCAGAAGACTACAGAGGGTAGTCCGGACTGCTGAACGAATCATTGGTACAACCCTCCCCAGTCTCCAAGAACTGTACTTATCCAGAGTGAGCAAAAGGGCTGGTAAAATCACTCTGGACCCCTCACATCCAGCACACTCCCTCTTTGAACTGTTGCCGTCTGGTCGACGCTACAGAGCTCCGAGCACCGGAACGGCCAGGCACAGGAACAGTTTCTTCCCTCAGGCAATCCATCTCATGAACATTTGAACACTCAACAATAAACATGAAACACACAACACTATCATACATTTATTTATTTAACACACATACTTATTACATTTCAAATTTGCACCTAACATACCTGTACATACTAAATGATCTATTTTGTATATTGTGTTTGTGCTATTTTGCACATTGTCTGTTTTGTATATTGTATATTACTGAAGAGGACTGCATCCTACTCGATTACTTCTGTCTGTTCCTGTCTGTCGTGCTGCTGAGAGGTTTGCGATTGTAGCTCCGTGTAGCTTTGCTTTTTTTGTTGAATCTCTATCTTACTTTCACTCTCTGTTGTTTAAAGTGATAATATATAACTTAATTCCCACCATATTTCTGGTATTATCTATCAAACTAATCTAACTAATTTGATTTTTCGCTTTTTAAAACCGCGAGTGCAGCGTGTTAGCATTCGTTAGCTGGTTAGCTTGTCACTCGCGGTTCCATTCGCGTTTCTATTCGCGCCTATTATGGTTTATTTTTTCAAAAACCTTCAAACTGGCTGTTATTAAGCCTCTCATTAAAAAACCACAACTTGACCACAAAGAATTAATTAATTACAGACCAATCTCAAATCTCCCTTTTCTGTCAAAGATATTAGAAAAGGTAGTATCATCACAACTATGTTTCTTCTTAGAGAAAAATGATATATGTGAGGATTTCCAGTCAGGTAAAAGACCATATCATAGTACTGAGACTGCTCTCATTAGAGTTACAAATGACCTGCTTTTATCATCTGATCGTGGTTGTATCTCTCTATTAGTGCTACTGGATCTTAGCGCCGCGTTTGACACTATCGACCACAACATTCTTTTAAATAGACTAGAAAATTATGTTGGCATTAGAGGAAGTGCACTGGCATGGTTCAAATCGTACTTATCTGACCGCCATCAATTCGTGGCAGTAAATGAAGAGGTATCATATCAATCACAAGTGCAGTATGGAGTACCTCAAGGCTCAGTACTTGGCCCCTTACTTTTCACGATTTACATGTTACCCTTGGGAGATATCATAAGGAAACATGGTGTTAGCTTTCACTGTTATGCTGATGATACTCAGCTCTATATTTCTTCGCAACCCAATGAAACTTACCAATTTGCAAAACTAACGGAATGTATAGTTGATATCAAAAACTGGATGACTAGCAATTTCTTACTGCTAAATTCTGAAAAAACAGAGGTGTTAATTATTGGACCAAAAACTTTTGCATGTAATAACCTAGATCACTGTCTAATACTTGATGGCTGCTCTGTAAATTCTTTGTCATCGGCTAGGAACCTAGGTGTACTTTTTGATAGCAATCTTTCCTTCGAAAAACATGTTTCTAGCATTTGTAAAACTGCATTTTTCAATCTTAAAAATATATCTAAATTACGACCTATGCTCTCAATGTCAAATGCAGAAATATTAATTCATGTGTTCATGACCTCGAGGCTAGATTATTGTAATGCTTTATTGGGTGGTTGCTCTGCACGTTTAATAAACAAACTCCAGCTGGTTCAAAATGCAGCAGCTAGAGTTCTTACTAGAACCAGGAAGTATGACCACATTAGCCCAGTTCTGTCAACACTGCACTGGCTCCCTATTAAACATCGTATACACTTTAAGATCTTGCTAATTACCTATAAGGCCCTGAATGGTTTGGCACCTCAGTATTTGAGTGAGCTCTTATCACACTATAGTCCTTCACGTCCGCTGCGATCTCGAAACACTGTCCATTTGATAATACCTAGAATATCAAAATCAACTGCGGGTGGGAGATCGTTTTCCTATTTAGCGCCCAAACTCTGGAACAATCTACCTAACGCTGTTCGGGAAGCAGACACACTCTGCCAGTTTAAATCTAGATTAAAGACCCATCTCTTTAACTTGGCTTACACATAATACACTATCGCATTTCTATAATTCAAATCCGTTAAAGGATTGTTAGGCTGCATTAATTAGGTCAACCGGAACCGGGAACACTTCCCAAAACACCCGATGTACTTGTTACATCATTAGAAGAATGGCATCTACGCTAATATTAGTCTGTTTCTTTCTTATTCCGAGGTCATCGTAGCCACCAGATCCAGTCTGTATCCAGATCAGATGATGGATCAGCACCTAGAGATGACCTCTACAGCCCTGAACATCAGCGGAGACCAGGACAACTAGATGAGCCCCAGAGACAGATCCCCAGTGAAGACCCTGTCTCCTAGACGGCCATCGGGACAAGACCACAGGAACCAGATGAGTCCTTGGCACAATCTGACTCTGCTTTAGCCTAGATTTAAACTGCTATTTTGTCTGACAAGAGGAGAATGACACTATTTCGACACACTATTTCCCCGTCTAAATACTGTAAAGCTGATATAAAGCCACCCAGCTTTATATCAAGCTGATGTAAAGCTGCTTTGACACAATTTGCATTGTTAAAAGCGCTATACAAATAATAGTGACTTGACTATTATTATTTTCATTATCTGTGTCTTGTCTTGTCACGGTCATTCTGTCGCACTGTGGAGCTTCTGTCACAAAAACATATTCCTCGTATGTGCAAACATACCTGGCAATAAAGCTAATTCTGATTCTGATTCTAATATCCCTAATCTTGTCCACAAAGAAAGTCAAAAATGTATTACACATAGACAGAGACGATGTAGGGTACAAACCAACAAAGGGGTTAACAGCAGCATTTATAGTATTAAAAAGTATTCTAGGACTGTGACAGTTCTTTTCTATAAGATCTTAAAAATACTTAAGACTTTGCTGATCTCACTGCTTTCTGATACTGTAACTAAGTATCCCTTAGTATCTCATACGAGATTTGAAGCTTAACTTTTTTCCACTTTCTTTCTGCCCTCTGACAGATCTGACTTAAAGCAAGAGTAGTATCATTGAGCCAGGGTTCCGACTTAGATTTACATTTTTTGGCTTTCAAAGGAGCTATAGAATTTAAAATATTAGTGCAGGGAGTATTAAACTGATTGAGATACTCTGCACCATTCCCATCATAGTAAAACTGGTCGGATGCATGAGAAACTTCCTTAAAAACAGCAGAAAAATCAATGCTAGTAGTTGATGAAAATGTCAGAGACCAGCAAACAGCCTTAGAAGGCCAAGTAACATTAAAACTAGTAGGAACTGTAAATACAATGGGCTTATGATCAGAAATGACATAGTCCTCTATTTCAAAATCACATACTGTCAGGCAATGTGATAACACAAGATCAAGAGTATGACCATGAACATGAGTGGGAACATTCACACTGTACCAGATCAAAAGAGTCAATAAGGCTCAAAAATTCCTTGGCTAAAGAATTAACTGGACAGCACACATGAACATTAAAATCATGGGCTTATGATCAGAAATGACATGGTCCTCTATTTCAAAATAACATACTGTCAGACCATGTGATAACACAAGATCAAGAGTATGACCATGAACATGGGTGGGAACATTCACAAACTGTACCAGATCAAAAGAGTCAATAAGGCTAAAAAATTCCTTGGCTAAAGAATTAACTGGACAGCACACATGAACATTAAAATCATGGGCTTATGATCAGAAATTACATGGTCGTTTATTTCAAAATAACATACTGTCAGGCCATGTGATAACACAAGATCAAGCGTATGACCATGAACATGAGGGGTGGGTACATTCACAAACTGTACCAGATCAAAAGAGTCAATAAGGCAAAACAATTCCTTGGCTAAAGAATTAACTGGACTGCACACATGAACATTAAAATCACCTAGAATTAAAAGCCTATCAAAATTAGGAATAATTCCCCCTGAAAAATCAGAGAACTCATTAATAAAATCTTTGTGTAGTTTAGGTGGACGATAAATTACTGAAATCGCCACTGGGTTATCAAGTTCCAGTATGAACAACTGAAGTCAGAAGCTTGATAATTTAAGGTTTAATATATTCAGTTTTGGTTGCATATTTCCTGATTTTTAATCAGAATCAATGTGTTTATGCATCTCACAAACCAACTTAAATATAACACAGAATATTACTTTTTCCTAGGGAAGGGATGCGCACAATATATATTGTGACAACAATATTGAAACATCAGATTATGAGTTGGTGTAATTTTGTAAGCATGAATTGAATTGTGTGTAATTTTGGAGCAGCTTTTGGTAAACAAAACCTTGCTTTTGTAGATTGTGAGATGACGACAGAATTTAAGTTTAATTAATTTAAATTTCAGGTTCTAACAGATTTTCATTTATAGGAAAGACTGCAACTTCTGCATCTTTATCATTGGAATGGTCATAACATTTAGCTTGAATTAGATGTTTTGGAGAAGAACCTGTTTTCTTAATTTCTTTTTGTGATGATTTTCAACTTCACACCTCTGTCAGCTTCCCCTTTCTGTACACACTCCATGAACTGTACATTACAAACACCTGTCATCAATTATCATGCCAGTTAAGGACTGCTTAGATACAAGTCAAGTCAAGTTACCTTTATTTATATAGCACTTTTAACAATACAGATTGTGTCAAAGCAACTTTACAGTATCAAAATAGGAAAATAGTGTGTCAGTAATGCAAAAAGACAATAGTAAACACTCAATTTTCAGTTAAAGGCAGTTCATTATTGAATTTAGTGATGTCATCATCCAGCTCAGTTCAGTTCTAATAGTATCTGTGCAATCAAGTCGACAATATCATTGGAAAAGAAGTATCCCCAACTAAGCAAGCCAGAGGCGACAGCGGCAAGGAACTAAAACTCAATCAGTGACAGAATGGAGAAAAAAAACCTTGGGAGAAACCAGGCTCAGTCGAGGGGCCAGTTCTCCTCTGGCCAGACGACACAGCAGTTTGTGCTGAGGACTCATCTGGTTCCTGTGGTCTTGTCCCGATGGCCGTCTAGGTGGCGAGGTCTTCACTGGGGATCTGTCTCTGGGGCTCATCTAGTTGTCCTGGACTCCGCTGACATTCAGGGCTGTAGAGGTCGTCTCTAGGTGCTGATCCACCATCTGATCTGAATACGGACACTATGAGGTTGTATCTTCTCAACTGTTCATTTTTGCTGAGAAATGGTATTTGTGAATTTGGAAGCTGCACTTACCAGTGTCACAAATAACTTTTATCATCAATTGCATCTATAGCCACAACACACCAATACAACACAACAATACCTTGGATAGGCTTGAAAATTCTGTTGGCATTACTGGAATCTCAATATCATGATTGAAATCTTATTTTCTGTCCATTCTAACTGTAACATTAAATAAAGAAGTGTCATATGAGTCACAAGCTCAGTGTGGAGTGTGACAAGGTTCAGTACTGGAGTTAAACATGGAGTTAACTTTTGTTTCTCTGAAGATATTCAGCTTTATATTTCCTCAAGGCCTAACAAAACCTCCTCTAGATGTGTACCCCTAGTGGCCCATCAATTGCAGGAGGTTTGTAGAATCATTACAAAAATGTTTAAAACATTTTTTATCAAAAACTGACACATTATTTTATTGAATATTGACACTATTACAATTATCAAAATCAAAAATTTTTGGCTAAATTTTAAGTTACTGTAGGTGTGTTTTATATTTGCCACAATTTGTAAAGGTGCAGTATGTAATACTGACAGCTAGTGGTTGAAATGGGTACTGCAGTCCAAATTCAAAATATTTGAGAGTCGTTTCTCTCATCCCCTCCTCCTCAGACTCAAGGATCATGCAGGTTGCCAGATTGAGGACACGCAACAGGAACGATCGCGCAAATGACAATGAAAGACAACGAGCCTTACACTAATGCCGAGTTCACACTGAACGATTTTAGCCCTGATTATCACTCGCCGGCAGGTTTTGCGAAATCCCAGACAAATGCCCGAAATCGGAGACAAATCAGTGCTCGTTCCCGCGAGTGACAATCATACAGTGTGAATTATCAAAGACGCGATCTGAGAGAATCATCAATGTGTTGCTGACACCCGTTAAATATTTGGCATGCTATCTGGACCTGTCGGTGATTCAAAATCTTGCTGTGTGAAATGAGTTCGGTAACACTTTATAATAACTGCACGCTATGAATCATCAGGTAAGCATTAGTAAATAGTCAGTTCATCCTTTATAAAGCATTGTCCCAACATTAATTGTCATTAGTAAGCAGTTTATAAATAAAGCTATAAATGCCTTGTTCTTGATTTATAAGCATATCTATTACAAAGGAGATTTAAAGGCTCAGTTATCTACCTAACAGAAAAAATAAACAAACACAACACAACTCAACACAACACAACTCAGAAATATTTATTTCAAGATGCAAAAAAAATGAAACTGTACACTTGAATTTTTAGTTTTAGTTTTTTCTATGAAATTGCAGAGGTTTATTTTAAATTTTTTATCAAGTGTAAAGTTGTACAGTTTCATTTTTTGCATCTTGAAAAAATATTTCTGTGTTCTGTATCCCTCTGTGTTGTGTTTGTTTTAACTTTTCTGTTTGGAAGATAAATGAGCCTTTAAATCTCCTTTGTAAATGCTTAACAAGGTATAAATAGTCCTCACTTTAGATGAGCTCACAAAAACAGATGTCACAGTGCACACAGCGGGGCAGAACGAGGAACACGGAGACGAGGATAAACTCAAATAAACAGTCTTTAATATAGACAAGGCAGGGCAGACACACAGGAACACCGGGAGTAACGAGTAGACCAGACAAAAACTAACTGAACAGACAGGACTTAAATACAAGGGATAATCATATATAATAAAACACAGCTGGAGCTGAATGAACTAATAATCACACTAAACGAAGACAGGAAAATAACCATATAAGGACACAAGAGGCGGGAAACACACGACACAGGACTGACATAACTCCCCCCTCCCGGAAGGCACGAACCGCGCCGTAACAGTACCCCCGGGGAGGGGGGGTGCGCACTCTGGAGGCTAGGAGGACAGGCTAACAGGACGGGGGCCTCCAGGATGGAACAGACAGTTCAGAGGCCATGGCGGTGCAGGGAGCTCTGGAGGCCATGGCGGTGCAGAGAGCTCAGGAGGCCATGGCGGTGCAGAGAGCTCAGGAGGCCATGGCGGTGCAGGGAGCTCAGGAGGCCATGGCGGTGCAGGGAGCTCAGGAGGCCATGGCGGAGCAGGGAGCTCAGGAGGCCATGGCGGTGCAGAGAGCTCAGGAGGCCATGGCGGTGCAGAGAGCTCAGGAGGCCATGGCGGTGCAGGGAGCTCAGGAGGCCATGGCGGTGCAGAGAGCTCAGGAGGCCATGGCGTTGCAGGGAGCTCAGGAGGCCATGGCGGTGCAGAGAGCTCAGGAGGCCATGGCGGTGCAGGGAGCTCAGGAGGCCATGGCGGTGCAGGGAGCTCAGGAGGCCATGGCGGAGCAGGGAGCTCAGGAGGCCATGGCGGTGCAGAGAGCTCAGGAGGCCATGGCGGTGCAGAGAGCTCAGGAGGCCATGGCGGTGCAGGGAGCTCAGGAGGCCATGGCGGTGCAGAGAGCTCAGGAGGCCATGGCGATGCAGGGAGCTCAGGAGGCCATGGCGGTGCAGGTGGTCTTCGTGGCCGTGGCCTCGTCCCTCGGCCCGGCCACTACAGCCGGAACCCTTCTACCCACCCAAAAAAAATCCTTGGGGCAACTAACAGGGTATCAGGAGCTCTCCGGGGCTATCCACAGGAACAGGTGCCCTCACTGGGCTAGGCTTGGAAGCTGAGGCCCTTACTGGGCATGACGGGAGCACCACAGCCCTCCTTGGGCTGGACGTGGAGTCAGGGGCCCTCACAGGGTATGCTCAGGAACCGCTTCTATTTCCGCAACAGGAGAAGCAGGCAGCTAGGAAATGGCCTCCGCGGCCATAACTAGAGGAGCCGCCTGCTCCAGACGAGTCTTCATGGACAATACCAACAAGAATAATTTAAAACTGTTCCTGTGGACACAACAAGACTTTAAAATGACTTGACTTTAGTCAGGGGCTGGAGCCTGCACTGGACTCTTGGTCAGGAGACTGAAGCGAACACTGGACTCTTGGTCAGGGGCTGGAGCCTACACTGGACTCTTGATCAGGGGCTAGGAACGGCACTCCTGGCCGTGATTAGGGAACTGGATCCACGGGACTTGGGAATGGCACTCCTGGCCGATACTGGGGAACTGCCGAAGCGGCGACTTCCATGCCGCGTGGGACAAAACAGGGAAAACTTTCAAAAATGAACAAAACAAAACGAGGTGAATGGGCGCCGCTTACTGTGTAGGTCTGGTCTTCTGTCACGGTGCACACAGCGGGGAGGAACGAGGAACATGGAGACGAGGATAAACTCAAATAAACAGTCTTTAATATAGACAAGGCAGGGCAAGACAAGGCAGGGCAGACACACAGGAACACTGGGAGTAACGAGTAGACCAGATGAAAACTAACTGAACAGACAGGACTTAAATACAAGGAATAATCATAGATAATTAATAAAACACAGCTGGAACTGACTGAACTAATAATCACACTAAACGAGGACAGGAAAATAACCATATAAGGACACAAGAAGCAGGAAACACATGACACAAGGCTGACAACAGATGGCTGGCAACTATTAAATGTTTTATAACTACCTGACTTAATCATGAATTACAGCAGGAATATGTGTTAATAAAGCATTATTAACACTGAGCAACTATTATCATGTGTCTACATAATAAGATTTATAAATGTACATTTAAATAGTTTATTAATCATTTACTTACACTTTCTAAACGATCTTATGAACCACTGACAACTCCTAAATAACTGGTTTGTAAATAATGTAATTATTTAGAAATGGTAAATTGATCATTAATAAAGTCGAAAAATACAATTATTAAACATTATAGATATGCTCAAGAACAAAACATTTATAGCTATATTTATAAACTGCTTACTAATGCCTATTAATGTTGGAACAATGCTTTATAAAGGATGAATTGACTATTTACTACTTCTTAACTAAAGATTCATGGTGTGCAGCAGTGGCGTAGCCATGAGGGGGCCTGGCGGGGGCTCCTGTGGCGTCTGCCGTTGCTAAGCAACCTAGACCCGTGCTCTCCATGAAGACGTGGAAGTTTCAGCAAAGGCTAAATGGATTTCCAGCACTAAATTTATTAGCACTAAAATATATTTAAAATGGCTATCCCTGTACAGCTATGATCAGCTGTTCCTCCATCTCGGCTGAGCTTTCTATGTTGTTACAGGAAAGGATGAAGCTGATTGGTTGGTTATTGTCACATGACCCGCAGTGCGCTTGCGGCATTCTGAAAAGTTTAAATGTTTTCATCTCGATAAGGTGCGGACGCCCCTGAAAATAATGAGCGCGCCTGCCGCACGTGTACATTTGAAATAACGGACTTGAGCGTGCAAAAGACGCGATATGTGAATGGCCCCTAAAAGAACTTCCACTGCTGCCTCTTTCAATGGCTGTGCCCATAGCACGTTGTTGTGGATTATTTATGTAGAATTCAGCACAGATACGTCCTCTAAAGACACCAATCTCAGTTTACAATTAATTGAGTATTATGAAACCAAGGAATATGTTGTCAAGATATCCCGATGAGTATTTCATAACTTAAACAGAAGCGCGCGAGCCATAGGCCTACTGTATGTGTGTAGGAAATTCTTCATTGTCTGATCACCTTATTTCATTACAGAACAGCGAGAAAACTATACAAACAACATATCACATTAAAAAGCATTAGAATTAGCCAAAGCTTAAAACATTATTTACGACTGAAGGCTGTATAGAAGGATTCAATTAAAGGTTTAGGGCAAACTTCTTGTATTAAATATAATGCTCACATTTTTCATGCACTGACTTTATGATTTAAATAAAGAAATATTTCCAGCCCAGTGACGATAATTAAAAATAAGTTTGATCATCTTAATTGAGTTATATTCTCTGCAACGATTGAATGTCATACTGTGAACAAGAATGGAAGGTTAATCACAATAATTATAATGAAACAAAATAATATTAAAAATTAAATTAAATCAGTCCGTGTATTCCTCTGGCAGTAACTTGAGCTGCGTGCCTGTGTGGATGCGAGTATAAACCAGGCTTTAACTGTCATGCAGTATAAGCGCGCTGCTATTCAGCTTCCACACGCCACACAAACACTTGAAAATGTTTTAAGATGGGCCCCCCAAAATTAAAATTCTGGCTACGCCACTGGTGTGCAGTTATTATAAAGTGTTATCATGAGTTCTGACTGAAAAATTAATTGGCTATGACCTACAGCCAACGAGAGAGCAAGATACAGGGCAGCAGGAAGTTCGGGGAGGAGTTATATGAGACTCAGTTTGCGGACCAGAGTTGTCGGTTATTCTTCCTATTGTAAAGTCATGCAGTGTGTAACCTCTTTTCGCCGATCCATCATGCACTATGAACACAGCAACAGCTGAATGCAACCCCAGATAGTCGTGCAGTGTGAAAACAACTGTGATACGATGACTTTGAAAATCATGCAGTGTGAATTCGGCATCAGTTGATGAGTTGATTTATTCACATTTAATATGCCTGTGGTTACAGAGCTTTTTAGATGGATGCCAAGGATTTTTAGGTCAGGTAGAATCTGCAATATCTGATGCAGTTTGATTGCTGGCTTCCATTGAGTAAACTGGCAGTGGGTGGAATCACACAGACCAAAACAAAAACAGACATTCTGACATGGAACACACATTTCAAAGCAGAATAATTTTTTTCTCAGAGAAACAAGTATGTGAATTTAGCATGTTTCCTAAATATCTGCAATAAATATTATGGTCCCACTTTATTTTAAGTGGCCTTAACTACTATGTACTTACATCAAAAAATAGGTACAATGTACTTATTGTGTTCATATTGTATTGCAAAACACTTTTGCTGCTATTCAGGTGGGATATGGGTAAGGTTAGGGACAGGTTTGGTGGGATGGGTAGGTTTAATGATGGGTTAAGGTGTAATGGATGGGTCAACAGTGTAATTATAAATGTAATTACAGAAATTATTACAGATGTAATTACATGCAGGTGGGTTTTTAAATATAAGTACAAAGTAAAAACAATGTATGTACACAATAAATGCACTGTATCAAATGATTAATTTAAATGCAAGTACATAGTAGTTAAGGCCACTTAATATAAAGTGGGACCAATATTATGTTATTTTCATGCTTTAGTACAGTCAAAAAATTACATACAGCACCTTTAAACATTTGCGTGGACAGCTCTTTGGAGGACAGAGCAGCCACTATGGACAGGTAGGCCTGTCGCAATGATTACTGTATCGACATGACATTAAAGGGGGAAGTCGTGGCCTAACGGTTAGAGAGTCAGATTTGTAATCCAAAGGTTGCGGGTTCAAATCTCAGGTCCGGCAGGGATTGAAGGTGGGGATTGTGAATGAACAGCACTCTCTCCACCTTCAATACCATGACTGAGGTGCCCTTGAGCAAGGCACCGAACCCCCAGTTGGTGTGTGTTCACAGTGTGTGTGTTCACTACTCACTGCTGTGTGTGTGCACTTGGATGGACCAATTTTGAGTATGGGTCACCATACTTGACAATACATCACATATTTTTTATTTTTTTATTTTTTTATGACCATGATAAGTTTTGGTATATTGCCCATTGAGTTTATATGAATGTTTGTTTATATAAAACTGGGGTTAACGAGGGTTCGTCCTTACTAGTTTAGTCCTTCAAAGGCTAGAGTCCTCCTCAGCATTAAACGCTAGAATGAGACAGTCTAGTAAGTGCTGTCATGGTCAGCTCACAACCGCGACAAATGAGGGAGACAACGAGAACAATAGCTTAACAAAGGAATATTTATTAATGAAAATAAACTTTACAAGACATAATAATGAAATAAAGAAAGCACGAGTAAAGAATAATTAACATGAACACTAAATAATAAAGTCAGCTTTCAACACAATGACAGGCCTGCAAACAAAGTAAATTCCAAATTAAACTAATACATTTAACCAAAAGAAAAACGAAGAAACAACCAAAAATAACAAAAACCAAGACGGAAAACAGAAGAGGCAAACCAAAAACCAAAAGATAATTTTATAGTTCTTGGCAGATGTTCAAAATGACGTAATTCTCAAAGACCGCCCACAGCCTGCTAAAGTGGAATGGGCCAGGAGGCACGTCACCCCCCCACTTAAAAAAATTCCAAGCGTACACCCCAGCCTCCTAACTAACCTCACAAGCTACCTAGAGTCTGTCTAGTCTTCAGTGGCTTGCCAAGCTAGGGGCGACTTTAAACACTGAACTTGGCATCCTCAACAATCCCTTAACCAAGATTGCTGAAGAACACTGAAGCGCACCCCCAGTCAGGATTACCACCCAAAACAAAAAACAGACCCAAGATAATACCCCCACTAACTAAACTGGGATGTACACCCAAAAAGAAAGGAAAAGAAAAACTAATAACTAGACACACAAATCTCTATTACATATACTCCCCAAAAAATCCACTCATCTCCATCCTCCATAGTACTACTCAACCTTGGCGCCTAGGAGAAGAGACAGAATGGAGGAAGAGAACTAGAAGAAAACAGAAATCATCGTAGCAACACACATTACACTCATGATAGAGCATCCACAATCCCGTTGTCTATATCCTTGATATGTTTTATATCTAGATGATACCCTTGCAGAAAGACACACCATCTCATAAGTCGCTGATTTGGGTTCTGCAAAGAATAAAGAAACGTTAGAGGACTGTGATCTGTATAAATCACCAATGGTCCTCCACCTGAACCCACATAAACCTCAAAATGTTTCAAATGACCAAATTAGAGCTAGGGCTCTCAATAACAGACTAGTTAAGTTGATAAGGATTAAACTTCCTAGAGAAGTACTGCACCGTGCAATCTACACCATCTTCAGAGTAGTAGGACAGCTCTTGCTCCAACATTGTTAGCATCAACCTGTAATTTAAAAGGTTTATCCAGTTTAGGTGCAACCAAAACTGGAGACACAGTGAGGAGAGATTTAACATCTTTAAATGCTCTTTGGCACCTGGAGGTCCACTCAAATTTGACTTTATTTCAAAGGAGGTTGGTAAGAGGAGTTGCTACCGTGGAAAAATTCTGAAAGAACCCTCTATAAAAACCAACCATCCCAAGAAACCTCATTAGCTCTTTTTTTAGTTGTAGGGGTAGGAAACTGATCAATTGCAGTCACTTTAGCTCGAACAGGACGTACATGACCCTGGCCTGCAGCTTTTCCGAGATATGTGACAGTGGCCTTGGCAAATTCACAATTTGCTCAAATTGTAAGGTTGGCTGCAACAAGATGATCAAACAAAGCTCTAATCCGACTTAGGTGTTCTAACCAAGTGTCACTATAGATGACTGAATCGTCTAAATCAGTGGTTTTCAAACCAGTCCTGCGAGCACCCCCCAACCCTGCACATTTTTCTATGTCTCCCTCATCTATCACACCTGATTCAACTCGTCAGCTCATTAGTAGAGACTGCAAGACCTGAGATGGGTGTGTCAGATATGAGAGACCAACAAAATGTGTAGTTTTGGGGGTGCTCGCAGGACTGGTTTGAGAACCACTGGTCTAAATAAACTGCACAACCTTCTAACTCAGCATTAACTCTACTCATTAATCGTTGAAATGTAGCTGGAGCA
Organism: Schizothorax lantsangensis; assembly: GCA_027422415.1. NCBI lineage: Eukaryota > Metazoa > Chordata > Actinopteri > Cypriniformes > Cyprinidae > Schizothorax > Schizothorax lantsangensis. The sequence continues at coordinate 1,169,337 of CM049854.1, forward strand.
TTTCTCAGGCCAAAGTTCAAAAGCTTACAAGAAAATAGGCCTGATGGAATAACAAATGCAGATATTGCTTGGGCTCTAGTTGTTAAAGGCACTTGCCAATAACCCTTTAGCAAATCAAATTTACTAAGATAGATGGCAGATCCGATTTGATCAATGCTGTCCTCAATTCATGGCAAAGGGAACGAGTCGGGTTTAGTTGGTGCATTTACCTTCCTTTAGTCTGTGCAAAACCTATGATAGCCATCGACTTTTCTAGCCAATATACATGGGGATACACAACTTGAAAAGAAGGCTCAGCTAAACCATTTTTCAGCAAATACTCAACCTCAGCTTCCAACTGCCGCTTTTTCTCCAAATGATGCAATAGTATTGCTGATGAACAGGTTTAGCGTCCCCCACATCAATATCATGTTCAATTAGATTTGTCTGCGTAGGAGTATCTGGAAAGAGATACACATACTCATTTATTAAAGCAGTCATATCAGAACGTTGCATGTCAGGAAGATGCTTTAACATCACCCGCAAGTTTCTCAGGGCTTTAGTGTTTTTCAAACAACTCTGGGTAACTGGTTCATCCGGATCCAACTCATCAGAAACAGGCACAGAAGAAACGCAAACTAAAGACGTTACCTGCCCTGAATCAGCCAAAAGCGCAGGTTTCACTGGGGTCCATTCTGGATTCTCAAAAGTTACAACAGGATTACAACAGGATTTAACATTGGACTACACACAGAATGTCCAAACACAAGCTCATTTGGACTAAACTGAGAAGATTCCCTAACGGCCATAAGAAGCCAGGGGAAACCATCTTCCCCGTCAACCTTCATATGCATGCAATATGATCGAAATAGGGACTTCAAAGTTTGATGGAAGCGTTCTAGCGCTCCCTGACTTTGAGCATGATAAGCGCTAGCTTTCTGATGTTTGACATGCAACTGCTTTAATATTTGAGCAAATATTTTGGAAGTAAAATTTGATCCTTGATCTGTTTGTATGACAGATAAACAGACAAACAAAGCAATGAACTGCGTTAAGGCTTTTAACACTGTCTTTGCAGTAATCAAACGTAAAGGATAGGCAGCCAGAAACCTGGTTGACTGACACATTACTGTAAGAAGATACTTACTACTCGCTCTAGACATAGGTAGCAGACCACGCAGTCCACAATCAAATATTCAAAAGGTTGATTTACCACTGGAATTGGAAAAAGTGGTGCTGGTTTCAGGGTCTGATGGGCTTGCCAGTCAACTGACAAGTATGGCAGGTTTTAATATATGCAGACACATCCCGTTTTAGCTTAGGCCAAAAGAAACTTCTCAGAATTAACTGATAAGTTTTCTTAAAACCACTTAGCATAACTATACCATTCAGATTCTTCATTCAATGTATATCACTTTAGTTTTCAAATGATGTTATGGCCAGAAACAGGATCAACAGATTTTAAGGATATTCTAAATTTTTATTCCTACAGCTCCTAATTGTAAAATTAGGGTGCCCCGTAAATGTCCCCTTAATTTTCAGTCTGAAATGGTTGCACACTGTAGAATGCAGACTCAGAAATGGAACTCAGAACCTGATCCAAAATTCAGATTTCAAAATAATCAAGAAATGTTCATTTAGATTCTGCATATTGTTTCCTAAAAATCAGTGGTGGAAAGAGTACTGAAAATTTGTACTTAAGTACAAGTACTAGGGCTGTGAATCTTTGGGTAGACAGCAAATCGATTCGATTTACGATTCATAGGCTTTCGATTCGATTCAAGAACGATTTTTGTAAATTCAGAACAATTCGATTTCGATTCACAATTAAATTCGATTTGATTCGACGAACGATTAGATTCTGGATTCTTTAAGTGCATTCACAGGATTATTTAAATGCTTCCCCTAAATTCTTTAAATGCTTAGTCGGGGGCAAATTACACAGCAGCCTTTATGGAGTCAGAGAAAAAACAACAACACTTTTGTCCATTGTTAGATGTTAGTTTAATGATGCTACGGCATGACATGGCATGTAGAAATTTATGTAAGCCAAGATTTAAAAAATACCTTTTTTTTGTAATTTTTTTGTAAACACACCAGGGGCGTAGCCATCATTTCAGAAGTTACAGAAATGTCAAATACAATAATTTTATGCATATATATATATATATATATATTTTTTTTTTTTTTACAAGAAATTATTTTCGTATCTCTTACTTTGAATTTTCTATTACAAATCAAATGCACTGCTGGACAATAATCAATCATTTGGAATCTATATTTTTTTCCTAATGGCAATTTTATGATTGGCTTATATAGGCTACTACATACAATTATTTCAATTTTCTGCACAGAATAAAGTAGAAAATATACTTTATAGTTTCTGTACTGTAATAAATGATATATCAATTAGCACTGCATCATTCATAAACTTTATTTATTTATTGTGTTTATTGTCTTAACGTTTCATCAGTTCATTCTGCTTTTTATTCAGGTTAGCTGCAGATATAGCCTGGCACGTCTTAAGTTCTATGAGCGCGAGATAACTTATCTTTCAATGCGAAAACTTCTTAATCTCATTTTCATAAAATAAAATGCTATAGTATTTAACTTTTCCTCTCCATCGGCGAATGATGATTCTGAAAGAAAGCGCGTCCAATGTCTGTTTGCTATAGCAATGAATGCTACTTTAACAGATAAACCTTGTGCTCTTATTTCAAGGTTGTTGTTAATGCTGTGGTTATTTTAACAGTTTTCTTCATACATTCGGTTCAACGACATTGTTAAAACACATTTATCATTCAATGGATCTATGCGTATGCTTTAGACACTTAAATTATCTTTGCTCCATCCACGCAATAAATGCACAGCCTTCACTTGCTCAGGTAATGTCGACGGTATATGACCGAGAGCCATTGAAAAACTACAGAAAAGTAAAACTACTTTACTTTAGCAGTACTGGCCACGAGTCCTAAGGAGAGATCACACATTGGCTGCTCAAAAAATGTGTCAGTGAGACGAACGGAGCACGAGCACAATCCTGTGACAGGCGGTAAATATAGTGGAGCACGTGAAGGACAGATGTGAGGGCACGAACAACACTGTTCAAGGTCTCCATTAATTCTTGCTTGTAGTAATTTAATGTGTATATATTTTGAAAGCATTGAATCACTATAGAAATTGTGATTAATTAGATTCTTAGCATTTTAAATCGATTACTGTCCAAAATCGACTATTCACTATTCAAAAATCCATGTTTCAAGATCGATGCATATGCATCGTCAGGGTTTGTAATCGATGCATTGAGAAAACGAGAGAATCGTTACACCCCTAACAAGTACTGTTACACTGTTGAAATAATACTCAATTACAAGTAAAAGTACTGGTGTCAAAACAGTACTTAAGTAAAAGTACAAAGTACTCTTCTCAAAAACTACTCAGAGTACTAGTTACTAGTTACTTTTTAGCTGGCGATATTTAATGAATTACCAAAAAATATTAATTCATATCAAACATCTATGTGGATAATAGCTACTTTGAACAAAACCCACTTTTATCTTATTGACAATATAAGTGAATTAGTGGTCATGATACATGAATTTCTAACATCAATACCTTGAAAAATATAAATATTAAAGTACCTGTGAACCGGAAGTTGCAACTGACTTCAGTGTTGTGATGTATTTCCATGTGATGTTGTGGGTTTTATTGTGGTGCACCTCCACTCCACCTCTTGCTCATAGCAGATTCACGGTTGGATAGGAGTGGTTAAGAATATCTGCTTGTTACGTCTGACATTACGCTTCACCACTCCTGGGTCCTAACACTCTGCCAGACGCCCCAAGAAAACCCCAAACTATGCTAATGTACACCCACGATGTCATGTAATACTGAAAAATTATAACCCTAACCTTTATCTCCATACTACATTTACATTTAGTCATTTAGCAGATGCTTTTATCCAAAGTGACTTACAAATGAGGACAATGGAAGAAATTAAAATCAACAAAAGAGCAATGATATGTAAGTGCTATAACAAGTCTCGGTTAGCCTAACGCAGTTGTAACGAATCTGGTCCATGATCTTCCATCTGATTGCCACCAGAGGTCGCCCTTCCATTATATTGACTTTCACACCACACAGACTGTTACATATCACCCTGGACTGCATTTCCCATCATCCATTGCACTGATTACACACAACTGTAACCAATCACATGCTCACCTGAAAGCTATTACACACACTAAATAACACCCACTCAGATCCTGCTCAAGTGGCCAAGTATTGTCTGCGTTTATCGCTCTCCAAGTGATAGCACTTAACGGAGCCAGTTTATTGTCTTAGGTAATAAACAGGATAAACTAGACTAAAACTGAGTAATTCGTGTCTTGATCCTAGCCTGTGTATCTCGTTTCTGTGTTATCTCCGCCTGCCCTGAAGTGTATAGCCTGCCTTGGATTGCTCTCTCGTCTTGTCGTTTGGACTCAGTTTGTACCATGCCTGGATTATCATTGTGTTATCGGATTACCCCTCTTGTCAAGCCCTCTGGATATTGTTCGCCGATCGAAGACCACGCCTGTTTACTTGAGTACTCATCTGTCTTGCCCTCTATAAACCCGTTTGCCATTTGTTTGACCCTGCCTGTGTTTTGACTATGTCTATTAATAAAAGCTTGCATATGGATCCGCACGCCTCATGTCTCATTGGCTCCGTTACAGAATACTCGGCCCCACAAGGATCCAGCAGCATTTCAAATGGAAATGGACAATGGCTAGGTATGGACACTACAAGATTACTATTAACCCTTAAACAAGGCATATGATCACTAGAAAGCTACTGTATACTCAGGAGTTTTTTTTGTAATGGCATTAATCAACCTCTTAAGTCTAAACTTCTCCATGAGGGTCCCCGTTCATCGTTGATTGAGTTTTTGGACTATGCTCTGTTATCTGTCAGCTCCTCTTTTACTGTGGGAGTTGCTGAGGAGACTTGTTAAAAAATGGCTGCCATCCCAGAGACTTTTCCCAAGATGGCCAACACAGACACTCTTTGCACAATGGCTGCCAACTCAGAGATTTGTCATAAAATGGCTGCCAACACAGAGGCTGTTTGCAAGATGGCCGCCAGATCAGAGACTTTCTACAACATGGCCACCATTCCAGAGTCTCGTCCCATCATGGCCGCTGTTCTAGAGCCTGCTCATGTCAAGCCTGCCAAGCCAGAGCCTGCTCATGTCATCCCCGAGTCAATTCACCACTGATCTTCATGAGTCCAGTCAAGTCACAGTTGATTATCATGAGTCAAGTCAAGTCACAGTTGATCGTCATGAGTCCAGTCAAGTCAAGTCACTATTATTTGTATGGCACTTTTAACAATGCAAATTGTGTCAAAGCAGCTTTACATCAGCTTGATATAAAGCTGGGTGGCTTTATATCAACTTTACTGTATTTAGACGGGGAAATAGTTTATTGAAATAGTGTCATTCTTCTCTGGCCAGAAAAAAACAGCAGTTTAAATCTAGACTAAAGCAGAGTCAGATTGTGCAAAGGACTTATCTGGTTCCTGTGGTCTTGTCCCGATGGCCGTCTAGGAGACAGGGTCTTCACTGGGGATCAGTCTCTGGGGCTCATCTAGTTGTACTGGTCTCCGCTGACATTCAGGGCTGTAGAGGTCATCTCTAGGTGCTGATCCACCATCTGATCTGGATACGGACTGGATCCGGGTGGCTGCGGTGACCATCTGATCTGGATTCCATCTCCAGTCAAGTCACAGTTGATCGTCATGAGTCCAGTCAAGTCACAGTTGATCTTCATGAGTCACGTCACATCTCAGCTGATTGTCCAGAGTCACGTCCAGAGTCTCGTCACGTCACAGCTGATCGTCCAGAGTCTTGTCACGTCACAGCTAATCGTCCAGAGTCTCGTCACGTCACAGCTGATCGTCCAGAGTCTCGTCACGTCACAGCTGATCGTCCAGAGTCTCGTCACGTCTCAGCTGATCGTCCAGAGTCTCGTCTCGTCACAGCTGATCGTCCAGAGTCTCATCACGTCACAGCTGATCGTCCAGAGTCTCGTCACGTCACAGCTGATCGTCCAGAGTCTCGTCACGTCACAGTTGATCGTCCCGAGTCTCGTCACGTCTTGTCTGTTCGTCCAGAGTCCTGTCACTTCCTGTCTGTGTCACTCAGATCTTCAAGGTCAGTTCTTCAGTCTCCCAGACTAGCATCCAGCATGGAGGATCCACCGCTGGTTACGTGCAGCTGGTATCCCTAAACCAGCACTCTCAAACCTTCCTGTTCCTGAAATGATTCCCCTGTCTGTAGTACTTCCCACAATGGGGATCGCTTTATGGTGTATTTGGGCTGCATACACCACCACTGAAACTCTAAAAACGGTGGCACCCACTATGATATCTCCAGAGGTGGCGACTGACGCTGCAGAACCTTCCGAGGTAGTGGTGCCTGCTGCTGTGTACCCAGAGGTACAGGTAACCCTCTGCCTGTCCTGTCACGGCTATGGAGGCCGTCTGTGAACTCTCTTCCTGTCCTGCCATGGCTATGGAGACCATCTATGAACTCCCTGTTTGTTCTGTCATGGCCACGGAGGCCGCTTTTGAACTTTTACCCTGCTCTGAACCAGCCGAGGAGGCTATCTCTGAACTCTCGTCCTGTTCTGAACCAGCCAGGGCGGCTGATTGTGAACCGTCTGTCCATCTCGTCTCAACTAATGTGTCTGATTTCGAACTGTCTGTCTTGCCTGTCACTGTCAAGGAATCTAAACCTGAGCTGTTTGTCTGTCTAAATGCTTCTGTTGAGTCTGAATTTAAACTATCCTTCGGTCCTGATTTAATCATTGAGTCTGTTGTTGAACCATCCATCTGTCCAGTTTCTATTAATTGGTCTGAGTATGAATTGTCTGTCTGTCCAGTTTAAGTCACTGAGAAGTCTACCAGTCCAGCTCCAGTTAATACATCCAATTTTGAGCTGTCAGTCTATCTCATATCAGCCCATGAATCTGTTTGTGAACTACCTGCCAGTCCAGTTTCCCTCAATGAGTCTGAATTTGAACTGTTTGTCTTGCCAGTTTCTGTCACTGAACTGTCTACTTCAACCTCTGTCAATGCCATTGATTTTGAGCTATCTGCCAGTCCCATTCCAGCCAATGCATTTAATGATGTTTTATTAACAAAGTTCGGGAGGAGCACGTCAGATACTTAGCCTAATTAAACACAAATGGTACGCAATCAAGTCAATCAATGCACGGATATAAATACAGCTGGCATACCTCTGTTCATCTGACGGTTAATCAGCATCTCTCCACCGCCCCTTCTCCACTCAAGAGGTTTCATTAGAGTTCTCACCACTATGGGGGGGGGGTACTCTGGGTTCGGGCCATTCCCGAGCATTACCTTACTCGTGCTAAATATATGTAAGTGTGAACTCGTGAAATTATTAACTGTCTGTCTGTCCAGTTTTAGTCTAGTTTATCCTGTTTATTACCTGAGTAATTCGTGTCTTGATCCTAGCCTGTGTATCTTGTTTCTGTGTTATCTCCGCCTGCCCTGAAGTGTATAGCCTGCCTTGGATTGCTCTCTCGTCTTGTTGATTGGACTCAGTTTGTACCACGCCTGGATTATCATTGTGTTATCGGATTACCCCTCTTGTCAAGCCCTCTGGATATTGTTCGCCGATCGAAGACCATGCCTGTTTACTTGAGTACTCATCTGTCTTGCCCTCTATATACCTGTTTGCCATTTGTTTGACCCTGCCTGTGTTTTGGCTATGTCTATTAATAAAAGCTTGCATATGGATCCGCACGCCTCACGTCTCGTCAGCTCCGTTACAGCAGTACACGTAGCAAGTTTTTTTTTTTTATTATACAATAAATAAAAAGAAAACAGATAGAATAGAAAAAGAATAGAGCAAGCTAGTGCTAGAGGACTTTTTTGCTTTTGTTAATTGTATAATAAATAAAAAGAAAACAAATAGATAGAATACAAAAAGATTAGAAAAGCTAGTATTTGTATATTAGTATGTTAGTATTTTTTTTTAAGAATAGAGTGCTAGAGTTAGAGCAGGGTTCCTTAACTCTGGACCTCGAGGTCCACTTTCCTGCAGAGTTTAGCTCCAACCCTAATCAAACACACCTGAACAAGCTAATCAAGGTCTTCAGGGATCAATACAAAATTGCAGGCAGCTGTGTTTAATCCAGGTTGGAGCTAATTTCTGCAGGAAAATGGATCTCGAGGTCCAGAGTTGAAGACCCCTGAGTTAGAGGGTCAAATAAAGATGGAAGAGATGTGTTTTTAGCCGATTCTTGAAGATGGCTAAGGACTCAGCTGCTGGGATTGAGTTGGGCAGGTCATTCCACCAGGAGGGAATATTTAATTTAAAAGTCCGTGAAAGTGATTTTGTGCCTCTTTGGGATGAACAATAAAGCGACATTCACTTGCAGAACGCAAGCTTCTAGAGGGCACATAAGTATGAAGTAATGAATTTAGGTAAAGGGGCGCAGAGCCAGTGGTGGTTTTGTAGGCAAACATTAATTTGCGCAGGAAAGATTAAAATTATGGGGAATACCTGCAATCCCACGCGGATATTCAGACTCTGTAATTGACAGGAGCTCCGTCACTGTCTGATCAGCTCTTAACCTGCTGCAGCGGCAGCTTTTCCCGGTTCAGATATCAGGGTTTTTCATTGGTCCGTTTACGTTCGGATATCTTTATTGGCTACTGAAGTACCGTCAAAGCCAAATGTTTGAATATCAATTCAAATTGTGGGCGTACTCAGTAACGATCTATGATTTAAAAGTAACAAAGTAGTTTATTTTGCTTAATTTGTACTTACAGTAAGTACAAGTAAAAGTACAGCTTTAAAAATGCACTCAAAAAAAGTACAAGTACCCCAAAAAACTACTTAATTACAGTAACGTGAGTAGTTGTAATTCGTTACCTCCACCACTGCAAAAAATATATTTTAGGTAAGGGAAACTAGGTGGCTCGTAGGAAATTTTCAAGTCAAATAAGTTGCCAGAGGATAAATAGTTGGTGCAAGAGCTCGCACTCACTTTTTGGATGACACCAGCCACTTAATCTTATGTTGATATGGTCAATTTCTCAAAACGCATGTAAGTCGCCAAAATGGCCCATAGGCTAGATATGGACAACTCTAGGGGTACCCACGCATTGCGTGGCAGCCCACAAAGTACCTTTGGAACCCCCTAACCTTCTATTCTTCACCATAGTCTTCGTCAGTGGACTATATATGGAGCATTTGTTTGTGAGAATAATGTGCAATCTAGCTTCTATTCCTGGCTGCGAGAGTCAGACAGAGTCCCTGGATTGTTTTTCCTGTTCTTGTCTTATTGTTCGCTCACTGAAGCACCAGACGATTAGTTCATATATGTGACCCTGGACCACAAAACCAGTCATAATGGTCAATTTTTTTAAACTGAGGTTTGCACATCATCTGAAAGCTGAATAAATAAGGATAGGACAATATTTGGCTGAGATACAACTATTTGAAAATCTGGAATTTGAGGGTGTAATAAAATCCAAATATTGAGAAAATCGCCTTTAAAGTTGTCCAAATGAAGTTCTTAGCAATGCATATTACTAATCAAAAATTAAGTTTTGATATATTTACAGTAGGAAATTTACAAAATATGTATATATATATATATATATATATATATATATATATATATATATATATATATATATATATATACATATATATATATATATATATATATATATATATATATATATTGTAAATTTCCTACTGTAAATATATCAATATTTATAATATTGAATATAATATATTATAATATTGAATATAATATATATAAAATATAATATATTTCCTATATCTTTACTTAATATCCTAATGATTTTTGGCATAAAAGAAAAATAAATAATTTTAACCCATACAATGTATTTTTGGCTATTGCTAAAAATAGACCCCAGCGACTTAAGTCTGGTTTTGTGGTCCAGGGTCACCAGTGTTAGGAAGGTTACTTTGGAAATGTAATAGGTTACAGATTACAAGTTACCCTATTTAAAATGTAATAAGTAGTGTAACTTTTCAATTACTTTATTAAAGTAATGTAACTGATTACATTTGATTACTTTTTGATTACTTTCTAAATCTCTGTTTTCAACTGTTAATCATTTTCAAACATGTAAACCAGGCAGGGTTGACCTAGTCTCGCGTAGCCAGACCTTCAGACTGACGGCTGAAATTCTGGAATAGATGGCAGCATTTATTGGTCAAGGCCCGCCCATGAGGCCGTTTGACCGACATGTCAAACAACCAATCACAGTTCTTTTCATTCCGCGTCACGCTTCGGTGCGTGGAAATGTCACCACAATAACAGACCGGTATGTGAAACTCTCCGACGTATTTTAAAGATTCTATGCCGCGAACTTTTAAGATTTCACATACTTTTGAAAATCCAGCGTTTAGTTGATCCTGATAAGCGCTCGTTGTCACATTTGTAAACACGATGGCTTTCTTCTTTCTTGAGGGGGTTTGGCGTCACAGCATCTTTGTTTCCAGGCGGAACGTTAAAGAACGCGACACACACATCTCCCGGAAATCCTGTATAATTCAACCAATCCGATGACGACTTCGACACTCCTGAAGCGTTTCCAGATATGTGTGCCATATGCATCAGACGTTTAGCCAACGGTCCGTGGGCGTCAGTCTGAGGTTGAGACTAGGGTTAACCTTACAGTAGTGCTCAACACTGATTACTGTCAGACTTTCTAAATCTTTCATCACTTGAATTAAATTTATAATATTTTAATTTTAAAGGAGACAACAAAATTCACTTTTACATGGTGTTTGCATATATTATCTTAGCAGTGTGTGGACACAACCACCCTACAATGATAAAAATCCATTTACTCCTTTTTTTTTAAATCCCCCAAAAACCTGAACATAAAGTCTCAATTATCAAGCCATTTAGATTTTCTGAGTAGTATGACATCATATTTGCTCAGGCCCCGCTCACAAAAGCTGAAGTACTGTCCAGTATTAGCCAGGGCTCTGAACCGGTTCAAGGAACGAAAACCGGAAAATTTTGACAGGAACAGAACCAGAAACAAAATCAAATTTTATAGTTCCGAACAGAATTAAAAAATTGAAATGGCCATTAACCGGTTAATAGCATTATTTTATCGTTCCATTTAATATTTGAAATTTGCTGTCAACCAATCACAAATTCAAGTAGTAGGCTACGCCCTATATTGCAAATGTGGCGCTGACGCCTCCAACTCATGAAATGCCCACCCGCACTCAGCTGTGAACTCGTCATAGGTAAGTCGCAATGGCAATGCATCGGCGTTAGAGTTTATCCCAGGACAGTGTAAGATGGATTCAACAGATCACACGTACCTGAAGCGCTTCTGTGAAGGGAGAAAACAACAAAACTATAGGCTTACATAAAAAGGAATATGTATAGGTTATATGCACAAAATATATTTAACAAATCATTGACAGATTAACAAAACGAAAGAAAAAAAAAAGAGCTGAGTTTCAGTTTATTGTGACACGATCCAAAGTTCACGGAAAGGAAAACGACAGCAGAAAGTAGTTTTCTTTACTTTACTTTACTCTACTTTACTTAATTATCAAAATTCATTATCAAAATACAGTTAAAGAACTATATAATAAGTAGCACTGCTCCGTTGTACAATCTGTTGCAATTCAGCGTGACCACTATGCTGATATGCGAAGGATGATGATCGATGCGAGTGAGGCACAAAGCCTATTTCATAAATAGTAATATTTTAGCATCCAGATACGTCGCGAATATGAAAACATTTGGATTCGTGCCGAATGAGAGAGGTAGGCATCAGTTTCACCTTAAATTAATTTGTTTTTGGCTTTACATTTATATAGCCTAAATACTTTAAATCGCCTTAACTTTACAGGATTTGTTGTGGAGAGAAGGGAACTTTAACTGTGTTTATAATGTTTGTAAACATTCTGCTTTTACCGGCATTTTAGCCTACATTATTTCTGAGTGTAATCATAAAATGCGACTTAGCCTATGTTTTTTTTCCTCTCAAAATGAAATTTTATAAGAGCGTTTAACAATGCAGCAAACAGTTTTAAATATCTTGAAAAAATACTTTAATGTCGTTAAAGCATTAGCAGATTTTTTATTTTGTTTAGTAGGCTACATTTGGCCAAAATCTATAAAAGACAATGCTGTATTGGCTATGATTAAGCGCAGCGGGTTAAGATACCAGATTTTCTGTGTTGTAGTTTTTTTCTTTTTCTATTTTTGAGTAAAGAAAACGCTGTACTTTATTATTATTATTATTATAGGCAAAGAAATAAAAAAAAAAATAACGTTATTAACCGGTTTCGGAACGATAATAATACATGAGGAACGCAGGAACAGAAACGTTAAAATATCGATTCTGCTCGGAGTGAACCGATTGAATTTTTTTTTCGTTTTCAAGCCCGGGTATTAGCATATTTTCGCCCTCAGCCAGTTGTACGAAGTCCATCATTTTCTCCGTGCTTGAGCAGCTGTAGCAACAATGTCTTGTAAGCAATGGATGTTTTTTTGTAGTTTTGTGATGTAGAAGAACATAAGAATGTTAATTTTCTCCCGACATCAGAGCCACTGAGGATGCAGTGCATTAGTTTTGTTTTTGATGGTAATGCGCCAACGAATACCTAAATTTATGTCTGCACAAATAATTTTACTCCAGACTGCTTTCTGAACGAGGGACAATTCAAGGCAGGTTTTGCTTAAAAGTTAAAACTCAAGGATAGATCAGTACCCATTGTTTGTGATCCAGCTGCACCTCCAGAAGAAGAAAGTATCACACTTTATATTTTTTATGATTATTTGCAAATCACCTTTGCTTTTCCAAGGAAGAGAGGGGCGGGTGAGCAGAGCTCATTAGTATTTAAAGGCACATGCCCCGAAACAAGTTGCTGTGAACAGAGCAAGGGAAAAAGGGTGTTGTTTTACACGACCACTGAGGAATTTTAACCAAAGTATGTTGCAAACCTTTCATGAAGACCCTAAAGAATCATACCAACTTGTGGAAGACAGGCATCCAATGTCCCCTTTGAGGCACAGCCACCACAAAATCAGACTTACTTTGAGATCATTCTGAGGTTAAATACATATTTTAAATCATAATAAGAAATATTTTATTGACTATGATACTGTTTTTGAAATCAAATCTTTGCATATGCACATTTTAGAGTGGCCTTTTATTGTGGACAGCCTAAGGCACACCTGTGCAATATTCATGCTGTCTAATCAGCATCTTGATATGCCACACCTGTGAGGTGGATGGATTATCTCGACAAAGGAGAAGTGCTCACTAACACAGATTTAGACAGATTTGTGAAAAATATTTGAGAGAAACAGGCCTTTTGTGTACATAGAAAAAGTCTTAGATATTTGAGTTCAGCTCATGAAAAATGGGGGCAAAAACAAAAGAATCAGAATCAGCTTTATTCGCCAAGTGTGTGCAAACACACGAGGAATTTGTTGTGGTTTTGAAGAAGCTCTTGGTACATACATGCGTACATACATACATACATATAAACATACATATCTGACATGAGAACAGAACATTTAAATAAGCCTTAACAATAATAATAATAATAATGTGTCTGAATCTGGAACAGAAGATTTATGTACAGATTTGTGCCTTATTTACTCTATATATACAGCTGTATAGAAAATTATGCATACATATTTACATAGTACTAGAGAGAGTAAATAATTAGAGATGGGGGATGAATTTCAGAACACAGGTAATAATTCCTGTGTTAGTTGTTTAGGCTGGAGATGGCATAGGGGAAAAAACAGTTTTTATGCCTAGATGTTCTAGTGCACAGAGATCTGTAGCGTCTGCCTGAAGGGAGAAGCGCAAACAGGTCGTGTCCAGGGTGAGAGGGGTCTGTGATGATGTTACCTGCCCGTTTCTTCACTCTGGAGTAGTACAAATCCTGAAGGCTGGGCAGGTGCACACCAATGATCCTTTCTGCTGTCCTAACAGTCCGCTGCAGTCTTCTTATATCTGATTTGCTGGCTGACCCAAACCATACAGTTATAGAAGAGCACAGAACCGACTCAATAACAGCAGAGTAAAACTGTGTCATGTGCGCCTGTGGCAGGTTGAACTTTTTCAGTTGACGAAGAAAGTACATTCTCTGCTGGGCCTTTTTCACGATGGAGTCGATGTGAGTGTCCCACTTCAGGTCCTGAGAGATGGTGCTCAGGAACCTGAATGATTCCACTGCAGTCACAGTGTTGTTCATGATAGTGAGTGGGGGGAGAGCTGGGGGGTTTCTCCTGAAGTCCACGATCATCTCCACAGTTTTAAGCGTGTTGAGCTCCAGATTGTTTAGACTGCACCATACAGCACAGCTCCTTAACCTCCTGTCTGTAAGCAGACTCGTCACCGTCCTGGATGAGGCCGATGAGTGTGGTATCGTCTGCAAACTTCAGGAGTTTGACAAAGGGGTCTTTAGAGGTGCAGTCGTTGGTGTAGAGGGAGAAGAGCAGTGGGGAGAGAACACAACCCTGAGGAGCTCCAGTGCTGATGGTGCAGGTGTTTGATGAGAATTTTCCCAGCCTCACTAGCTGCTGCCTGTCTGTCAGGAAGCTGGTGATCCACTGACAGATGGAGGTGGGGACGGAGAGCTGTGTCAGTTTATTCTGAAGGGTGTCCGGGATGATGGTGTTGAAAGCGGAGCTGAAGTCCACAAACAGGATCCTTGCATAAGTCCCTGGTTTGTCTAGATGTTGGAGGATGTAGTGTAATCCCATGTTGACTGCATCATCCACAGACCTGTTTGCTCGGTAAGCAAACTGCAGGGGCTTCAGCAAGGGTCCAGTAATGTCCATCAGGTGAGCCAACACAAGCCTCTCAAATGACTTCATCACCACAGACGTGGTGCATTTATAATTTTGGTCAGTGTATATATATACAGGTGTATCTCAATAAATTAGAATGTCATGGAAAAGTTCATTTATTACAGTAATTCAACTCAAATTGTGAAACTCGTGTATTAAATAAAGTCAATGCACACAGACTGAAGTAGTTTAAGTCTTTGGTTCTTTTAATTGTGATGATTTAGGCTCACATTTAACAAAAACCCACCAATTCACTATCTCAACAAATTAGAATACTTCATAAGACCAATAAAAAAAAAAATTTTTTTAGTGAATTGTTGGCCTTCTGGAAAGTATGTTCATTTACTGCATATGTACTCAATACTTGGTAGGGGCTCCTTTTGCTTTAATTACTGCCTCAATTCGGCGTGGCATGGAGGTGATCAGTTTGTGGCACTGCTGAGGTCGTATGGAATCCCAGGTTTCTTTGACAGAGGCCTTCAGCTCATCTGCATTGTTGGGTCTGGTGTCTCTCATCTTCCTCTTGACAATACCCCATAGATTCTCTATGGGGTTCAGGTCAGGCGAGTTTGCTGGCCAATCAAGCACAGTAACACCATGGTCATTGAACAAGCTTTTGGTACCTTTGGCAGTGTGGGCAGTTGCCAAGTCCTGCTCAAAAATGAAATCAGCATCTCCATAAAGCTTGTCAGCAGAAGAAAGCATGAAGTGCTCTAAAATTTCCTGGTAGATGGCTGCGTTGACTGTGGACTTCAGAAAACACAGTGGACCAACACCAGCAGATGACATGGCAGCCCAAATCATCACTGACTGTGGAAACTTCACACTGGACTTCAAGCAACATGGATTCTGTGCCTCTCCACTCTTCCTCCAGACTCTGGGACCTTGATTTCCAAATGAAATGCAAAATTTACTTTCATCTGAAAAGAGGACTTTGGACCACTGAGCAACAGTCCAGTTCTTTTTCTCCACAGCCGAGATAAGATGCTTCTGACGTTGTCTCTGGTTCAGAAGTGGCTTGGTAGCCCTTTTCCTGAAGACGTCTGAGCGTGGTGACTCTTGATGCACTGACTCCAGCTTCAGTCCACTCCTTGTGAAGCTCTCCCAAGTGTTTGAATCAGCTTTGCTTGACTGTATTCTCAAGCTTGCGGTCATCCCTGTTGCTTGTGCACCTTTTCCTACCCAAATTCTTCCTTCCAGTCAACTTTGCATTTAATATGCTTTGATACAGCACTCTGTAAACAGCCACACCTTTCAGTAATGACCCTCTGTGACTTACCCTCTTTATGGAGGGCGTCAATGTTCATCTTCTGGATCATTGCCAAGTCAGCAGTCTTCCCCATTATTGTGGTTTCAAGGAACAAGAGATACCCGGAATTTATACTGTAGGGATGGTCATTAATTGAAACTCAAATGTAAATATTCTAAGAATTTGAGATACTGATTTTTGACTTTCATGAGCTGTAAGATCTAATCCTCCAAATTAAAACAATTTTTTTTTTAAATGTTTTACTTTACATGTAATGAATCTAAAATATATGAAAGTTTCACTTTTTGAAATAAGTTTCAAGGAAAAATGAACTTTTTCATGACATTCTAATTTATTGAGATGCACCTATATAACTCTTGTTGTTTGGTTGACTTATTGTTGCGTGATATTTGATTTACCTTTTTTTTTTCTGTGGTTGTTTTTGTGGTAAGGTCATTTTTGTTTGGTTGACTGAGCCTGGTAAGTAATTTATAGTGACTTTTATAGTGACTTCCTTTTTTCCTATGTGTTAATGTCCTAGGGCCCCCAAACTTCACAGAAAGCTGTGACACGTGGCCCCTGACAACATACAGAGAGGGCAAAGTCTAGCAATGCAAAACAACACTTACTGTGAGATGTCTGTGAAACATCTATGAAAATAAGGTCATGGTCCTGTGACCTTTTGAAACCAATTTAGAGATACATCTCATTGTGACAAAAAGCAGGTGTTTAGTGGGCATGAAAGGCACCTTGTGATAGTGCCCAGGCAAGGCCCCTAGGACATTAACACAGGAAAAAATGCAATCACTATAAAAGAAATGACTTACCAGGCTCAGTCAACAAAACAAAAATGACCTTACCACAAAAGCAACCACAGAAAAAAAAGTAAATCAAATATCACACAAACCAAACAACAAGAGTTATAATTATATATATATATATATATATATATATATGTGCTGTCAATCGATTAAAAAAAAATTACGAATTAATCGCACCTTTTTCTAAAATTAATCTCGATTAATCCCACCTAACATTAAAGTTTTTAAATATACTTTTACATTGCAATAATTTCACATTCAATCTTCAAATTTACAATGTACAAACAACATAAAGACAGTATATTTTTTAATATTTCTTTAATGGCATCTTTTTTATGATTGAAGGCCAGCATCACTGATATCAATACAACTGATGTCTCTATAAAAAATTTTTTTCCCCTGAATATTTAACCATTGACTATAGCCATTCAGCATTACAGTGTAATTGAGAGCTATCAATTTTAACATTTATTAGACTTAACTTCTAATTTAAGTGAACTTAAAACAATCTTCACACGAGCTCATTATAATAAATTACATTTATTATACTGTGCCCTTCTGCAGAAATATACAGAAAATGAATAGTTACCAAACACTAAATCCTAAATTAAATATGAACCCCTTAAATCTATAAAAGTTATTGATTTCCTCTTTTTTCTTTTGCTCTTGGATTAATAGACATCACAGCAGCTGGTTATTAGCTTATTTGCCTGCTATTGTTTTAAAAGCTGCTGCTGCTGAACATGACGTGGATCTGACATGCATCTTATTTTCTCACAACTCTCTATACCTTTTCTGACCCACTTCAGGTCTTAAAGTCTCTACTAATGAGCGGATGAGTTGAATCGGGTGTGTTAGATGAGGGAGACAGTGCTGGGATGTCTCAGGACAGTTTTTAAACCATTTCAGAGACATGTTCTTAAATGTGACGCATATATAACATATTGCATGCATGCACACAGTTTTAAGGCAGCTTTAATCGCCTTTTTGGTAACTTCATGCCTTAACTGACGGCATAACTACGACATTGCATGCATGTAGTTTCTTTCGCTGTTTGATATGAAATGATACAGGCTACAGCGCGCGCCGGCACCTTTGTGCGTGTATTTGAAGAGCGCGCGTTACGAGCACATCTTTTACACGCTCGTTTGACTCGCGCCTGGCACGGAGGCGACGTTGGAGCGTGCGTATGAAATGTCTCCCGTTTGATGTGGTCATAAAGACCACATCTAAGTAAACGCAATCCTTTTCAAGAAAAAAGAGACAGAGGCAGCAGTTGTGAATGGGGTGGCCAACCCTAGCCACCCTGCATTAATTGCGTAAAAAAAATTTCACGTGTTAATCTGAAAAAATTAATCGCATGCATTAACGTGCTAATTTTTAACACCACTAATATATATATATATATATATATATGAAGAGTTTGGTTCCAAAACTCTATAAATCCATTTTGATTAATTTGAGTAAAAATGTGTTCCCTTTCGATATTCCACTCGTACTGCGTCTGTAAGACACTGTATGGGAAAAACTTCAGTTTCAGTGAAACTGCACATCCATTGGTTCGTGCAGTGCTATAAAAACGAACCAATGGCACAGCAGCGGCGATGAGCAAGCCTATGGCTATGTAGCCCGCCAAAGCCCGCCAGAATGGGCAGGGCATCTGGCTATATAAACGGCCGCTTCACCGCCGCATCTCAGATTTCTTCTCTTCAAAGACGAAGACCCTTCCTCGCTGACTCTTCGCTGACGCCGAGATTCGCCGTTGAAACGCCACAGCAGCCGGATTGGACCTCTTGCAGCGCTCAGTTTGCACTTCCCGGTCCATCCCCTGCCACCATCTGGCGACGATCTGAAAGAGCCTCACAAAAGAGCAAATTCTCGCGGCGTTGTTTCAAATGCTGTGCCGTCATTGTAAGACGTGCAGGACTCCCCTGATGACGGTCATGCTGAGTGTGTGTCATGCTTGGGGAAATCCCATGCTGACGCTGCGCTCAGCGGGGCTGATTGCTCGCACTGCGAATGTTTCAGTCTCTTCTCTCTGTGCTCGCTGATAGCTTTCTTTTCAGAAAGTGACTCCACCCCTCACGCTCTCCCGTCTTTTTCCTCCCAGGGACCTGCGAGGAAAAGACAACGGGGCAGAGGTTTTGAGCGGCCGGAGACGAGCGAGCTCACGTCGGCTCAGTGCCCGCGTTCCTCGCCGTCACCGCGGAGAGAGGATTCGCCGGTCCTCTTCACTCAACCCGATCAGCGTCCCTCTGCGGCTGCGAGCGACATGATCTCGTTTGGTGGGAGTGACGATGAAATGGACAGCCTTTCTCTGGTGGCTTCGGCCGGGGAGGAGTTATTGGGCTCGGTTACTGACCCCGCCCTCTTGCCACCGTCCTCTTCACGCAGCGCCAGACCCAGAACGGACGAGGAGCTCGTCTGTGTGATGACAAAGGCTGTCAATGAGCTCGGGCTCGAGTGGTCTCCACCTGAGGAGCCGTCTCGCAGCAGG
The DNA here is from genome assembly GCA_027422415.1 of Schizothorax lantsangensis. Classification (NCBI taxonomy): domain Eukaryota; kingdom Metazoa; phylum Chordata; class Actinopteri; order Cypriniformes; family Cyprinidae; genus Schizothorax; species Schizothorax lantsangensis. The sequence continues at coordinate 1,188,783 of CM049854.1, forward strand.
CTGGACGAGTGGTTTCTCCCAGGGCGCCAGCTGGCCCCCCGCCAACGCTCGTCCCCATTCTTTCCCGAAGTCCACAACGAGCTCACTAAATCATGGCGCGCCCCCTACTCGTTTCGTATACATCCTTCTGCTTCCTCCGCCCTCACCTCCGTTGACAGCGCTGAAGAGAAGGGATACGAGCACCTGCCCCCTCTGGATAAGTCCATGGCCGCGCATCTCTGCCCGCCCATGGCTATCGGATGGAAGGCGAGGGCGAGCCAACCGTCCAAGCCATGCAGCGCCACGTCTGCACTCTCTGGATACGCCTACTTGGCGGCTGGACAAGCTGCTTTGGCGCTGCACTCTATGGCTGTGCTCCAGGTCTTTCCGGCCAAGATGCTCGCCAGCGAGGAGGCCGGTCTCGATGCAGCTTCACTCAGGGACCTGAGGAGTGCAACGGACCTGGCCCTGCGCGCCACCAAAGCCACCGCCCAGGCCATCGGGCGGTCGATGTCCAGCCTGGTAGTGTTGGAACGCCAACTTTGGCTCACGTTGACGGAGATGAAAGAGGCGGATAAAGTTCCCTTCCTCAACACTTCGCTCTCGTCGAACAGCCTGTTCGGGCCAGCTGTGGAGGGCTTCGCGGAGCGGTTTACGGAGGCTCAGAAGTTGTCTCAAACGATGTGACACTTCCTCCCAAAACGCGCCAGTTCTGCTGCTTCTAGTTGCCCCAAGCCTGCGCCAACTCAGCAGCCCGCCAAGCCAAAGCCAGCCACTCCAGAGCCCCTACCTCCTAAAGGTCAGCAGGTTAGAGGGCGTTCCCGCTCGGCAAGACGCTACCCGAAGCGCCAGGGATCCCAGCCTAAGATCACCTTGGATCCGGCGCCTCAGAAGTCCTCCTGATCAGCCAGGCAGAAAGAGGAGGGGCCCGAGTCTCGCTATCACCGGACCACCCCGCAAGCAGCTTCTAATGTGCCTCTCGTCACCCCGCTCAGCGCTGGGTGCAGAGGAAAGTGTGTTTTTGGTTCCCCATGGGCCCACTCTAGCACCCGGGCGTCCGACTGCTGTGATAGCGGACAAAATAAAATGCATACAATTTCAAAAAGAGAGCAAATATTCTCTTCTGCCTACCATAAGAGTCATGCCCTTATGCAGCCAGTCTTTAGAGCCTATTCAACCTCTCGCCACATGGGCCGAGGCCTGGCGGGCCATCCCCGGTCTGTCAGAGTGGGTAAGGGCTACGATAGCATGAGGTTATTCACTCCAATTCGCTCGAAGACCACCGCGCTTCCGCGGTGTGGTCGCCACCACAGTGCGCAGCAAGGACGCTCAAGTCCAGCGCAGAGGTGATGAATCTGCTGGTAAAGCGAGCCATAGAAATCGTTCCTCCAGCCCAGAGCGAGTCAGGCTTCTACAGCCGCTAGTTCCTCGCCCCCAAAAAAGCGACCGATTCTCGATTTCAGACTCCTGAATCATGCCCTGGTAAAAAGGTCGTTCAGGATGATCATACTGAAACAGATCCTCTCGCAAATTCGCCCAGTGGACTGGTTCATGTCGCTGGATCTGAAAGATGCATACTTTCACATCCAGGTAGCCCCCCATCACAGGCGATTCTTGAGATTCGCATTCGAAGGGGTGGCATATCAATGCACAGTCCTCCCGTTTGGGATGTCCCTGGCTCCCCGCACTTTTACACGATGCATGGATGCGGCTCTCTCCCCTCTACGACAGATGGGAATCCGCATCTTCAACTACCTTGACGACTGGCTCATTCTGGCCCAGTCAGAGGCAGTTTTAACATTGCACAAGACCCTTCTCCTCAGCCACTTAGATCGCCTGGGGCTCAGGGTCAACTTTGCCAAGAGCATACTGTCACCCAGCCAACGAGTGTTGTTCCTGGGGACTGTTGTCGACTCAGTGCAGATGACAGCAACTGTCTCAGCGGAGCGAGCCATGAAAATTCAGCACCACGCGGCCTCCTTCAAAGAAGGGACCGTCCACCCGCTCAAGGCTTTCCAGAAAATGCTGGGCCTTATGGCAGCGGCTTCGCCAGTACTTTGGTTGGGCCTGCTTCGCATGCGGCCCGTCCAGGTCTGGCTGAAGCAGAGGGTTCCATCTGCGGCTTGGCGCCACGGGCGCCATCGCTTAACGATAACTCGGGCCTGTGTATCAGCCCTGACCCGTTGGAGGGAACCCCTCTGGCTGAACCAGGGTGTGATCTTAGACACGGCGCACAGAAGGAAGGTTGTCATGACAGATGCTTCCAGCAAAGGTTGTGGAGCACTGTGCGAGGGCAAACCGACCTTCGGTCTTTGGTCCGAAAAGGAGTCGGTTCTGCACATCAACTGCCTAGAAATGCTAGCAGTGTGCCGTGCCTGTCAATTCTTCCTACCGGACATAAGGGGACACCATGTGCTAATACGCTCCGACAGCAGGTCTGTGGTGTCATACATAAATCACCAGGGCGACCTCGTCTCGAAGCGCCTCTGCACGCTGGCGAAAGGCCTTCTTGTTTGGGCTCAGACCAATCTGCGCTCACTGAAGGCGACGCATGTGCCGGGCAAGATGAACCAAGGAGCTGTCAAGGAACAATGTCTCCTCAGAGGAATGGACGCTCCACCCGCTCGCAGTTCAGAGAATCTGGGAAGTCTTTGGCAGAGCTCGAGTAGACCTCTTCGCCACAGAAGACAACTCTCATTGCCCAATCTATTTCACAAGGAGCACGGATGCCCTGGCCCACGAATGGCCCAGCCTTCCGCTCTATGCGTTCCCTCCAATCGCTCTGCTACCGCAGGTACTCAGACGAGTCAGGGAACAATGGCACAGGCTTCTTCTAATAGCCCCCCTCTGGAGGAACCAGCCGTGGGTATCAGAATTATTCCAGCTGCTCGAGGCAGCCCCCTGGCCTATTCCCTTGAGACGGGACCTCCTCTCTCAAGCGAAAGGCACGCAATGGCATCCACGGCCCGAGTTATGGGCCCTGCATGTGTGGCCGCTCAACGGGAGCCTTTCGACCTCCCAGAGCGTGTCTTAAACACTATGGCAGAAGCTAGAGCTCCGTCTACCAGACTGGGAAATGGGCTATTTTCTCGGCTTGGTGTCAAGACCGCGACGTAGATCCGGTTACCTCTGATGTGTCAGTGGTTCTGTCGTTTCTGCAGGAGATGCTGGATAAACAGCGTTCTTCATCCACCATCAAGGTTTATGCAGCAGCCATAGTGGCTTTCCATGCCCCTATTGCTGGCCGATTGGTGGGCAGAAATATACGAGGTGGTCCAGTTTATACGAGGAGCCAGGAGAATGAACCCCCTGCGTCCTCATACAGTCCCACCTTGGGACTTACCAACCGTGCTAAGGGCCTTGAAAGGCCCTCCGTTTGAACCATTGCAATCCACGAGCCTCAGATCACTCTCGTTTAAAACCACCCTGCTATTAGCACTGGCGACAGTTAAGTGAGTAGGAGACCTACAGGCCCTCTCCGTCAACACTGCTTGCCTGGAATTCGGGCCTAACGACTCCAAGGTCATCCTGTAACCAAGGCTAGGTTATGTACCTAAGGTGCTCTCCACTCCGTTCAGAGCCCAGGTCATAACGCTTTCTGCGCTTTCCCCCTCGACGGATGACCAGGAATTGTCCCTGCTCTGCCCCGTCAGGGCCCTGAGGGTGTACATTGAGCCTTCTGCCTCATACAGGAGATCAGAACAGCTTTTTGTTGGCTTCGGTAACTGCGCTAAAGGTCGCCCTGTTACGAAGCAAAGAATTTCCAGGTGGTTAGTGGATGCTATCACCCTAGCATACTCCTCCTTGGGCTTGCAGTGCCCCATTGGAGTCAGAGCCCATTCCACCAGAGGCATTGCCTCCTCCTGGGCATGGTCCAGCGGGGTGTCTATTTTGGACATTTGTGAGGCGGCCGGCTGGTCCTCGCCGTCCACATTTGTAAGGTTTTACTACCTGGACGTCCCTGCCTTGCAGGCCACAGTCCTTTCTGTTTAGTTTGCCGCCTCCGGCTACCCTATTTAAAATGTAATAAGTTGTGTAACTTTTCAATTACGTTATTAAAGTAATGTAACTGATTACATTTGATAACTTTTTGATTACTTTCTAAATCTCTGTTTTCAACTGTTAATCATTTTCAAACATGTAAACCAGGCAGGGTTAACCTTACAGTAGTGCTCAACACTGATTACTGTCAGACTTTCTAAATCCTTCATCACTTGAATTAAGATTATAATATTTTAATTTTAAAGGAGACATTTAAAGGAAACAACAAAATTCACTTTTACATGGTGTTTGCATATATTATCTTAGAAGATAATATCTTAGCAGTGTGTGGACACAACCACCCTACAAAAAAAAAAAAAAATCCATTTACTCCTTTTTTTTTTTTTAATCCCCCAAAAACCTAAAGTCTCAATTATCAAGCCGTTTTGATTTTCTGAGTAGTATGATATCATATTTGCTCAGGCCCCGCTCACAAAAGCTGAAGTATTGTCCAGTATTAGCATATTTTCGCATATTTAATCAAAAAGCCTAATATATATATATTAGTGGTGTCTAAATTAGCGCGTTAACGCAGGCGATTCATTTTTTTCAGATTAACTATTTATTTAACGCAATTAACGCAGGGGCGGGGCTAGGGTTGGCCACTCCATTCGCAACTGCTGCCTCTGTCTTGTTTTTCTTGAAAAGGATTGCATTTATTTAGATGCAGAATGTCTTTATGACCACATCAAACGGGAGACGTTTCAGACGCGCGAGTCAAACGAGTGCGTAAAAGACACTGTGCTCGTAGCGCGCGCTCTTCAAATACACGCACAAAGGTGCCCGCGTGTGCTGTAGCCTGTATCATTTCATATCAAACAGCGAAAGAAACTACGTGCATGCAATGTCCTAGTTATGCCGTCAGTTAAGGCATGAAGTTACCAAAAAGGCGCCTTAAAACTGTGTGCATGCATGCAATGTTATATATGCGTCACATTTAAGAACATGTCTCTGAAATGGTTTTAAAAACTGTCCTGAGGCACCCCAGCACTGTCCCCCTCATCTAAAACACCCGATTCAACTCGTCCGCTCATTAGTAGAGACTTTAAGACCTGGAGTGGGTCAGAAAAGGTAAAGAGAATTGTGAGAAAATAAGTTGCATGTGTCACGTTCAGAAGCAGCAGCATTTAAATCAATAGCAGTCAAATAAGCTAATAACCAGCTGCTGTGATGTCTATTAATCCAAGAACAAAAGAAAAAAGAGGAAATCAATAACTTTTATAGCTTTAAGGGGTTCATCTATATTTAATTTAGTGTTTGGTAACTATTCATTTTCTGTATATTTCTGCTGAAAGGCACAGGTAGCTAAATATGCCATTTATTATAATGGGTTTATGTGACGATTGTTTTAAGTTCACTTAAATTAAAAGTTAAGTCTAATAAATGTTAAAATTGATAGCTGTCAATTATACTGTAATGCTGAAAGGCTACAGTCAATGGTTAAATATTAAGGGGAAAAAACAATTTTATAGAGACATCAGTAGTATTGATATCAGTGATGCTGGCCTTCAATCATAAAAAAGATGCTATTAAAGAAATATTAAAAATATACTGCCTTTATGTTGTTTGTACATTGTGATCACATGTGAACGGCTTCCCTGAATGAATGGTTGTGTGTTGATTAAGGGTTCCTTTTGTAAAGAAACTCTTTCCACAATGTTGGCATGTGAACGGCTTCTCTCCGGTGTGAACTTTGATGTGTTGATTTAGGGTTCCTTTTATAAAGAAACTCCTTCCACACTGATCACAAGTGAACAGCTTCCCTCCAGTGTGAATGGTTACATGTTTATTAAGGCTTCCTTTTAGTGTGAAACTCTTTCCACAGTGTTGGCATGTGAATGGCTTCTCTCTAGTGTGAATTTTCATGTGTTCATTAAGGTTTACTTTTAGTGTGAAACACTTTCCACATTCATGGCAAGTTACGTAACTGTGAGATTTGGTCTTCTGAACCGAATTTGTTTCAGTCGGTATGGATTTTTTTACAACAAAGAAATAATATCTCTCATATTGATCTTTCTCTTCTATTTCTTTCAGTTCTTGATTCTCTTATTTTATTGCCATCAGGTCTAAAGTGAAAAAAAAAGACAAATAGAAGTTAATTGAGTTTAATGGCTCAAAGCAACAGAGAGCAAAACCAAGATTAAAGTATTAAAACATAAAAACTAACATTACGCAACAAAACTGGGTTATTATGGACCAATCCTGAATCTGCTATTCAGGTCTAAAATATTAGAAAAATAGAGTCGCCTTTACTTTGCAATGGTACTTGTGAACAGTTTCAGTCAGGATTTAAACACCATCATTATTGAAGTGTAGGGGATGTACAGTGAAGACCCAAGGACCAGATATGTTGAACTAAGACCAGGGGCCTGTACCATGATGGCAGATGAACAAATTCAGAGTTATAGGATAAGTTTTGAGTTGACAAAACCAAACCACTCCAATCTGGCTTTGTTGGTACCATGAAGCTGATCATCAACTTTCTTTGTAAACTCAGGCTTGATCCTGAGTTAATGGAGCGCGTGCACATGAATGTGTGACATCAGCGGCAAACAGCCAATCACAACACAGAGCAAGTGTGACTCACTTCTCGCGAGAGAGCCAGCGAGATTCAAAACTCTTTTGTTAAAGGTTAAGAGATTAAAGAATATGAGGAATTTAAACACATTTCCACTGAAGTACTTGTCCATGAAAGAGGACAAATAAAGGAAATTATCTTGCTCTATCAGTGCAGTCACAAATGAAACTTGTGAAGTTAGTTTATATAGTTGATAATATATAGTGATCGAGACTCAAACATGTAAGGTCACATGTAGCCATTTTTTTAAAGTGTTATCTATTGATTCTACCACTTATTTATATTACATATGATCTGTATATATTAATATTCATTTAAAATAAATGCTTTATAATAATTGTTAAACTAAAAGTGCTTGTGTGTAATGGAGTAATAATAATATAAATCATATTATAATTATACAAATCATATGTAAATTGTAATTATCATTAAAGCCAGACAATTTTGTTGTGTATATATATATTTATTTTTTTATTTATTTTTTTAAGGTACTTCATAGTGAGCTTTTGATTTGTAGGAAGAGAGACTGGGGGAGTGACTTTTTTTGTGTCAGACATGTGACACTTTGCTCACATCTGATTGGTCCAATTTCAGTTTGAGCATAACCTGCCCCGGAGCAGGTTAGCTGTGCAGTGTAAGTTACTATGGCAATGAACCCAGCTAAAAGCCAAGCCACTTTCATGGTACCTAAAACCCAGGATTGGTGCAAACTAAACTGAAGCTTACCTGGCTAGCCAGCTAAACCGGCTTCATGGTACAGGCCCCAGGAGTCAGAGATGCAATTAATTGAAGAAACATTTAATGAAGAAAAAACAGTAAATAGTTTGCAGTTTCATCAGCAGAAGTTACTCACGAGGAGTTCATAGGCCACTTTGCTATATAGACTGTTTTACCGAACATATACTGTACACTTACTACATTTCTGGACCTGGGAACATTACAGTTGTGTTGCTGTCTATGGGAGGGTCTGAGAGCTGTCAGATTTAATCAAATATCTTAATTTGTGTTCCGATGATGAACGAAGGTCTCACGGGTTTGGAACGACATGAGGGTGAGTAATGATAGAATATTCATTTGAAATAACCATTTAAAGGGACAGTGCTAAACATGTTGCCAACTATAATTAAAGGGTTAGATACATTTTGTTAGATGCATTTAGCAGAGGCTTTTATCCAAAGCGACTTGCAGTGCATTCAGGCTATACATTTTTTTTTTTTTAATCAGTATGTGTGTTCCCTGGGAATTGAACCCACAACCTTTTGCGCTGCTAACGCAATGCTCTACCACTGAGCCACTGGAAGTGGTTCAGTTTAGGTTTAGTTCACCCTAAAATTTTATTTCGGTCATTATTTACTCACTCAATATGTTGTCCCAAACCTGTATTAATTTCTGTCTTGTGCTGAACACAAAAGAGTGTTTTAAGAGTGTGGGTAACCAAACAGTTGCTGGTCCACATTGAATTTGATAGTAGGACAAAAATACTATGTAAATCACTGGGGACCAGTGACTGTTTGGTTTTCCACATTCTTCAAAATAGCATTTATTAGGGCTGCACGATATATTGCATGCGATTGTCATGCACATCTTGCCAGTAAACCTGTTTCCGTGATTAGCGCTAAATCTCCATCACCTGTTTTCAATTTCAATTTCAAAGCATTTATTGTCATGTGCACAGTGAGGAAAGCAAGTTTCCCTGTACAATGAAATTCTTTCTTTGCTGTCCACATTGAATGCCAAGACAGTGCAAATTATGTAAAAATAAAAACATACACATAAATAAAATAGAAATAATAAAAGTACAGCTATATTCCAGGAGTAGAAATAGACTGTGAATATAGAAATATAGATCATGTACATCTGTATGTGCGAGTGGCAATACTGACTTGTGCAAACAACAATATAGTGACATGCAATATTAATATTAATGTGTCCACATGTAGCAGTAATATGTATTATATCTCTGTGCAAGTGTGCAATATTGACTTATGTACAGAACAGTAGTACAGTGGCATGTAACAAATTGAGTGCAACTACATAATAATAATAGCAGCTTTAACATGAATAATGTGCAAATCAAGATGGAGCTACTTGATAGAGATAGCAGCAGTAACATTAACAAATGTGCAAAATTGAGCTGTAGTAGTTCAGTCTACATATTCTATGAGATATGCGAGACTAGTCTGTGTCCACTGGCTACCCGTTTAAAAGTCTAATGGCTGAGGAGAAGGAGGAGTTCCTTAATCTGGAAGTCCTGCATTTCACAGTACTATACCTCCGTCCTGAGGGTAGGAGTGTGAACAGTCCATGTTGTTTGTTTGTGGGTGGGTGGGTGGGGTCCTTAAGGATGGAGGCAGCTCTCCTGTGAACTCTGCGATGGTAAATGGCCTGCAGAGAGGGCAGTGGAGTCCTGATGATCTTCTCGGCAGTCTTCACCACTCTCTGCAGACGTTTGCAGTCCCTCACTGTAGTGACTTCACTTCCCTCACTTCAAATGGAGCGGCATTTAATACACAAACCCGTAGTTCACCGACAAGCTATGCAATTCGCGCTCAGAATCGCAGATGAATCGCCTGCGAAATCCAGGATCACGTTTGGTCACCCCTGTGTTAGTGCACCTGTCCTTCTTCTTTTTTATTATTATTATTATTGCCTAACTTATAATTAAATATAAGATCAGGGAAAGATGGTTGTATCTAACAATGAACAATCTTATGGCATAAAACAGCAAACATGAATATGTGTTCATCATAGTATGAGATTATATACACAGAAAAAAAAACAGTGGTTAATTAAATATAATAATTCATCATGATGCTTTTTTAGAAAACTGAGGGATGAAATGAAAGTTAAATTCAACAAGAAAAAGAAGAAAACTAAGGAGATTTAAGCCACTTTTGCTTGTGGATGAAACATTTTGCACATGAAATAAAGAAATTAACAACATATTCAAGAGATAATGATTTTGGGTTTTCGTAATAAAATAAATACAATTTCTTTAACCTCTTAAGACCCTGCAGCCTCATATGAGCACATTATATTTTAGTGAATTTCTGGATGTCCTCTACAGAGCACATTCAGGGCTTTTCAGAGACACTAAATGTTTGGATGTTTCATCATGACCACTCTCTCTCCTTGGTCTTCAAAAATGTCTGAAATTAATTTAGTGACACTCTTATGGAAATATGATAATATTTTGTAATTATCAATTAAATCTGTCTAATTTTTAAACTATGTGTCATAAATGAACATCTCAGGAAGATGTTATGGGGTTTCACTTTCTGTTACGAAACAGGATGATGATTTCATGCATATCCTCATATGAGGGCACCGGGACTAAAAGCATGTTTATTACGGGTTTTGGGAGACATAACAAATGAATAGGGAAATAAATTATAGTTCAATATTCTATGAAATATTAGGCCTATATATTATTATGAAAATCTTGTCAATTATTACTCCCATTATTACACTTATTTTTTTTTCATTACATGTTGCCCCAAAAACACATTAATATGCAAATTAGATTTAGTTTATAGATACATTGTAGGCTATATAATGAGAAAACCCGTTTATGGCCATTTTACACACATTTTGCAGAAAGAAAAAAGGTATATCAAATCATTCTGTTATAACATAGTTGAGAATCATTTTTATACAAAGTTTGGTAAAAAAAAAAAAAAAATCTTAAACTAAAAATGTATTGGTGATTTAAAAAATAATTTATGTCATAAATTATTAATAGCATAACTTATGAATGAAATATCTTTTTTTTTTCTTTTTTTTTTTCTTTTTACATTATTGTAAATGCACTAAACAATTTAAAGACATGAAAAAAAAAAAAAATCCTAAAACTTTTTTCTCGGATCTTAAGAGGTTAAGAATGGTAGCCCCTATGGATGCAGTGTTTATGCAAGTGGTACATGGCGAGAAATAGATCAATAAATCAAAAAAGATAAAAAAAGAAATAAACAAATAAAGAAAGAAATAAAAAAATAAAGAAATAAATTAGAAATAAATCAGTTTGGCGTGACTTGCCTGGAACGCTACAAAGTCGTGAGTCGTGGTTTGAAGTCGTGACTTAGGAGCTCAAAAACCTGCCTGGAACGCAGCATAAGTAGCCTACCTAATTAAGTGCCTACTCAGAGAGTATGCGGTTTAGGACGCAGCCCGACGACATCTCGCGTGGTTCTGTGTGATTTGGACAACTTCAAGTTACGCCCCCTGCTACAAGTTACGCCCCCTTCAAGTTACGCCCCTCTCTTGCAGTCCGCAGACAGACCCCTCTCAATTTTCTCCGTATTATTTCCCTCCTCTCGCCGCTTCACTCCAGTCCAGCGGGTGGCGCTAAAACATAAAACACAGACGCTTGTTTTCCAAACACCATTAAACCTCAGAGGAAGAAGTTCAGTTTCACCGCGCTCTCTGTTGTTTTGTTGTGATGCTGGCTTCATACAAACTATTAGAAATGTTGTTTCTATAAATAGAGAAATACAGGTTTTGAAACAAGTCAGTAAGTACCTGTAATATTTAAGTGTTGAAGCAAGCAGGAATATCTGGAGGAGTATCATCTGAACCGAGATCTGCGGCTGTGAAGATGTTGTTTGTTAAAGAGGAGATAAGTGAGGAGAACACAAGTGAACCAGAACCCAGCAGAATAAAACAGGAGGAACAAGGAGGTTGGTGTTTATTCTTCATTCATCTTTAATGACTGTTTGTGGTACATCCACAGATCCATAAAATGTTTTAAATCCATGTTTCAAAGTTCTTATGGAAATGTGACTGGACTGACACTGTGGAGATTTAATTATTACTTTAATTAGACTTTATTTTTGCTTTTTGTAATCATGAAACTGTGTTTATCTCAGAGCGTGTGAGACTGAATTTGTTTTTATTTGAACCATGTGAACGTCTCAGTGGAGCATTATTTGCTTGATCATTACATTTCACTGTAAATCAGAAACAGTTTTGCAGCAGGCTTTGCAAAAATGCAAACAGACTTTTACTGTAAGATATATGCAACCCTGGAGCACAAAAGCAGTCATAAGTAGCACAGGTATGGTTGTAGCAATAGACAACAATACATTGTATGGGTCAACAATATCAGTTCTCTTTTGTGCCAAAAATCATTAGATTAGGATATTAAATAAAGATCATGTTCCATGAAGATATTTTGTTAATTTCCTACCATAAATATATCAAAACATAATTTTTAATTAGTAATAGGCAGTGCTAAAAACTTCATTTGGACAACTTTAAAGGTGATTTTCTCAATTTTTTTCTTTTTTTGCACCCTCAGATTCCAGATATATTCCAAATAGCTGTATCTCGGCCAAATATTGTCCTATCTTAACAAACCATTCAGCTTTCAGATTATGCATACATCTCAATTTACAAAAATGTACCCTTATGACTGGTTTTGTGCTCCAGGGTTACATATACCTGACAGCACTGACACAACATGGAAGTAAACTTGTTTATTCTAATATCTGATCTGTAATCAGTGGTTTATAATGTGTAATTATTCAAGTTCAGTCAGATTTTATTTGTCTCAAAATTGTTGTGTGTGTGTGCGTGCGTAAATCAAGCAAGTGACCGAACAAAACATTGTTTCTCCTAATAGCATGAATATAATCTAGACGTTTTCATGGATCTGTGTGAACAGGGACAGTTTTGACATCATTTTCATCTGTACACTAGGGTTGTGACGGTGAGGAAATTTTCCTACTGGTTAATCGATATGTGACAACAGTGGTAACCATAACTAAAATAAATGCAAAGAAACAGTTTGTGATTTTTAATTATATTTATTCATGAAAGAAAAAACAGCCACTGTCAGGGAATATAATAAAACTGGCTTTCATATTTTTGTAAGCTAGGACCCTTCTTTGCTAGACCTCACAATTATAATTATATCAATATTGAAAAAGCATTTAAAAGTAGCATTAAAAAGTTTATATTTAACTAGTAGTCTAATTCTCTACCATACATCTGAATAAAATCAGCAGCTGGCTAACAAATTGCTTTGTGGCTGGTTTTACCTCACTCAGTCTAAAGTAAATGATTTTAACTACACATTTTCATATAAATAACCTGATGCTACTGTGGATTATTAAGGCTAAATATTTTATTATTATTATTATTATTGTTAAGGTTAAATCTTTTTCTTTTATTGAAAGTGTGTTTTATGTTAGTTGCATGTGCGGAACGCTTGTCAGAGAAGATAAAGATACTTTTTTTTTTTTTTTTAGCACAATTCACAACACCGGTAATTCAATAGCTAATAAATCTCTGAACGTGCCGCATGAAACATGGATTCAGTCTAATGAGCTTTTACTATCATGTCAGTTGATTTCGAGGGAGGGAGAGGAAAGACAGTTAGAGCTTGTTTACACCTGGTTACTTTATGCGTTTTGTCGGATCGGATATCCATCTGATTTGTTACATTTGGCCACAAAAAACGGATATTAATCCGATCTTGAATTAGGCCTACCGCACTATCACATCAAAGCAATCAACAGTGTGCTGCATTTTATTCATCATCAGCCAATTACAAGATCGCAACAGGAGAGAGCGGCATCAGCAGTGGAAAGATAAGTTACATTCGGTTTCATTCGCGGCAGTTTGCGCGTCTGCTTGCTGGCTATATCCGTGGCCATGCGTGTAGCATTAACGCTGTCATATCTGACTATTACATGTCATATAGCCTATAACACGCTCTCACACGTTTGTTTTTTAACATTTTGGGAGGAGTAAAATGTACATATGTGGTTTCAACAAGCAGATGCATTTACACCTGTCCAGTTTCATCTGGAATGCGTCTCAGACATAAGTGGTTTGAGCGGTCGGATTTAAATCCGTCTCAAATGCGTTTCGAATTCGGAGGACTGGTCTTTTCACGATCGGATAGCTGTCCGACCAGAGAAAACGCATGAAGTGACTAGGTGTAAACAGACCCAGAGAGAGTGCGCAGGGAAGGGCTGTCTGCTCTCTCTCCCTCAGTTAACATGCGCGCTATCACAAGCGCAGCAGTCATTTACATCACTCATAAATCACACAAGCCGATCAAATACGGCTTTGAAGGTCACGTTGATTTACCTGTTCTTCTCCCGGTATCGCTCTACGAGGAGCTGGGCGGCGTAGATGGCGTCCGTCATTCCGCTGCCTTTGACGAAGCCGCATTGATTCGGTGTGACAGTTGCGATCTGACATAGTCTGGCGTCCAAGATTTGATCAAATCTTCATGGCGTGGCATAAAAGGCGAATCGGCCAGTAGTTGGTGCATTCTGCGACATTTTCCCTTTTTTTTTTTTTTTTTTTTGTAGAAACACTAAATGAAAAACCACCACCAGTCCTAAGTTCAATCAATATGACATATGCATTCATACATGGTTTTTCTAACTACTAAAGTTCTATCATCATACAATGCTAAAATTTAATGCTAAAGTATCATAATATCATATTATAATATTTGACTAACTGATGCTAAGTGAGATATTTAAAAAACTGTGCCATTTTACAAAACTAAGCATTTTTATATATATATATATATATATATATATATATATATGCACAGTATCTCACAGAAGTGAGTACACCCCTCACATTTTTGTAAATATTTTATTATATCTTTTCATGTGACAACACTGAAGAAATTACACTTTGCTACAATGTAAAGTAGTGAGTGTACAGCTTGTATAACAGTGTAAATTTGCTGTCCCCTCAAAATAACTCAACACACAGCCATTAAGGTATAAATCGCTGGCCACAAAAGTGAGTACACCCCTAAGTGGAAATGTCCAAATTGGGCCCAATTAGCCATTTTCTCTCCCCGGTGTCATGTGACCCGTTAGTGTTACAAGGTCTGAGGTGTGAATGGGGAGCAGGTGTGTTAAATTTGGTGTTATCGCTCTCACTCTCTCATACTGGTCACAGGAAGTTCAACATGGCACCTCATGGCAAAGAACTCTCTGAGGATCTGAAAAAAACAATTGTTGCTCTACATAAAGATGGCGTAGGCCGGGGGTGCCCACACTTTTTTGTGTGGGGATCTACTTTTCAAATGAGAAACTCACCGAGATCTACTGTACTAAGTGAAAAATAAATAAATAATAAAATGCATATAAAATAAATAGGCCTAAATAAAAAAGCTTGCTGGGATGTATCTTTTATATTGCATTAATTTTAATTTTTAATAAAAAATAAAAAAATTATAATAAAATAATGTTCAATTCTTAGTACCCCCCTAGAACCGTGCCTGCATTTACCTAAAGCAGTGGTTCTCAACCTTTTTTTACTCCAAGACCCCCTCCTCTCCAAATCAATACTGCAAGCCCAAACTTTTCTATTCACTAAAACCTTTGTATTTTCAGGTAATTTTTTTAAACAAAGCAAATTCAAGATAAATTTAAAAATTCCATGTTCTTTTTTGGAAACATACTTCACAAAAATGTCACTGCAGATATTCTATACAACTTAAAAGTATGTATATTCTGAACTCGGCGATCTAAAGGCAGCTCGATGCCATCAGTGAATAGTAGGGGTGTCCCCGACTAAGGATTTTCATAGTCTAATCGGAATTTTCGAATCTTGCCAATAGTCGACTGATAGTCGAATCATATGTTTGGGGGCGGGGCCAAAATACATTACCAAGAGTCAAGCCAGACATTCGACAGCCATAATTACTGATGTTAACACACTAGAAAAATGTGTAACGGATGCCTCGCAGATACAAAAATAATGTTTTATGCTTTGATTAAAAGATAGTTAACATTAAACGTCGGCAAAACCCTAAGAATTCACAAAATTGTTTAATTGCAAAATAGTGCTCCCATTATAACATTATGTATATGACAGTAGTTATTAATGTTCTGCATTTGAGCTGCGCGTGCTGAAGATGACCAGTAGAGTGAAGCATTTGATAGCAGGTTTTTAATCAGTGGGATTTAACTAATTTATCTCATATAGAATACGGTTCGTTATTTATACAACATAACGTCAATATTGCGACTTATAGGCTATCTGCACAAAGTGCCTCGAATGCAGAAGTGAACGTGTCTGCGCGGCTCTGAATGAACTCTTGTGGACCCGTTCTTCACGCAACAACGCGCAGAAACACGGCAACTAAACTCTAAAAATTCACAGCGTTTTATTATAATAGTGTTCTCATTATAATGTTATGTATATGACAGTCCCAGTCATAGTTATTAATATTCTGCATTGTTGTTTGTAGTGCTCGCGCTGCGTGCTTGAAGAGATCAAGGTAACTACAATGAAGCGCTTTACTGCAGCGCAACTCAAATGCATCTTATACGAGATAAATAATATATACACAATATATATAAACCGGCTGAAATTTTTTGAAATCAGTTATACCCTACCTGATCGAAAAAATCCAGTATTTCACTTAACGTCTTGTTAAAGATTTAAATCCTTGCCGCCAAGATGTTGGATTAAGTGAAACTTAAATCTATAGGGGTGGTTGGATTTATTCATACACGTTAAAAATATTTATTAAAAGCTTCTTTCTTTTCAGATTCTTATTTACAGCATTATCATAATAGGCTGTATATTAACTTATTGGGAGAAAACCGGTAGTTCTATGTGAAATCAGACATTGAGCACCCCATATAGCCAAAATGGCATGATCATAACACCCTGCGAATATTCGACTGTGAGATTGGGAGTTGAATCGGGCTCCTCCTATCTAAGCATCGAATCGTCGACTATTCGGGGTCACCCCTAGTGAATAGTTCCTCTGTCAGAACAAGCTGTTTGGAGCGTCTTATGCCCATATGTACATGAACACCACTGATCCTCACAAACTTCTCCAAAACACGGGAGCATCCGTTACAAAACACTCGCTGTATTCAACTACGTGAATATACTGAGCTGTGTTCAAGCAGAAATATGATGTTATAGTGATCAGTGCGCTGAGAGCGCACATACACACGGTTCGTTTGCGGATCAAATAACGGACACGATGCGCGCCTAATGCACGATCCTGTATGTCACTGTAATCATCTTTACCTTGATTACAATCGTCGTCCATCAAAACTTTAGGCTACTAGTGTGACACTGGCTTCTTTTATCCACCCGAGAGCTGTAGTTTGCATATCATCATATGCTCATACAGCGGTTTTGAGCCGCCGTTCAGTCTGTATTTCACACTGCGTGATGAGAAACGGTTTGCTGCTAGGAAACACAGAATATCACAGAATACATAGAGAGGTGGTGCTGTTATTTATTAATATATTTTTACATTATTTAACATATTAGTCATAACATTAGTGAATATTATATATTATAGTTTTAAGTTATCTCGTGCCCCCCGGTTGAGAACCACTGACCTAAAGCGCAATCTACCAGCATTGCCTTCGCGATCGACTGGTAGATCGTGATCGACCTATTGGGCACCCCTGGCGTAGGCTATAAGAAGATTGCCAAGACCCTGAAACTGAGCTGCCAAGACCATACAGTGGTTTAACAGGACAGGTTCCACTCAGAACAGGCCTCGCCGTGGTCAACCAAAGAAGTTGAGTGCATGTGCTCGGTGTCATATCCAGAGGTTGTGTTTGGGAAATAGACGTATGAGTGCTGCCAGCATTGCTGCAGAGGTTGAAGGGGTGGAGAGGTCAGCCTGGCAGTGCTCAGACCATACGCCGCACACTGCATCAAATTGGTCTGCATGGCTGTCGTCCCAGAAGGAAGCCTCTTCTAAAGATGATGCACAAGAAAGCCCGCAAACAATTTGCTGAAGACAAGCAGACTAAGGACATGGATTACTGGAACCATGTCCTGTGGTCTGATGAGAAGATAAACTTATTTGGTTCAGATGGTGTCAAGTGTGTGTGGCGGCAACCAGGTGAGGAGTACAAAGACAAGTGTGTCTTGCCTACAGTCAAGCATAGTGGTGGGAGTGTCATGGTCTGGGGCTGCATGAGTGCTGTCGGCACTGGGGAGCTACAGTTCATTTACATTTACATTTACATTTATGCATTTAGCAGACGCTTTTATCCAAAGCGACTTACAGTGCATTCAGGCTATACATGTTTTATCACTATGTGTGTTCCCTGGGAATCGAACCCACAACCTTTTGCGCTGCTAACGCAATGCTCTACCACTGAGCCACAGGAACACTGAGCCACAGGAACACAATGAACACAGTTCATTGAGGGACACATAAATGCCAACATGTACTGTGACATACTGAAGCAGAGACTGGGCCGCAGGGCAGTATTCCAACATGATAACGACCCCAAACACACCTCCAAGACAACCACTGCCTTGCTAAAGAAGCTGAGGGTAAAGGTGATGGACTGGCCAAGCATGTCTCCAGACCTAAACCCTATTGAGCATCTGTGGGGCATCCTCAAACAGAAGGTGGAGGAGCGCAAGGTCTCTAACATCCACCAGCTCTGTGATGTTGTCATGGAGGAGTGGAAGAGGACTCCAGTGGCAACTTGTGAAGCTCTGGTGAACTCCATGCCCAAGAGGGTTAAGGCAGTGCTGGAAAATAATGGTGGCCACACAAAATATTGACACTTTGGGCCCAATTTGGACATTTTCACTTAGGGGTGTACTCACTTTTGTGGCCAGCGGTTTAGATATTAATGGCTGTGTGTTGAGTTATTTTGAGGGGACAGCAAATTTACACTGTTATACAAGCTGTACACTTACTACTTTACATTGTAGCAAAGTGTCATTTCTTCAGTGTTGTCACATGAAAAGATGATATAATAAAATATTTACAAAAATGTGAGGGATGTACTCACTTCTGTGAGATACTGTATGTATGTATGTGTGTGTGTGTATGTATATATATATATATATATATATATATATATATATATATATATATATATATATATATATATATATATATATATATATATATGATTATAAGATAATTACTATTAGTCTGGTGAGTAAACTAAAAAAGAATTACAAGCCAATGGAGATTCTATTACCAAGGTGTCCATAGAGGGTTGATAATATTTACAATAATCAATTGAATTTGATAGGTGTCTCTCACATTGTCCCACAGAAACATTAAAATAGTGTAATTAGTGTACAATGTTGTATAATAATAATTTATTCTATTTAGTGACCATTTCATTCATTTAACATATTTAATATTGGGGGCATCCAAGTTATTTGACATATTTCAAAATTTAAAAAAAATGTAACAATAGTTACTTTCTCTGGTAATTAGTTTCTTTTATAATGATGTAACTCAGTTATATTACTAGTTACTTCTCACAAATAGTAACTAATTACTTTTTTAAAGTAACGTGCCCAACACTGCATACATTATAATGATTTATTGCTTGTCTTTGTTGAATAATACAGAATATAAAGAGCTTTAAAAAAATTATCTCATATTAAATCGCAATATTGGTAAAAAACAAATTGCAATTAGAATATTTTCCAAAATCAAATTTGATGCCTGCTACAGGTCTCAAAATAGTTGGGACGGGGGCATATTTACCATGGTGTAGCATCTCCTCTTCTTTTCAAAACAGTTTGAATATGTCTGGGCATCGAGGTTATGAGTTTTGGTGTTGGAATTTGGTCCCATTCTTGCCTGATATAGGTTTCCAGCTGCTGAAGAGTTCGTGGTCATCTTTGACATATTTTTCTTGTAATGATGATGGGCCAAATGTTCTCTATAGGTGAAAGATCTGAACTGCAGGCAGGCCAATTCAGCACCTGGACTCTTTTACTAAGAAGCCATGCTGTTGTAGTAGCTGCAGTATGTGGTTTTGCATTTCCCTGCTGAAATAGACGTCATCTGGAGGGGAGCATATGTTGTTCTAAAACCTTTATATACCTTTCAGCATTCATAGTGCCTTCCAAAACATGCAAGCTGCCCATACCGTATGCACTTATGCACCCCCATACCATCAGAGATGCTGGCTTTTGAACTGAATGCTGATAACATGCTGGAAGGTCTCCCTCCTCTTTAGCCCGGAGGACACGGCATCCGTGATTTCCAACAAGAATGTCAAATTTGGACTCGTCTGACCATAGAACATTTTTCCACTTTGAAACAGTCCATTTTAAATGAGCCTTGGCCCACAGGACATGACGGCGCTTCTGGACCGTGTTCACATATGGCTTCCTTTTTGCATGATAGAGCTTTAGTTGGCATCTGCAGATGGCACGGCGGATTGTGGTTGTGGCCCGAAGACCACAGGCATCCATCAAAGGCCTTCGGCCTTGTCCCTTACGCACAGAGATTTCTCCAGTTTCTCTGAATCTTTTGATGATGTTATGCACTGTAGATGATGAGATTTGCAAAGCCTTTGCAATTTGACTTTGAGGATCGTTGTTTTTAAAGTATTTAAACCTTTTTACGCACTCTTTCACAGATTGGAGAGCCTCTGCCCATCTTTACTTCTAAGAGACTGCCTCTTTTATAGCTAATCATCATAATCGACTTAATTAGTTGCTAGATGTTCTACCAGCTGAATCTTTAAAAAATGTCTTGCTTTTTCAGCCCTTTGTTGCCCCCGTGCCAACTTTTTTTGAGACCTGTAGCAGGCATCAAATTTGAAATGAGCTCATTTAGTGTATAAGTGTTACATTTCTCAGTTTAAACATTTATGTTATCTGTTATATTGTGAATAAAATACTGGCTCATGTGATTTGAAAGTCTTTTAGTTTTCATTTTATTCAAAATTAAAAAAAAAAAACGTCCCAACATTTCTGGAATTCGTGTTGTAAAAAAAAACTTCCAATATCACAATAAATAAATTGTCAATTTTACATTTAGTTTTGAAACTCTTCCGCCATCGTCTGGTCTGTCTCACCTCACTCTCCTCATGTGATAAATGAAATCTGATCTGTGATGCGACTGTTGTTCATTCGGTGCACTGCATTGAGCAGCCGCGTTCAGTTTTAATTGTAGTATCTGTTCTCTCACTGAACTAAATGATTTTATTACTATAAAAAAAATCTAAACGAAGATGGGGGACAGTGCCACGGTGGGCAAGTGACATAACCAGTGTTGTGGCTTAACACCAGTATCACCGCCAACCAAGTCTATCGCAGCAAGCCTACTGTACACAAATATTTAATCCTTTTATTTTTCAAATGTACCAATTGATTTTCATCTTCATAATGATTTCATTTTAGGCCTGATGAAAATTAAAGAAGAAAGTCAAGATCTGAATGAAGTGGAGAAGAATTATCAGGATCAGAAAGATCAGGATACCAATGGAGAAAAATCAGCGAGTTGCAGCATTAAAATAACAGAAGTCAAAAGGTCTTTCAGCTGCTCAGAGTGTGGAAATACTTTCAAACATAAAAGAAGCCTTATGAAACACATTAGAATTCATAGTGGGGAAAAGCCTTTCAGTTGCTCTCAGTGCGGAAACACTTATTCAATTCAAGTTTATTTATTGCTCTTCACCGAGCGCTTCATTGATCAATGAAGCCAATCACAGATGTATCTGTTGAGCGCGTGAACAATGACCAATCAGCGCGGTTTAATAATCCGCTCAACAGCGCTCAAATCTTAGCGGGAAATGGACGTTTTTTAAATTTTAGTACCGAATGGTATCGAGGTCGGTACTTTTGACAACACTAGTCCCCAGTGCAGCATGCAAGCTTGGAATATGGAAAAGTTTACATTCAGCAGATAGAAATATTGCATTATATTGATTTTGTCAAGAAAAAGGATGATCTGAACACTGTTGCGTAAGTTCTGGCTTTACTTTACTTTGGCATTACATCCCACCCACATCCCTCTGATCAGCATGTGCTACATTATATTATTTTAATTAAAAATCTTTTTGGAAAATTAAACAGTTTCTTACAAACTTATGTGATTTCATAAAATACATAATGAAATATAATCGTATATCAAATGATGAGGCAGAAATACGTTGTTAGTAACATTCTAGAATAATTTTATGTGGAAGATACACAGTTACAACTTCTGTGGGGCGTGAAGAAAAAGTAATGTAACTAGTAGTGTAACTAATTACTGTTGCCAGAAAGTAATAAGTAAAGTAACAATATTACTTTTGAAAGGGGTAACTAGTAATGAGTAATATATTACATTCTTTGAGTAACTAGCCCAACACTGTTTGCACGTGCTTTTGAGTCTTGCTCATTTAAAGTGAAAGAGAACTCACTCGCGCGCTCTCTATTTTCTGAGCCCACAGATCGCAATGAACTGAGAGTGACAGCTTTTAAAGATTATTAAGGAGTTTGCAAATGTGATATTGATTTAATACAACAGTTCAATAAACAAGAAGTTAATATTAAGTGACTTACGTTGTCTGAATATAACACTACTGCCTGATTTTGTGCCATTTCATCAAGGAAAATAGTTCCAAATAAAGTAAAAGCTCAGCCGCTGCGCATCTCTAAAAGCAAACACAGCGGTGTTTCATTCATGAATGAACTGCGTGTTTAAATGAATCTAGTGAGTCAGTGATTCATGATTACCCATTCATAAACACTTGCTTCATTCCTGAATGAATCAGCCATTTGAACGAATCAATTGAATGAATGATTCAGTAATAAAATCAGTGACATACCACCTCTGTAGTACAAAATCATTTTTTATTAATACTAATTTCATATGATTGCTAACTTATTTGTCTTATTCTACTTATTATTATATTGTTTAAATTAGAAATTCTAAAAAAGCTTATAAATTTTAATTTTTGAATGTGACATAGATGACATACTTATAATAATATTAGAAAAATGCCAAAGGTAAAAAGAAAATGCCCCTGTAAGTCACTCTAAGGAGTCAAATATCACCTCGTATTAGGAAGGCTAATTTTTTATCAGAATGTTTGATAATTGATCAGAAGGTGCTCCTGAATTTTTTTAATTAGGAGGACAAGCGCTCCTAAAAATAAAAGTATGCTTACTGTGTAAGCCCTGTGTAACAGTATTTTAGATCCCTGAATAAGGTCTTAAAGAGACAGCAGCCTAAATAAACCTGCTGCTGTCTGTCATTACTATTTATACAGTGAAGACAATCCAGTGTTATTTTAGTTGAATAGATTATTACAAATTTAATTTGTATCTTGTTTTTGTTTGTGCTACTGATTGTCATTAATTTATTCGTTCATACTTTATTATTTACTATTTACTTGTCTTTTTTAGTTATAATAAATTCAATTCTGAGTGCAGGTGATTCTTGGGTAGGGAGGGGGCGTGGTCCATGGGAAATAGTCCTGCCACCACAGCTGGAAAAAAATCCTAGAGAAAACACTGTGTATATATATATATATATATATATATATATATATATATATGTATATGTATACATAAATGGAGTAATGTGGTGGATGCTCTTCAATTGCATGGAGGGCTGAATTACAGTTTTGCACTACAGCACCACACTGGTCAAACCACATTATTGCATATATTATATATATGAGACGTGAGAGAGCCGGTCCCTAACAATATTTTCAAAGTGAAACCGGTTTGTGGTGTAAAAAAGGTAGGAGACCCCGGTTAACTAATAACGGTTTAACTAATTGCAAAGGCTAAATAATCAGTCAAATTCTACTGATTAATCAGTGAAATAATCAATGATTTGTTGATTAATCACTCTAATAATCATTAGATTAATCAATTATGAAAATAATCAATTGTTGCAGCCCTAGTACACAAATGTTTTTCTTTTTCCAAATGTACCAATTGATTCTCATTTATTCATTTTAGGCCTGATGAAAGTGAAAGAAGAAAGACAAGATCTGAATGAGGTGAAGGAGAAACATCAGGATCAGAAAGATCATGTGACCGGAGAAAAATCAGTGAGTTGCAGCATTCAAATAACAGAAGTCAAAAAGCCTTTCAGCTGCTCTCAGTGTGGAAACACTTACAAATATAAAGGAAGCCTTACGAAACACATGTTAATTCATAGTGAGGAAAAGCCTTTCAGCTGCTCTGAGTGTGGAAACACTTTCACATGTAACACAAACCTTAAGGACCACATGTTAATTCATGCTGGAATAAAGCCTTTTTCCTGCACTCAGTGTGGAAAGAGTTTTACACAGAAAAGGCAACTTAAGGATCATTTGCATATTCACTCTTCAGAAAACCCTTTCAGCTGCTCTCAGTGTGGAAACACTTTCACGTGTAACAAAAGCCTTAAGAATCACATGTTAATTCATGCTGGGATAAAGTCTTTCAGCTGCTCTCAGTGTAGAAAGAGTTTTATCAGGAAAAGTCAACTTAAGGATCATTTGCATATTCACTCTTCAGAAAACCCCTTCAGCTGCTCTCAGTGCGGAAACACTTTCACGTGTAACACAAACCTTAAGAATCACATGTTAATTCATGCTGGAATAAAGCCTTGTTCCTGCTCTCAGTGTGGAAAGAGTTTTACCAGGAAAAGTCAACTTAAGGATCATTTGGTAATGCACACTTCAGGAAAGCCTTTCAGCTGCTCTCAGTGTGGAAAGTCTTTCACACGCAAAGCAAGCCTTGAGGATCACATGTTAATTCATGCTGGGATAAAGCCTTTCATCTGCTCTCAGTGTGGAAAGAGTTTCACACAGAAAGGAATCCTTATGAAACACATGAGAACTCATAGTGGGGAAAAGCCTTAGCTGTTTTCAGTGAGGAAACTTTCACGTGTAATGAAAACCTTAAGAAGCACATATTAATTCATACTAGGATAAAGCCTTTCAGCTGCTTTCAGTGTGGATTGAGTTACATTCACATTTATTAATTTAGAAGAAGCTTTTATCCAAAGTGACTTACAATTGGGGAATACATCAAGCAGTTCAACCCAAAGAGGTAAACAGACACAGAAAGTGCTCGTAAAACCAAATTTCATTGTTCAAATAAGTACAAGCTAGACAGGGAAAGATAAAAGAAAAGAGATTTTTTTTTTTTTTTTTTCAAATAGTGCCGAAAGAGATGAGTTTTCAGTTGTTGCTTGAAGATTGACAGGGATCCAGCATTCCGGATAGGGGTGGGAAGATTATTCCATCATCCAGGAACGGTGAATGAGAATGTTCTGGAGAGTGATTTTGAGCCTCTCTGTGATGGTACCACAAGGCGTCGCTCACTAGCAGATCTCAGACTTCTGGAGGGGATGTAGATTCGTAATAGTGAGTGGAAGTAGTGCTGAGCCTGTGGTCGTTCTGTATGCAAGCATCAGTGTCTTGAACTTGATGCGAGCCACAACCGGTAGCCAGTGCAAGGAGATGAAGAGAGGTGTAACATGGGCTCTTTTGGGCTCATTGAAGACCAGTCGTGCCGCTGCATTCTGAATCATTTGTAGAGGTTTGATTGTGTTTGATGGAAGACCAGCCAGAAGAGCATTGCAGTAGTCCAGCCTAGAAATGACAAGGGCCTGGATAAGAAGTTGTGCAGCATGCTCTGTCTGATGTTGTTTCACCTGTAAATGAGGATTTGATCATCACATGAGAATTCACACTAAAGAGATGCCTCACCAGAAAATTCACACAAATTAAAAGACTCACATCTGTCCCGTTTGTGGCAGGATATTTCTACGGGTTTTAAAAGCGTGGAAAGTTGTGTACTGTGTAGGGATGGGTATTGTTAATGTTTTAAAGGCATTACTGTTATTACTGTTACTGCTGATCTATTTGGTATTTTTATCGGTTGTTTTTGTTATTTGGCTCAATTCTCAGGATGTGAACTTTTTCTCTCAAAGTTATAAAACTATGTAATATGTTCAAACTCTCTGAACAATTAGTTTCTTGTTCTGTTTACATGTAACAGTGCTACACAAATAAATGTACTGTATAAATTCAAATGTGCATATTCTTTTTCTGTGTAATATAATATAGACTTTTCCTAGTAAACTTTTACCTACCGTTGAAATCAACCTGTGAACACACATGTGGGGCCCAAATTGGTTGCACCTAGGGCCCGGTCAATTTTGTCCCATAAAACAACACGCCATCTGCTGAGAATCTTTTATATGCTGTCAATTTTAGTTGTATTTAATTGTGCAAAAAACATGCTGAAACAATGAATCAAACACATCAGGGTTATGTTTAGTAGTATCAAGTCAATCCCCTTCATTTCAATGGAGAGACAGCGATTTCCGGCAGCATGAGCGACAGGATGTAGGCGTGTCCAGCGCCTACAATGGAGGAAATGTTAGTAGAGCTATGACAACAATGCTCCTGCCTTTATGATGTTTCCCCAATGGACTACTGTGACAGTGTACAAAGGTCAAATGTAAAAAAATATATAGGTGCATCTCAATAAATTAGAATGTCGTGGAAAAGTTAATTTATTTCAGTAATTCAACTCAAATTGTGAAACTCGTGTATTAAATAAATTCAATGCACACAGACTGAAGTAGTTTAAGTCTTTGGTTCTTTTAATTGTGACGATTTAGGCTCACATTTAACAAAAAAACACCAATTCACTATCTCAACCAATTAGAATACTTCATAAGACCAATAAAAAAAACATTTTTAGTGAATTGTTGGCCTTCTGGAAAGTATGTTCATTTACTGTATATGGGTGATTCTCACGAAATCTTGGTTTTAAAAATTTCAAGCATGAAAATTTTAAAAATGCTTAAATTAACTTTTTTTTAAAAGATATTAGTAACAAAGTCTGGAACGCTGTGAACATTAATTAAAATTTTTTAGTTACCATTTAACACCTTTTTGAACATAATTTCCAAAATAAGTCCTAAAAAATCTAATTACCGCAACAGACTGAAAACATCAACACTCTTAGAAAAGCAAATACATTTTCACATTTTAAAAAATGGATTATTAGTAGTCATGCACAGTTACTTAAAATTCTGAAATAATATTTATTTTTAATTTAACAGTTTTTTACATTTTGATTGATTTCTCTCATTACCACAACGCCTTCCACAATTTACAACCAATTTTTTTTAAATATTTCGATGAAACCTGACATTTTTTCAAAATGATGAGACAAAACTGAAAGAACATAATTTGTAGATTCTGCACATGGATTTAAAATCAAAGTACTATTTTTCTATGAATTAAATTAACATCTAATGAACATCTGTTGCGGTAATGATGCATAGGTTTCGGAAATGATTTTAATTATTTCGGTAATGATAATAAGTATACTAGTGTGAGATTTATACTGAGACTAGTATACTAGTCTGAGATAATGTAGAAAAAAACTGATAATATTTGCACAATCATGCATTCAATTTCAAAACAGTTTTATTGTGTAGTGCTCAAAAATACAAAAGCCAAAAAAAACAAATTAGGAAAAACATTACAACAGGAATAACTAGGGCAACATTTCAACGTGTACCTAAAAAACTTGAACCATTTTACTATGGCACTAAAAAAAAAACACACATTCTGATTTGTCAGAACTTGTCACATGTATATTAATTCTACACGCTACACAACATGTTCTGCATAACAAGAACAGATGTGTAGTGTTCACACACCTAAAACATAAAACACACCATACACTTCTAATTTATGGAAGTTGTCTATTTCATAGTGGTTGTTTCAAAATGAAAAAAAATAAAAATCAATATGAATTAATTGGCAAGGTATTGAATTAATTAGTTGTGGTGTAAGCAGGAAAATCCAATACAAAAAAATCAGTTAACTGCACTTAAGGAGGTTAAATGACACTCTGCTTCACTTGGTGGTAGCATGCAAATGAACATCATATGGTGTCAGTGTTTTACACATGTTTGTTTGTGTACTTTGCCCAGATCTCAGGCAACACACAGAAGTGTCGAGCTGAGGATGTGGCAGGTTGTGGCTCTGGAATGATGCCCTTTATGTCATCAAAGTAGTACCAGACTTTTTCTCCCTCGTATCTTATGGATGGAATGAAAAATTTGTTTGGTCCAGCACAACTCATTGTGTCAACTTCATGCTGACCATCTACAATCTAGAGAGTAAAAATAAATAAATAAACAAATACATAAATAAATTAATAAACGTAAGGATTTTTCATAAACAACAACACATCCATAGCACCAAATACTTCTTCATACCTGCATGATGGTACCAGGGAACAGTTCTCCGTCATATTGTACAAGGACCCACTTTCCTACTTCCAAAACTGACTCAGCGTTCTCCTTTTCAGACTCCACATTGTCTCGGAAGTCAAACTCCTTTGGACTGAAACATCCACAGGCAAAATCACAAAAGCAGGATACTTCTCTGGTGTAGATAAGGCCTGGTTTTGTCGATGTCAGCTAACAGAGAAAAGAATAGTAATTTTAGATTGAATTACAGATATTAAATATTAAAGATATTAAATACAGACGTA
Organism: Schizothorax lantsangensis; assembly: GCA_027422415.1. Lineage (NCBI taxonomy): Eukaryota > Metazoa > Chordata > Actinopteri > Cypriniformes > Cyprinidae > Schizothorax > Schizothorax lantsangensis. The sequence continues at coordinate 1,216,630 of CM049854.1, forward strand.
CTAATATCAAATAACAGATAAATAACATCTTTTAATCTTAAACTTCTCTCTTTTAGAGTTTTCAGGAAATTACCTCAATGAACCCACCTAACTGTCTCTTTTTAGTTTTGTCCATACTTATACTTCCACAGTAATTAAACATTTCGGTACTCAGTTTATTTTAAACCATTTCTTGTTTACCGCTTTAAGAATATTTAATCCAGCAACTAAACATAAAAAATAACTTTTTCTCCTTTTAGGTAAAGTTACTTTAGCCTATTTGCGTTGTGTTTGAAAATGTTGTTCAATGTGTTTACTCACCTGATGAATTCTCATTGTCCCAGGTACTGACTTCAGGTCCGGTGGTACTAATTCGGCACTAGTTTTGACATCTTCCTCCATAATTTTAAAGAGCCTTACAGATGAATGGAGATTTAGCTGCTCAAAAAGAGTGTCAGCATCTGGTATGCTGGTACCGTAGGACACAATTCTGTCAACCAGGTTTTTCAAGGCACCACCCACTCCATCAGGAGCACCCTTTCCATGGGATGCCTCTGTGAAGTTCCATGTTACACAATTAAATCCTCTCATGAATGGCACTGTCGAGGCTAGATAAAAGTTGGTTTTGTTCCGGTATTGAGATGTGGGCCCATCTGAAATTAAGTGGATGTTCCTTGCATTTGGATGCTCGTCTCGTATGCTCCTCAGTACCGGGTCAAGGTGAGCCCATGTGGCTATGACATTGTGCTGAAGACAGTCTGAAAGCGATGCAAAGGACTTCACCTTCCCCCCCACTGAGATAAATAACTCCAGTATGGAGGATTACCTGCTGGTTGCCACCTCCAAAGTGAGTTTCTTTTATTTCTCTGCTATATTTACAAGCGTAGTTCTCACTGTAGTCAACATGAACTACTACTTCATTCTCGGTAAGGGACTCTCTCAATTTCTTCAGTCTTTCAGACTGATGCTTGATGTTGTAAATGTGTCTTGAGAATTTTGAGAGGTGGCCCTGTGTCAGTTCTACAAGCTTTTCAATGGAGGTATGTCTCTTCTCAAGAAAAACATTCCTCACTTCCTTCTCTTCAGTGGGCCCACCTGTACTTTTTTTTGGTACAGATTTTGTAACCCACTCTTCCCATATTATGATGTTTTCTTTCAGTGAAAATCCAGTGTTGTGGGAAATTTCTTATTCTTGCAATTGCTGCATGTCCTGTACATGCAGGACATATCATTGTCACTACACACACTGGCCTGCACAATGTCCCTTGGAGAGGATGTGGCTACGATTCCTAGCTGATGCAGCTTTTTTATCTTCAGGCCAAAATTTTCATGTGTTTTACAAGCACATGTTTCTCTATCTTTTATTCTACGGTGGACAATCCAAAATGGCTTAAGTTTACAGAACTGAGACATGGAAAGTTTGTGCCTGGGATTCTCAGACTGAAATCTTCTATGAAGATTTGCCATGTTGTCTGTCAAGGCTCTCTTGCGAAATATCTGGCCCTTTTTTCGAATTTCACCAGATTTGCCATTTATTACAGTCAAAACTTCATCTTGGTGAAAGAAGTGGCTAACAATTCTACACATTAATCTTCTCTGGTTGTTGGGTAAATTCTCTGGTGACTTCTCTTTCTGGATATTTTTTGGACCTCTCTGCCTTCCATGTTCACAAGTCCCAGCTTTCTCTCCCTCTTCTCAAGTCTTCCCAGTCTTTTCCTTAGGTTTATAGTCTCTTTAGTCCTCTCCAGAAGCTTCGCTTCCATGTTGCGCAACTTTTCCCTCAATTTTGATAGTGTTTTTTTTCTTTTCTTCGTTTTGGGTGATTCTTTTGGGGTAGATGTATTTATTTGTCTTGGTGCCTGTATCTCATTTTTTGGGGGAGTCGAGTTGATGTCATTACGCTGTAAGAAAAAAAAAAAAAGAAGTAGTTGGTAACTCAAAAACTTAAAAAAAGACAGCTAAGCTTGCTAAGCTTTGGAACTTTCGAGAATAGTGTATGTTGTTTTAGTTTAACTTAATTACAGTTATTAAAATTACAATTATACTCAGTTACTTTAACTTGTGTAGACCAAACCGAGAATTCAGTACACCATACAGATATACTTATTGAAAATCTTATTCACTCTAATAGTGACTTGAAATAAAATAGGACTGTTACAATAATTAATATTAATTATTTTTATTCTTTATTTTATTTTATTTATTTATTATTATTATTATTATTACTGTTAATATAATTTAAAAAACACTAAAAAGCTCAAATGTTAAATCTTAGTAACAAATGTTTGTCATCATAAATATTTTGGCAAAAATACACAAGTTATTCAGGAGCATAATCTGTGATCAATTAGTTGGACCTGACCATAAAACCTGACATTTTAAGCTCCTGCTTTTTTAATATTTTAATAATATAAGTTGTTCTTACTAAATGAACTATAATTTTACGTATTTATAATGTTGACTTCAACATTTGAAAGTTCAGTCAACCTTTAAAATAGATTTATTTGACAAAATTTGAAATTTGATTTTTTTTTTAACTGGGTCATGTACCTGCTGAGACAAGAATGGCTGTTCTTTTGGGGCAGCTTCTTGAAGATTTTCTTGAACTTCATTTGCTTCTTGAATAAGCTGAAGTGAATCATCTTCCTCACTAGATGGTGTTGTGTCTAGTACAGCTTTAAGCTGTTTCTTTCTTTTATAATAATGCTTTGAGTTTTCCCGCCACTGTCTTTTTTTTTTCATGTTGCTTTGTAGTCAGCTCTTCAGTTTTCTTTATTTTGCCAGTTTGTTTTCGTTTTTGATACCTGGAACCGGAAAGAAAGCATGACATTAAATAAGCATGTCTCATAACATGGGGGAAAAACCTTTTATTTACATTTACATTTATGCATTTAGCAGACGCTTTTATCCAAAGCGACTTATATTGCATTCAAGTTACAGTTTTTACATTTGATCAGCTCTTGCTTTCCCTGGGAATCGAACCCATGATCTTGGCGTTGCTAGCACCATGCTCTACCATTTGAGCTACAGGAAAGCTTTTATGTACACATCTTCATATAGTATAGACTTGATGCTTGTGTGTGTGCGTGTGTGTGCGTTCTATACTGGGCCTGAAGTTGTGGGGTGGGGTAGAGCTTAATTTTAGTCTTTGAAATGAATTGAAAAATTAAGTAAACAAGAAAATAAACAAACAAATTACAAACAGAAGAACAAATAACTTTATTTATTAATTCAATTATTACTAAATTGTAACAATTGTAACAAATGTATTAATTTAAACTACTGAAGTTTGTTTTTACTTAAAATTAATGACAGAGTGCAGCAAATTTATTAGGCTGCTATCACTTTAAGAGTCACACAACCAACATGCCTTAGTGTGGCGGGAATTTCCCACAGTATGAACAGTACACTTAATCCAGCACCAAATCCCTGTTATAGTAGTGGCTAAAGGGTTGTGTGTGTGTGTGTGTGTGTGTGTGTGTACTCTCATGTACATTTCCTAACACTGTAGGGTGTTTTTTGCTAATTACACCTGCTGTAACATCTCCAAACCTAACCTCTCTCTCTCCTTCCTTCTGTACTCGTCGAGCAGTTCTTGGTTGCTGTGTAATTTCTCCCTGAATTTTGTCAACCTGGCCTTTGCTAAAGATTTTTTTTTCTCACTTGCTGACTGTCTACAATGAAACAAATCATAAAGCAAAATATCAATATTTAGCAAATTTTAAATTAATATTAAATTTATAAGAGATATTTAAAAGTCATACACAATATGCTTAAATTCTCATTCCCGAAACATAAGTTCTCTTTACCGCAACTGGCCTTAAATGGTTGCGGTATATGAGAATGGTGTTGCGGAGGATGAGGTGCCTCAGTATGTTTTGCTAACAATAGAGAAGCCATGATGGCTTTGCTATTTTTTTCACAGTGCATATAATTAGACCTTAATAAAGTACATTTTCATTAAAAAATTGTAAATCTAACAATTTTCGAAATGTAGAAAACTTCCTGTTTCGGTAATGATAATCAAAATGTCGTGTTAACATTCTGACAATATAATTTTTAACATTTAACTGGAGAGATATAAAAAGATGATCTTACCTGGTAGCCATCCTAAAGTAACTGGCCCATGTGCTCCTTCACTCAAAATCAAAATGGATTTAAATTCTGTATATGTGTGTTTAAACAGTCCTTAAAAAATGTTGCGGAGGATGAGAACATCAGGCATGGACACATCATTTTCCTACTTTTTTTCATTATTATTATACATGAATATTCAGTAAATATTTTTTTCTGTCATCTAAAATAATATAGTGGAACATTCATTTATTTATTTTTTCTAAATATTTTTGTTAATTTGTTTAAATTACAACATAACACACATTCAAACAGCCGGACGCATTGCGGTAATGATAATTTCAGCAGAAAATGCAGTAAAATAGAAAAATTATTAATTCTAATGTTGAAATTACACATTGTGCAAGGTAGAGAACTGTATTGTCTTCATTCTGATGTTTTTTCATTTTACTAAATTACACGTTTTATATTTAAAATCATTAGTGCCATGGTGTTTTAATGGTTTCGTGAGAATCACCCACATGTACTCAATACTTGGTAGGGGCTCCTTTTGCTATAATTACTGCCTCAATTCGGCGTGGCATGGAGGTGATCAGTTTGTGGCACTGCTGAGGTGGTATGGAAGCCCAGGTTTCTTTGACAGTGGCCTTCAGCTCATCTGCATTGTTGGGTCTGGTGTCTCTCATCTTCCTCTTGACAATACCCCATAGATTCTCTATGGGGTTCAGGTCAGGCGAGTTTGCTGGCCAAGCACACACAGTAACACTATGGTCATTGAACCAGCTTTTGGTACCTTTGGCAGTGTGGGCAGGTGCCAAGTCCTGCTGGAAAATGAAATCAGCATCTGCATAAAGCTTGTTAGCAGAAGGAAGCATGAAGTGCTCTAAAATCTCCTGGTAGATGGCTGCGTTGACTGTGGACTTCAGAAAACACAGTGGACCAACACCAGCGGATGACATAGCAGCCCAAATCATCACTGACTGTGGAAACTTCACACTGGACTTCAAGTAACATGGATTCTGTGCCTCTCCACTCTTCCTCCAGACTCTGGGACCTTGTTTCCAAATGAAATGCAAAATTTGCTTTCATTTGAAAAGAGGACTTTGGACCACTGAGTTTTTTTTCTCCACAGCCCAGGTAAGATGCTTCTGACGTTGTCTCTGGTTCAGAAGTGGCTTGGTAGCCCTTTTCCTGAAGACGTCTGAGCATGGTGACTCTTGATGCACTGACTCCAGCTTCAGTCCACTCCTTGTGAAGCTCTCACAAGTGTTTGAATCAGCTTTGCTTGGCAGTATTCTCAAGCTTGCAGTCATCCCTGTTGCTTGTGCACCTTTTCCTAGCCAAATTCTTCCTTCCAGTCAACTTTGCATTCAATATGCTTTGATACAGCACTCTGTAAACAGCCACACCTTTCAGTAATGACCTTCTGTGACTTATCCTCTTTCTGGAGGGCATCAATGTTCGTCTTCTGGATCATTGCCAAGTCAGCAGTCTTCTCCATTATTGTGTTTTCAAAGAACAAGAGATACCCAGAATTTATACTGTAGGGATGGTCATTAATTGAAACTCAAATGTAAATATTCTAATATTTTGAGATACTGATTTTTGACTTTCATGAGCTATAAGCTCTAATCATCAAAATTAAAACAAAAAAACTTTTGAAATGTTTTACTTTACATGCAATGAATCTAAAATATATGAAAGTTTCACTTTTTGAAATAACTTACAAGAAAAAATTAACTTTTTCACAACATTCTAATTCATTGAGATGCACCTGTATAGTGTATTTTTTTTTCATTCTATGGAAGTCATTGGGGGCAACTGTCTGATTACCAGTATTGTTCCAAATATTATTTTGCATTCAACAGCAGAAGGAATCTCATACAGGTTTAGAACAACAACAGAATTTTCATTTTTGGGTGAACTATTCCTCTAAAGCAGCCTAATATCTGCTGTTGCCATTTGTGTCAATAATGTAAATCAAACATCAGAAAGAAAATCACTTACTGTCCATGGCTGAATCACTTTTGTAAAAATAAGAATGAATGTATATTGAATACAGTGGACACCATTCAGTCTATTTGTTCTTTTTCTTTATAGTGTACATCATAATGTTATTCAGTGCTTATTCAGTGCATTTCTTATGATCTTTGTTCTGTTGTAGCCTAATTTGTGACTGTTTACTTGTCTTCAGTAAGCTTATTTTTACTTAGGCTAGTATTATCTTTTGTGATATTGAAATTGGTAACAAAAATTATGAAATTTCAGTGCATCAATAATTTTGATATGGGATAAAAAACTATTTAAGGCTTTGTATATATATATATATATATATATATATATATATATATATATATATATATATATATATATATATATATATATATATATATATAAAGCTTTAAATAGTATTTTTATCCCATATATATATATATCATTATTGTGATGGGGGGTCCTGCAGTAAGTCATAGCCCCGGGGCCCAGTACAGTCTTAATGCGGCCCTGCCTGTGGGAGAAAATGTTATTTGCACAATTTTTATGTATTTTATTTTGTTATTTTAAAGCACTATGATTTAACAGTACTTGCAGTAAGTGCAAATTGTGATAGTAGTTATTTACACTAAGTGTAAATAACAAAAATAATTGTTCTTGTAAATAGTGTTAGATGCTACATATACTGTACAGTAGCGTAAATAGCGACCAATACTACTTGCAATTCAGGGACTACAGTTTTTACACTTGGCACTTTACTGATCCTATTACTATTCGATCACGGAAAGACCAGGTGCAAATGCCCACTAATAATAGCATGCTCACTGCACTTATACTGTATACTTTACATTTGAGGTGAGCAGCCTCACTTCAGGGAAAACTGTTTGTGTTTTAAAATTACATATTACTTGTATGTCATTAAATAATGTTTCGATTTCAATCTCCCTCAATATGTAACAAAATGTGTTTGGAAAAGTTTTGAAAATACTGGTTTTAGAAAATGGTTCAGGAAGGAAATGCAATAACCAGTTCATGGTTGTGTTTTTTGCTGGACAGTGAAACTATATGAAGAGTTTATTGTCGACATTCTATGGTAAACATGATACAAAAAATCATAGGGAGAGTATGAAGTAATAATATTAATCATGTTCCACATTAAAAAGCCTTATTGCAATTTTTTCTATTTAAATGTATGAAGGGCATCAAACATTGTAAAATAAAGGTGTTTAATGCGGTTGTTGATTATCAAATGTTAAAATGCTGGGCCATGACTAAATATTATAAATACCTGAATTTTGTACATTCATCAAGATGACATACCTTTAACATGATTAAATTAATGTGTTTTTCTTCACCCCATGTGCTTTTGTATAAGGAAGTATAACAACATAAATATCTGGTGCATTTTTGGCTGTGTTCATGTATCTCTGGGATTTGATTTATATTTTTTTTTTAAACTGGTTTATCGTGTTTGTTGTCAACAAACAAACGAGAGCCATGAAGCTTGTAATCATGACAATGTTTTGGGGGAACTATGGGGAAGTTTTGATATGATGTGATCAAAACTTCCTTATAATTCAATGCTGGTCAGACCAATCGGACGCTATACTGCAGGACTGTTTTGATCACGTGGACTGGGACATGTTCCGGGCAGCGTCTGATGACGACATAGAGGCGTACTCAGATTCTGTAATGTGTTTCATCAGGAAGTGCGTAGAGGACGTGGTTCCGACAAAAACAATCCATATCTACCCCAACCAAAAACCATGGATTAACAGCGATGTTCGAGCAGCCTTGTCAGCGCGGATATCTGCCTTTAAATCCGGGAACTTTGATGATCGAAAACAAGCCAGTTACGATCTCAGGAAATCCATCAAAGCCGCCAAACGACAATATAAAAACAAAGTTGAAGAACAATTCAACACCAACAACGCAAGAAGCATGTGGCAGGGCATCAATAACATCACAGATTTTAAAGGGAATAAACCAGCTACAGTGAACATTGCCGCCTCTCTACCGGACAAGCTTAATCTCTTTTATGCTCGTTTCGAGGCTCACAACACCGCCCACACAGAGAGCGCTCCCGCGGCTGTTGCAGAGGAGGTGAGTGCAATCTCCATTTCTGTCGCGGATGTAACCCGATCCTTCAAACGGGTGAATATCCACAAGGCTGTGGGTCCTGATGGCATCCCAGGCCGTGTGCTCCGAGCATGCGCATTCCATCTAGCCGGGGTTTTCACAGACATTTTCAACCTCTCCCTCTCTCTGTCTGTGGTTCCCTTATGCTTCAAAAAATCCACCATTGTGCCCATACCAAAGAAAAATACAATCACATGCTTGAATGACTGGAGGCCTGTTGCTCTGAAACCCATCTTCAGCAAGTGTTTTGAGAAACTCATCAGAGACTACATCTGCTCTGTGCTGCCTGCCTCACTGGATCTGCTGCAATTTGCATATCGCAGCAACCGTTCCACAGACGACGCTATTGCCTTCACCCTGCACACTGCTCTCTCCCACCTGGAAAACAAGAACGCCTATGTGAGGATGCTGTTTGTAGATTACAGCTCCACATTCAATACCATAGTGCCTGCCACACTGGTTGAGAAGCTCCAGACTCTGGGACTGAACAGATCTCTGTGCAGCTGGATCCTGGACTTTCTGACAGGCAGAAGTCAGGTGGTCAGAATGGGCAACAACACTTCATCTCCCCTGATCCTCAACACTGGTGCCCCGCAGGGCTGCGTTCTCAGCCCACTCCTGTACTCCCTGTACACACACGACTGTACAGCTACACACAGCTCCAACGTCATCGTCAAATTCGCTGACGACACAACGGTGATAGGCCTGATCACTGACAATGATGAGACGGCCTACAGAGCAGAGGTGAGTACCCTGACTAAATGGTGTCAGGAGAACCACCTCTCACTCAACATCGACAAGACCAAGGAGATGGTGGTGGATTTCAGGAGACAGACCAGAGAACACACACCCATCACCATTGACAAGACACCTGTGGAGCGGGTAAACAGCTTTAAGTTCCTCGGCGTTCACATCACCAAGGATCTCACATGGTCCACTCACACAGACGCAGTGCTGAAGAAGGCACATCAGCACCTCTTCTTCCTGAGACGGCTGAGGAAGTTTGGAACGAGCCCCAGCATCCTCAGATCATTCTACACCTGCACTGTGGAGAGCATCCTGACCGGCTGCATCACCGCCTGGTTTGGAAACGGCACCGCTCTCCTGCCTCTGTCGAAGAGTTTTATTAATCAAAATATAAATTAATCAAGTATAATCAATGTAAATATAAGACATTTATGTATCAATTTATTCTTCTATTATAATCATGTGTATTTGCCTGCGTGTATAGAAGTCTGTATGAGAATGAGGCAGACATATGGTCAAGCTGCGTGTCCTGTTTTGACATTAGACAAAATATATGATGAGGCCTCTTTGGTCACAGAACATAAAATTAAGGCCTCCTGTCTGCTCCTGGGTGGCAGGCTGGAAAGACCAAAAAAGGTAAAACGCATATGTATGAAATGTATTGAACACGCCTAGAGGAAAAACTATTTAAAGAGGATGTAAAAAGATATTCAGGAGAGATTTCCTGCAGGGTCTCTCTGCTTTTTTGTCTGATGATAATAAAAGTCTCTCTTCTGGCATCAAAACCCCAAGACTTTGAGAATGATTCCTCACAGCACCGGCAGAAGCCACCACACCTCCTGTATGACATTTTGACACACCTCAGCAACCTGTCAGTCACACTGCAGAAGTCATTAGTGACTTTGGCTGAGGCTCAAAGCTGCCTCTCCACAACTTTTTTTTACAGAAGTATAAGTCAAGGTGTTCATTCTTAATTATGTTACGTGGTGTTACATTTCCATCATAAACTTATTCATTATAAAGGAGTAGTTGGCTCCATCTGTGCTTGCATACTTGTCACATAAAATCTCAAATTTGCTTACCCTAGACCGGGTCCTAAGTTGAGGTCAGTGCTGGAAGCTGATACATATGAGAAAATTCACCTGAAGCCTGCTAATGCTGAACAGCTGGATATGGCCAAGAAACAGCTTATAGATTCTCTGTGCAATTGCCTCACTAAAAGACTTCAAGTTCAAGTTGAGCTTTATTGTCATTCCGCTACATGTGGGGACATGCAGTGGAACGAAATGTCGTGCCTCACAGGACCACGGTGCTACATAAATACAGACATACAACAATGAAGTAGAACCCTATAAACCTATACACAGTAGGGGTCGACCGATATGCGTTTTTCAGGGCCGATGCCGATACCGATTATTACAGACCAACTAGACCGATAACCGATATTTTGAACCGATATATGTCTGGTGTAAAAATGACAATTAATGTCAAAATTTAGAATAACAAGGGCTCTGACAAAACCTGCCTTCCCTGGTGTTGGTTGCACTTCTTACTCTTGTCTTGCTCCATGCATCCATCTACAATACGGGTAATATAAAGAGAGAGTTAAAAGTGGGGCCACTGTAGGGCTGCACGATATATTGCATGCGACCGTCATGTGCATCTCTTAAGTAAAGCCGGTTCTGTGACTAGCACCAAATCTCCATCACATGCTTTCCAACCCAGTAGATGGAGCGGAAGTCAATACACAGAGCCGTAGTTCACTGACAAGCTACGCAATTCGTGCTCATAATCACAGATGAATCGCCTTCGATAATGAACGTGATGTTGCGTAGCTTGTCAGTGAACCACAGCTCTGTGTACCAAATGCCGCTCCATCTGAAAGCAGGTGATGGAGATTTACTGCTAACCACAGAACCGGCTTTACTGACAATCACATGGTCAGCACATGACTATCGCATGAAATATATCGTGCAGCCCTAGGCCACTGTATGCTTCATGATTAAACCTATGTATACTGTACTACAGCTAAACAGCTTGGGGAAATGTAAGTATTTGGCTTCAATAATTTACATGTTGGAAATGTATGTGTAATAGCATAACCTCTCATAATTCTTCATTAATTATTTTCTGATGATTAAATCATAACCTACAAGAGGTGACTATTCAATTCATCATCTTGCACATCAATTGGTTAACTTAAAAAGCACAATGTATATAATAAGTGTAAATAATTTAATTGTCTTCATAGCTCCATTGTAGAAGTTAAGAAGACCGCAACTATTTTAATGAAACTATAACACTAATAGCCTGTTATAGGCACACCTGGTTCAATAGCCTATATCTTAATCTTGGCCTATGTGACAGTATCTTAATCTTGGCCTATGTGACAGTATCTTAATCTTGGCCTATGTGACAGTAATTTCCATTAGTTTTAATTTACAGTGCAGTGCAAATGAAGGCATAAAACATTAATTTCATTTATCTTTTAATCAAATGAGAGTTAAACTCTATTTTTGGCAAACAAATGGGTTTACAATTAAAACATGGAAGAAATAGCGTATTGTGTGATTATTCTTTTAAACAAAGTAGTAATAATTGTTGTAGTAGTATTAGTAGATAAAACTTTTATTTTGACGGGTTGCCATGAGGACCTCTTAAGTTTCTGTAGCCTATGTATGATATGACGATCGTTTTACTCCAATGAAACGGTCAGATGCTCATGAAGTGACTCTCAGAGCAGTTCTGGGGATGTTGTTCATGTATTTATGTCCTCATTTAGTGAGACGGCAGATGCTGAAAACACAGCGAGCAGTCGCGCACTTCTCTGTGTGTGTGTATGTGTGTGTGTGTGTGTGTGTGTGTGTGTGTGTAGTAAACACCGCGCATCTGTGCCATTCACATATACAGAGACACACAGAACATGCAGAATTCATATTTAAATAGTCTTTTTGCGGCTTAATGTTTACAGATACTAGTCCATAGCGCGAGTCGATTTAAGTGTACTGACCTACTTTTGATTAATTCATCCAAACTTTGGATGAATTAATCACCACTGCTTACTTGGGGACGTAAGCAGTGGTGTCCTGAAGGCTATGCGACTGATCAGTTTCCAAAGCTGGCCAGATGCAGACATGAGTACAGGTTAGTATTTAAATGTATAAGCTTTAACCAACACCTTTTAATAGGAAAGATGACAGTATTATGGAACATAACATATTTTATAAATATGATGTATTTTAGACTTTGGCGACATTGACGTGGAAGAGCTCACACATCATTTCAAGCCTCTTCTCTTGTCAGCTGGAGTGGATGTTGACTTGATCCTGGATCAATGGACTGTACTAAAGTCACGACTGTACCAGCAAATGGGGCCCTTAGAGAAGATAACCTGGCCTGCGGTGAACAGGATGCTGGGCCACGAGTGTCCTCATATTCTTCAACTTTTTGACCTCATACTTGCCATCCCATCATCTTCTGCTGACTGTGAACGAGGTTTTAGTGTAATGAAGTTGGTGAAAACTGACTGGCGTGCAAGACTGAAGGCTGAGACACTCTGTGACCTGCTTACTGTCCAGCTGAACTCTCCTGATATCATGCACTTCGATCCCTCCAACGCCATTGAGGTATGGCATGCAGACAGTTTACGCTCCCGCAGACCAGAGTTCACGCGCAAAGACCAAGCTGAAAAACATTAGAGGACATCTAAGCATTTCTAGACCTAAAAGAGTTATTTTTGCAACATCTACCATTTTAGAAGACTCGGTTTCTTCTTTCTATTTCTCTATTACTTCTTTTGTTTGAATATGAAATTCAGATTTTATATTAAATATTAATAAAATATACAACAAATGTTGATAAATAAAGATGTGACATAGTTAATGTGGTTATTTTCTTTCGTTCTTTGTCTTTACGGTCTAGATTAAAATGAAAACATTTCTTAAATAACAACAAAAAGCAAAAACAACATATACGATTTTGTATTTTTAACCTGTCAATCAACGCTGACATGGGGTCATAAATCATCAATTTGACACATGGTATTGGATACAACTACTGTTGTGTTTGTTTAACTTTTCTGTTTGGGAGATAAATGAGCCTTTAAAAGGTATAAATATTCCTCACTTTAGCTTGAGCTCACAAAAATAGATGGCTGGCAACTGCTAAATGTTTTATAACTACCTGACTTAATCATGAATTACAGCAGGAATATGTGTTAATAAAGCATTTATTAACACACTGAGCAATTATTATCATGTCTCTAAATAATAAGAATTATAAATGTACATTTAAATAGTTTATTATACTATTTACTAATGCTTAGCTAATGATTCATAGTGTGCAGTTATAAAGTGTTACCGGGAATAAAGTCAAATGTGCCTTTTACCCCTGTGTGCCTTTAGCCCTGTTGTACCCTACAATTACACAACTGTATCTTACAGTTATCACTAATTCTCTCAAAACGACTACTTTTGTTAGTAAAACATGGCCACAATTTACTAAAACGAGGACAATAGTTCTGAAATCAATAGGCCTATTTATTTTTTGCATGATGTGTGGGGCTCGGTATTAACTTTTTTTTAAATGTAGTTTGATAGATAAATTGTCTGTATTTCAGTGGGCATTTTTGCATATTATTGAAAATCAGGGTGTGATGCGTGATAAATCACCATGTGTTAGGTTACTATCTATTTGTTAAGTTAATAAGAATTGTAGTTTGTTCAACATAAGTAAGGAATAATTGACTTCGGTCTGTTGAATTATTAGAAAATAATGCACACCCAAGGTGGAGATGCTGCCACAACACGAAGCGGAGTTACACCATTACACCTCGGGTTTGCATTATTTTTCTAATAATTCAACGGACCGAAGTCAATTATTCCGCTTATACTACGGTTACCACACCTCAACACATCAAGCAGATGATATATTTCAAGGCATTCGTCCATTTTTCTACTTAAATCGCTATTGTGAGTAGGATTATTTCTTCCGCATCTCATCCAATGCCTCCCTTGCTAATTCCAAAACGTCATTTTAGACCTAGTAACGGAGGTTTGAGCCATTGATAGACTAATGCAGTTAATACAGTTATGAGAGAGAGAGAGAGAGAGAGAGGTTACCTCTGTGAGTCTGTGCGTCTCTCAAAAGTGTTTGGCATAAATGTCTCTAGTTACAGTGAAACTTTAAGTTAATTTTCTTCACGAACAGCGCCGTTGTTGTTACCTCGCTTGTGAGAAGTCATGTACAGTTAGTTTTTAAGTTGTTAAACTGTTACTGATAAAATCATCAGAGTAGCGCTAACAACATTAGCGTGTATGTTAGCGTGTGTGCAAACTGTGCTTCTGTGAGGGAGAGAGAGCAGGAGAGATAGCGTATGTGCTTTCCGTACATAATAAAACATAATTTGTTGCCAAAATCATGGAAATATTTTGTAGTTTTCATCCTATTGTTTAGTATGTTTATTTGTTTGGCCAGTGTCGTTGTGGGTTTTGATTCTTTTGCTGTTTTAGGCTGTAAGGACCTTTGAAATAACTCAAATCACTTGGCTAAGTGATATGGTCATGTAATGCGGTCAAGAGCTGCCTGGAACTACGTTTGCCGTGCGTTTCCCTGAAAATAATTGCACACCTTAAGAGCGTTCATCAGCCAATCAGATTCAAGCATTCAACAGCCCCGCAGTATAAATAATTTAAATAAAACAGTCTGGGAAAGAACCCCTAGAAGTACAAGACGTATTTCACTTATCACAGTTTTGTGTTTCAGGTTGATACAGACAGTCTGAGAATACAGACAGTCTCAGTCTGAGACAGTCTGTTTTTTTTTCAGATTGTTTTTATTCTTTTATTATCATTATTATTTTTAACAGTTACATCTTTCTTCCAGGAAAAGCCACAATAGGTATTATTGTCAAAGACAGATGGTTGCTGTAGTGTTTACTGGAAATGTGCCATTGTTGTAGTTTTAGGATCATCTTATTGGAGGCCAAGCTCCAGGAAAGTGCATGCGGTGGAAAGGACTGTATTCAGACAGTGGCAGCAGAGGAGTCTGAGGTAATTCAGTGTAATATAAGAAATTTCCTGCAAATTACAAAGCAATTTATAAAGTGTTGTCTACCAAAGTTTTGGGCTACCACAGCCAAATAAAAATACAATACGTCATTTCAGTGAACAGACATAAACTAGATATATATTTCTGCAAATTTGTTTGCATAATTTATAATGGGGAGAAATATAAAACCATAAATGTGTCTTAAAACATCAATGCCTTTGTAAAAATAACATGCAATGTGGCTAAATCTACTTAAGTAATTTATCTAGTCGTGGCCAAACTGTTGTCTATGACTATGTGTGCACTTGTAATTGGGGTTTTTATTTTATTTTCCTAGTCCTCCTATGAATGTGGAAGCGCAAAGACTGTGTTTGTTCTGTTTCACGAAGATCTGAGCTTCTTAAATACTATCAGCTTCAACACATTATTCCTGTCCATGCATCTATTTCAGCTGTCCATGTATCTGTAAGACATGGAGTGCATTCTTGAGCTGATTGTCTAGATGTCATCAGGCATCTGCACAAACTGAACTGACCATATTCAAGTCTCTTAAGCAATTGCAATCAACTTTCAAATTGAAAACAGTATTTTCAACATATACCACAGCATTTGCGAACAGTGAGTACAAAACAAATACTTATGGTTCATTTCAAACTCAGAGAAGCAGAAATCATAAGGATTGTTCAGTAAATGACTTAAAGCCAGAAATACTTGAGAAACGGGCATCAAACTTCGATCTTTTTCCTTAGGAAAGGTTGGAAGGGAAGGAGTTCTTAATTTGTTTGCATCACATACAACCTGCAAATTGATTGAGTGAAAAAAGCCTTTCCTATTTACAAAAAAGTACTCATTTTTAGATGGTGCTTGAATGTGTACACGAGTATAATCAATATAGCTAAAAATACCGGGTATGCTGAAATATCTTTGAGATTTGTCCTGATTTTGAAGGGCCAGAGACACTTGTATCACCCAGCAACCTGTTCTTCTGTTTACATTGACCGTATCAGCCAATGTATTTTGGAAAGATCCACTGGCATAAAATGGAAGAGATATTTCTCCCTGGAGGGCAAATAGGAGACTTTTTTTCTTCTGCCACTTCTTTAATAAAAGGACTGTGGAGGTTCACTAGATCACAGCATAGCTGAACTAGTTTATTCGCAAAGTGCCACTGATGAGTTGGGAAAAATTTCAGGATTTGAAATTCTTTTAAACAGGCAATAGCCCTCTCAACATGAATCCTGTTCTGCGCAATCAGCTTTGTAGCATGTGCTTGTGTCAGTTGGCCATGATTGAGAAATGGGGGAATGTTTACTGTGACTGGAAATGAAGAAGAACAGTGAACTTGTGTCTTTCCAAACACATGAGACATTGGTCAATCTTCAAAGTGACGCGAGTAAAGATATAGATGTTAGAGGAAGGATGAAGAGATATGAATGGTGAAGACAACTACTGTGAAAACACAGAATTATATTTTTATTGTTACTGACAGACGGTTCAAACGATATACAAACTAAAAAAGAACAAACTAAAAGCAAAGCTTTAAGCAAAGAAAACATCAAATGTTAAAAAGTGGGGGGGGGGGGGGACACAAACTAAACAGGCATACAGTAGATGTAAACAGATAACTATTTACATCTTACTGCTCAGCTGACTGAACCTCTGAAACACGGCGGTTGATGTGTTTCAGAATTAGCCTCATGGGCAGCCTGGAGATAATCCACGTTACCAGAGTAGATGCTCTCAGGGATTGCACAGACCACCGAGTCACTGGTCAAAAAGTGGCATGTTTCGTGGATCTCCGAGACACTGATTATTTGTGCTTCGGTTTCTTGGACCTGCCCCTCAGCAATCTGTAAGTTAAAAAAAGAAAAAGCAAATAAAATCAAATTAGTACTGGAAGTGTCAAGTGTTACACTGCATCCCAATTCACCTGCATATACTATGCCCAAAAAATATGTACTCTTTTTGTGAACAAAGAGTACATACTTTAGAGTGTGTAGTAGAAAAGCAGGCAAGGTTTGGGACATAATACTTTGTCATAATTGCCTCCTTTAATGCTTGGTTACGTGCACCCAGTTACTGTTTAAAGTACGCAGTGCAGTTTAGAGACCCAGTGAGTCAATGTATAGAAAAATTGTATAGATTTTCTTTAAAATATACTTAGAAATATGCTGCTGAGGCTTCTGGAGTCTGTAACCTGCATTATGCACTTTAAATCATCTCGCCACAGTTCAAATCCTCCACATTCAATGTCAGAGTGTTAGGAGTGTGCGTGGATCTGGACTTTAAGTTTAGACTGGAAACAGTAGACCATCTGGGTGTCTTTGGATACTTATTTCAACATACTACGCTTCGAGACACACTAAATCTAATTCTGAATTCTGTTTAGGACGGATAGTATGGGAACTGGGATGCAGCAAGTGTATCAGTGCTGCAACACTACAGTGCTAGTATATTTATTTCTGTATAAATTTGCTAATCTGGATATTAAATTCTTGTTTATTGACCTGTCGTATTAAAAAAAGATTAGAGCATCAGATTATAGTCATGCTTGTATTCAGAACAGCTGTGCTTTCGTTCATGTGATATTCATTAATAGACATTTAGAGTAACAGCTCCAAAATGCATGTTTTATGACACAGCAGATGTATATGTTGTGCATTATGTACCTTCACACAGATGTGAAATGTTCCTCAGCTGTCGTTGAGCATGCAGAGATGAAGATGTGTAATAACAACCTCATGGCATGCATACAGATCCGTCAGCGCCTCATCCCTCCACAACAACACATCAGAAACTTTCACCACACCTCAGGTGAAGATCCAGGACGGGAACTCGAGTGCACACAACTGGAAAATTAAAATTCACAAGTGAGTGTAGCATCTCTCAGTTCTGTTCCTGGACTTGAACGTTTATTTGATTAAATTCACCCAATTTAGGTTAATTAATCTTAGATTAGGGAACATGTTCACTGTTAATGTTCACATGTTCACATTGAATATGTGTTCCATAATCTATAGTGTAGTAGAGTAGTACAATTGGTAGTGATTGACATTTCAAATAGAATAATGACCTGCATACATAATAATAGATCTTATTATTTGTAAATTGCACCTTTCTACAAACCCAATAACACAGTTAAATAGGAGTAGATGCAAACAACAACAACAACAATAATAATAATAATAATAATGATGATTTGGGGGCAGTCGTGGTCTAATGGATAGCGAATCGGACTTGTAAGTGGAAGGTTGTGGGTTCGAATCTCAGGTCCGGCAGGGATTGTTGGTGGGGGGATTATCCTCCTTCAATACCACGACTGAGGTGTCCTTGAGCAAGGCACCGAACCCCCAACTGCTCCCCGGGCGCTGTAACATGTGCCCACTGCTCGGGGTGTGTGTTCACTTAGGATGGGTTAAATACAGAGAATACATTTCACTACTGGTTATATACTCTCTATGTAATTGTGTATGTGACAAATAAAAATAGTCTTATCTTATTTTATAACAATTAAATAATAATAAGATTATATATTATGATATTTTTGTCTATGTTTGATCTTTATTACAGTCTGAGTAATTGTGAGTTTTGAACAGTTCACTCTCAAGCATCGATCTTGACACAACGATATAATTGCTGGCACAGGTATTGCAGAAATAACTAATAATCTATTCTAGGCAACTTTAAGCTGGAACTGGACGATAGGTAACTCTTAAACTGGTAACACTGCAAAAATTACTAGATAGATTGAAAGAAAATAGATAGAAAGTTCCCTCACTTCTCTGATCTGCCACTGAAGGCTGAGGGAGCCTCCTTCTGAAAATATGTTCACTTCTTGACCGGTCATGCAAGCCCTTAGAAAATGTAAATATTAAAGTAACTATTTATTCTAAACACTTATTAAAAGAGATAAGAATGTCCTGTAACAGGACATTGAGGCGCGTGAGCCCGATGAAACAATCTGTGCTTTCCATTTGAGTGCAATACATTTCTTAGATATTATTAACAACATTTCAGTCAGCTTAATCGCTTGACTATGTCGGAGGTTGGAGTTGGTAAAATTACCTAGTAAACACACCTCTGGGTCCACTGGAAAATTAGGCCGGTCATTTTTGACCAGGAACACCACAAGTGTGATTTTGTTTTTTTAAATTTTGTACAAAACAAAAGCTTTTCAAAACAAATTTCTTGGTTAAACATAAGAGCATGCTAGTGTGATAAACAGTGCAATTATTGTTTCATATTTTATTAAATATTTTCAAAAATATCCACAAATAATGCTTTTTTTCACTCAAAAACTGATGTACGTAAACTCAGATTAATGAGGCCTATGATAAATCAGTTCCAAAAATAAACACAAAACCAGTCCTAATTGAAAGAAAACAAGCTGACCAAAAAACTGATACCAATATTAGATGATAATTATGCATAACCAGAGATTTATAAGCTATTTTTTGTGCCCCGGACATTTTTGACCAGGAACACCACAAGTGTTATTTGAACACAACCTGAGGGTTAAGGTATTCAGGATTACTAAGGCCAAAGCCTCTGGAAGGCAAGCCTGCAACCTTTAGCCAAAAAAAGTGCAATGCCTAATGCTGCCGCTTCGGAGATATGCAGGGAAGGAGATTAGAGGCCATTTAGTTTGAATGGATGTCAATGGAGGTGAGGCTGAATAAACAGCTTTTGTGAGGAAACACCTTATCGTTTAATGAATAGGACCGAACTTGCCTACCACTGAGCTAAAGTAATATGTTTTGAATAAATTCATACTTGTTCAAAACAAATCACTTAAGCAAAGTTTCTACTTTTTTTGTTTATTTTAAAAATATATATTTTTTGTTCAACAAATATGCTGTCATTAAAATGTTAATTTTAAAAATACACAAAATAAAGTTATTTTAACATACAGTGCACAGCATAAATGAGTACACCCCCTCTAAAACTTAACAAATTCAGCAAATACTCTTTACTTAGATGACATGTTAGGGTTCTTTGGAAATATAATGTTCCATCAAGTCTGCTTGATCAATTACCAAAGAAGAATGTCAAAATTATTCAGCAAAATAAGATTTTCTTATCAAAGTGATAAAATGTTGTGTTGCAAAAATGAGTACACCCTCCTGAAAGTTACTAAAAAAAAAAAAGTGTATAGGTTTAAGGTTATTTTTGATCAACAGGTAAGTATATTGAACCAAAACTTTTAAAGACAAGTCATTTCCTGACAATTAAAAGTGTTACATAGCCCATTGAATCATACTCAGACTTAATGCTGGCAGCATTGGAACCACTTGTGAGAGAAGTGCCAGTTGACCTATTTCTTAGCATAAAAGAGGACAATGTTACAAGAGGAATACCAAATTATTATTTTAAGTGTGAAAATTTAGCATAAGTAGCACCGACATTCAAAAACAATGGACTTGTGACAAGGCTCCTGAAATAATCAGGTCTTTACTTTAAGTTTTCATTTAGTGATGAGTCAATTTTTGCTAGAAAAAGAGCAGGAGAAATAGCATGCAAGTGTCTCAGAGCCGGCAAAAGCTATGAAAAGAGTGACACTTTATCTCACAGAGTATGACGCAGCCTGCAGAAGTGACATGCATGGTTGTTGTCACCACTGGAGTTACCTACTGTAGCCAAAGCACAATAAACTCATTTAACCTCTTCCAAGGCCCATATCTACAAAATAGAGACTTCTGGGAATCCATACTCTGGTCTCAAGAGACCAAGTCAATCATTTCGGATCCAAAAGCATCAAAAATGTTCTGTTGTTGCTAGAGGAGGAGTACAGTGAGAAGTGTTTGGTACCCACAGTGACGTTCAGTGGTAGTAAAGCTCTTGTATAGGGATGAATGAGTGCTGAAGGTGTGAGGGAGTTGTGCTTTATCAACGCTGTCATGAATTCACACACCACTGTGTAATGGAATACAAAAACTTGAAACAGAAGATGCTACCCTCCCCTCATTCCCTGCATTATTGGGCATTTTTTCAGCATGACAATGAAGATATTAATTCTCCCAAGGTGAAAATCCTTCAGTGGACATGTATTTCACTCAATCTTATCGCTCTTGAGCGGCTGTGGGGGATTCTGTAGAGACGAGCTGAGCAAAACTCCCCATTAAAGACCAGAGCATTCAAGGAGGTCGTCCTCCAGGAGTTAAACAGGACAGATGTGAAAATTTGTCATGAACTTGTACACTCAGTGCCAAGAAGGGTCAGAGCAGTATACTTAAAGTTCTGGAGGACATACTGAGTACTAGAATATTATACATTTACTGAATTAAATCTAGGGTGTACTCATTTCTGCAGTCCTTCATTTTAACTAAATTGGCTAATTTACTTATCTTACAGAAAATGTTGGCATATATTTTGTCGTTTTTATTAAGTATATGTTTAATACATTTCAATTTTGCCATCTTTCCATGAATTATATTTGTGATCATTAAGAAAATACATATTTTATATTTATTCAGAGGGGGTGTACTCATTTATGCTGTGCACTGTATGTGTCCCTGGACCACAAAACCAGTCTTAAGTGTTGAAAGCGAAATTAATAAATAAGCTTTCCATTGATGTATGGTTTGTTAGGATAGGACAATATTTGGCTGAGATACAACTATTTGAATATCTGGAATCTGAGGGTGCAAAAAAATCTAGATATTGAGAAAATCACCTTTAAAGTTGTCGAAATGAAGTTCTTAGCAATGCATGTTACTAATCAAAAATTAAGTTTTGATATATTTACAGTAACAAAAATTAGAAAATATCTTCATGGAACATGATCTTTATTTTACTGATTTTTGGCATAAAAGAAAAATCGATAATTTTGACTCATACAATATATTTTTTGCTATTGCTACTAATATACCCATGCTACTTAAGACTTGTTTTGTGGTCTAGGGTCACAAATATACATTGTACAAAAAAAATGCAGTTTAGTTGTTTCAAATGAACTTTTTAAGTTGTAACAACTTGAAGTTTCTGAATTTAATTCAACTTAACATCATATGGCACATTTTAACACTTCCCTTTCTTTTTATTATAGCACACATGACAAGTATAAGAGGATTGCTACTGTGTTGTATTGTGTAGAAACTGCAATGGACACCAGTCTCATGTTTGTGTAGACATTTATTCTGTTGGCAACACATTCAACAGTGGTGATCAGTTTCGACAATCACACATGTTCTATAATGAAAGTGAACATCAAACTTGATTTTTACCACACATTTAACAGTGGCTCGAACACAAATCATACAATATACTTCTAAACACATGTCAATATTATGCCATTCACTCTCTGAGCTGGTGTGAATCTAAATGACCCTACTGTAACCAGTTCATTATACGTCAAGATCTGGGCGGAGAGTGCAGGTGGAGTGTGATTAAAGGGCCAAACACAACAATTAGCATAGCAAGTGGAAGCACTTTTTTTTTTTTGTTATCAACATTTTCTTTATTTTTCATACATAACATAACATAACATTCAAAATATAACAAAACAAAACAACAGACACATACTCAATATCTTAAAGTCCAGTCACAAGGGAGGGAGAGAGGGAAGGACAAGAAAAACACAAAAGTCACTCACACATCAATCACGCACATCAAAAATAAAACGCTGCCAAGCATCAACGGTCAAAGTCTTGGCCCCATTGACTCTCGCTGTTGCACATTCATAAGTCACTATTTGCAGGAGGCTATGGATCCAATATGTTTTTCCACACATGTGCGGTGTAAACCAGTTCTGTATTATTGTCTTCTTCGCAGCTGTAAAACCAGCAAACAACATTGTCTTTTGCATTGAACTTATACAGAGACCAGAATCATCATTAAGAAGACACAAACTTGGGTTAACAGACCAATCAATTCACAGTAATGATGACAAAACCAGGTTTACATGTGTCCATAGATTAATGACGATGGGACATTCCCAAAACATATGCAGTAAAGTACCTGAAGAAGCAGTATTACATATATGGCAGTTAAAATTGGGTTGTAGTTTCATTTTTAATCTTTTGTAAGGAGTTATGTATGCTCTATGAATAACTTTGAAGTGAATAAGACGATGAGCCAAATTTTTTGATGTTAAACTGAGATTAGACCACACTCTCTCCCAGTCGACAGATAAATTAAGGTCAGATAATTCCCTATTCCAAATAGTTTTAATAGAAAGAGGTTTTGTAATGCAATCAATAATTGTATTATATATTAAGGAAACAGATGGCCGACCAGCAGATGGTGCAATCCAGTCCTGCATAGGATGAGAGGAAATGGAAGAAGACCAAGGAACGCCATACGCTTTGAGAGCAGAACGTAATTGAAGAAAGACAAAATATGCTGATGCTGGTAAACAAAATTTGGTTCTTAATGTCTGAAATGAACAGAGGCCCTGGCTATCATATATATCACCGCACGTGTTTACACCCAAAGAAGACCAAGAGGGATGGACAAATGGACGATTTCCGCATACAAAATTAAAATTGTGCCACAAAGGTGTACTGTTACAAAATTTGAAGGGTCCACCTATCCAATGTTCAACCGTTTTCCAGAATTTTATAGAGTTAGCCACAACCAGACCAAATTTATAATTATCCCCTTTTTTTCCTGTGCTAGTAAATAGAATATCTTGGAGTCTATCTGGTTTAACCTTGTCAGCTTCAATCACCCTCCATGAAACTGTAGATTGAGGATCAACCCAATTATGAAGAGCCTTAAGCTGGAACGACCAACAATACAATTCAAAATTTGGTACAGCCAGTCCTCCTGCGCTATTAGGATGTTGTAATGTGGTAAGTTTAATTCTGGGACATTTATCATTCCAGATAAACTTAGAAATTATGGAGTTGATCTCCTTAAAGTAACCTGGAGGGGGAGAAAGTGGTAGCATAAAGAAAAAAAAATTAAATCGAGGTAACAAATTAATCTTAACAGTGGAGATTCTTCCTTGGAGAGAGACTTTAAGATTCTTCCATCTTTGAATGTCATTTTTGACCTTAACTAAAGTATTATTAAAATTGTCTCTGGCAATCTTATGAATGTTTTTATATATGGTAATGCCCAAATAGATGAAAGATTCCTTAATAGGGATAAATGAGGGAATAGAAGAATTAACTTTAACATTGTTAATTGGCATTAAAGCGATTTGCTCCAATTTATTTTATATCCTGAGAAGCTACTAAAATTATCAAATTCCTTAATTATACTAGAGACTGAAACATCAAAGTGGTCTAAATATATCATCAGCGTACAATGAAATACTATGATTATGATCATGAATCTTAATTGATACTTCAGATTTCCTGATGGCTTGTGCTAAGGGTTCAAGAGATAGACAAAACAATAAGGGGGAAAGCGGACATCCCTGCCTCGTTCCCCGCTGTAAAGGGAACGGGGGGGAAATAATATTGCCAGTTATGACTGATGCTACAGGTGAGTGGTATAATATCTTAATCATAGAAATGAAGTGTTCACCGAAGCCGAAACATTGCAGAACTGCCCACATATAATTCCACTCTAGCCTGTCAAAGGCTTTTTCTGCATCAAGTGAAAAGACCGCACAAGGGCTTGGATGAGAATCTGCAAAGTCAAGAATATGAAAGAGTCGACGCATATTGTCAGATGCATTGCGCCCCTTGATGAAACCGGTTTGGTCCTCCTTGATAAAAATATGAATTACCTTCTCCATACGGGAAGCAAAAACTTTAGCATAGATTTTTAGATCACATGGGATAAGCGAAATCGGTCTGTAGCTGGAACAATCTAATGGATCTTTCCCTTTTTTAAGAAGTAATGGTATCAATGATGTTTTTTGATCTCTATGAAATACCCCATGTTCAATTGCAAAATTAAATGAATTAAGCATAAGTGTCCCTACCAAATCCCAAATTTCTAAATATAATTCTGGGGGGAGACCATCTAGACCCGGCGATTTGCCCTTTTGAAGACTTTTTTGAGAGACGTGAAGCTCCTCCAAACTTAATGGGGCCTCCAAAATTTCTTTATCCAACTGTGAGATCCGAGGCAGCTCCAATTGATCTAAATACTGCTTACAAATTGATTCATCAAAATCTGTTTCGGCTTTATACAGATTTGTGTAAAAACCTTTAAATATGTCATTAATTGCCACTGGGTTCGTGGTGACCTGATCATCCGATGATTTTATTGCGCTAATATATGCCTTAGACTCGCATTCTTTCAACCTAAGGGCCAATAAATGACTAGGTCTCTCTGATTCAAAATAATATTTTTGCCTAGTCCTATGTAAAATAAATTCCGCCTTTGAGTGTGAAAGTAAATCATATTCTTCTTTTAAAGAGGACAGCTGTGTAGCCTGTTGCTCAGTAAAACGTTGTTTTTGTAGGTTTTGTAATGATTGGATTTTTTTTTTCTAATTGTGTAAACTGGTGAGTTTTTGCTTTGGCGAGAGTAGAAGAGAAAGATATACAGAAACCTCGTATAGCACACTTAGTCGTTTCCCACATTATTTGAGGATCCACATCAGAGGGCATATTAATTTCAAGAAATTCCTTAATATATTATTTTAGAGAAGTAATGAAAGTCTGATTACTTAATAATGATATGTTAAAGGAAAACGCCATCCATTTTTCCATATTCCAATATGTTCTTCCCTCAACTTAGACGAGTTGATATGTACCTCTCCCGTCTCAGTCCGTGCACTTAATCCCTCTAGCGCGCGGCACCACTATGTGCTATGACGTTTACATGAGTAGTTACACGAGTAAGTATGGCGACACAAAATAAAAAGTGGCAATTTTCTAAGTGGATAAAAATGATAACTATAATGTTAAAGAAGGAAGAGCACTTTGCAGCACTTCGACCTCGGCGCAGTAATATCATCACTCCCACTCCCTCTCCCTCTTCCGTCAATACAACCAACGTGGCCTGCACTATCACTATCAGGGAGAGGGAGAGGGGGAGTTTTCAGGAGTGATGATATTACTGTGCCAAGGTCAAAGTGCTGCAAAGTGCTCTTCCGCCACACATTATAGTTATCATTTTTATCCACTTAGAAAATCGCCACGTTTTATTTTGTGTCACCATACTTACTCGTGTAACTACTCATGTAAACGTCTTTAAATAGGGAAAACATGGAAGTGTTTGGTGGCTTCTAAATTTATCGCAGTTTGGATCCTAAGAAATGAATGGTGCTAAGCTAAACGCTAGCATAGTGGTGTCGCGCGCTAGAGCGATTAAGTGCACGGACTGAGACGGGAGAGGTACATATCAACTCGTCTAAGTTGAGGGAAGAACATATTGGAATATGGAAAAACGGTGGCGTTTTCCTTTAAAGCGCCATCTATGGGACTTGGCTTTAACATCGGAAAGAGGAACACTGCACAACACAGCAGAATGATCAGATAATAAAATTGGTAATATAGAGATGGAGGAATTAGACGAAATTAAAGATGGGCTGAGAAATATGTAGTCTATCCTAGAAAAAGTCTTATGTCTATTAGAAAAAAAAGTGAAGTCCTTAGATTTAGTATTCTGAATTCTCCAAAGATCGATTAAATTGTGCTCAGTGATAAATTTATTCAGTAATTTAGAGGATGGATTGGCTGTTGTATCAGATTGAGATTTATCTAAAGCAGGATTTATGACACATTAAAATCACCACCCACCACTAGAGGGCAATCAATCTCCTCAAGTAGAATTTTGGAAATCTGTGTAAGGAATGCACTGTCTGTCTCATTCGGGCCATAAATAGAGACCAATGCTAACCTATTATTATTATATATTTTACATCGGATAAAAACAAATCTACCCTTCTCATCACTACCAAGGTGTTCAATTGTTAAATTTAACTTCCGGTTAACAAAGATAAGCACCCCCTTAGTTTTATTGAGAGTGCAGGAAAAGGCTGCTAATTTATAATACTTATTCTGGAAACCTGCCACGTCAGATTGTTTTAAATGTGTCTCTTGTATTAGCGCACAGGAAATCGATTTACGGTGTAAATATTCTAACACACGGGTTCGTTTAACAGCAGAATTTAAACCATTCACATTCAGTGATAAAATATTTAGAGTATGCATTGAATATTCATAATCCCAAGATTGTATTCAGTAAATGAAGAAAAGCAGAAGCACTTCCATTCTGTAAGTAACATGTAAACGCTAGTGTGCATTTTAGATACCAAACCTCCTAGGTGAAAAATCCTTTTAGAAATAGGGTAAAATAAATAAAAGTAAAAATGTCTGTTGTAAAAAATAAAAACAACATAGAAACATGAACAACCATAAACAAGAAACAACTCAGACCGCACATTACCGAGAACGTAGGTCTGATTGAGCAACAAAAAAATAGTGATGGTACGTGACCGAACCACTTCAACGCAAGACATGTCCCCCAAAAGGCTCACACAGCCAAAAAAAAATTGTAATGAAACCTACTCTCCATTAGTCCCCTCCAAAAAAGAAAAAAGAGTGTTAGTCTTACCAGCAAAGAGATCGTTGTACCGGATAGATAGGGACAATCCCAGTAGGAGAGAAGAAAAAGCAAAAAACAGGTTCAGCAACCATCCATGTCCATCCTGCCATCATCCCTTCCTGGGCAGCTAGGACCACCTCCATCCCGGCCATCAAGCCCCTCCCGCCAAAATACAAAAGTTGATAGTGGCCGCTGTTTTCCTGTTGCCTTCCTGTAGAGCCGCAGCATACGTCTTCTGCTGAGACAGGGAGCTGATAAAATCCTCCGCTTTTTGAGGAGAGTCGAACATCCTCTGCTCCCCTTTGTGCCGTAGTTTAATTACCGCCAGATAGGTGAGGAAGGGCTGGAGACCAAGTGAAGTCATCTTCTTCAAAACCGGATTAAAGGCCTTCCTCCTGATGGTTGTGGCTGGACTAAAGTCAGGAAAAAAATAGTAGCGTGACATTGTCCTGTGCACATTTCACCGGATAAGCCTAAGATTTGCTGCATTCACACTGCCAGTGATTTTCCGGAATCTGTGCGTGCATTCACACACAACCCGTAAAGATCCCGTAAAGACACGTGACCTTTCATGTGACGTGTATAATGCGCCGCTCACCATTTCACTAAACTGGAGAATGATTTCAGCTTCAGCGCGGATAGTGAGGAGCTCCCTGATCGCTGCTTCATTCCAGTTTACATATTTTTCGTCGTGTGAACGTTGATCTGCCTTCAAAACACCCGGTAAAACAGTCGAACGATAAAGTGCGTCATCGGCTGCATTGATCCGGCTTTTGTTCACACAGCGCTCGTTCCGGGACTGAACCCGGCAATGTTACTAGGTCCCCAACCCGGGATCAATCCCGGAATTAATCCTGGGACGTGTTTGTGTTCACACTCCGGCAATTTTCTGGCAATTTTCCGGGACCAACGTGCAGTGTGAATGGGGCTTAAGTTTTTTCTTCCGTCATACACACGATGTGCCCGGTCAATCTCAATGTCACGGCCTTTCAGCAAAGGAATCCACTTGGCAAGATTAACTCTGAGGAAACCAGCCGCGTTGGAGCCCTCCACCCCCTCTGGCAATCTCACCAGCCTTACGTTATTCCTCCTGATCCTATCCTCCATATAGTCATCTTCTCGGTGAGTCGCTCCAGCTGATTTCCTAAGTCCGTGACTGTCCTCCTATCCTCACGTACAGCTGCTTGAACGGAATCAACCTGGTCACGTGTCTGCTTCGCCGCGGTAACTATCTCCTCAAGCTCCGCTCTCAGCTCTTTAACAAAATTGTTATTCGCTTGTATGTCCGCTCGCAGTTCACGCAATGCTGGAATCAGCACAGAGTCCACCGCATCTCTTACTGCCAAAGTCACAACCTAATCCAAAGTGCTTTGCTGCTCTTTAAGTGCTAGCTTAATGCTGTTAGCAATAGCATCGTTGAGGCTCTCTCTGGAGACGGTGGAATCTTTGAATTTTTTCTTCATTGGCGATTGCTCAATCTCTCTTTTCCGATTGCCTTTGTCTGCCGAAGCACTCATGATGGGTCCAATGCAGAGTGGTTCAAGATTTACTGACAGGATTATACAATATGTGGCAAAGTGAGCAGAGCGAAAGACTACGCGTGCATCGCTGTCAAAGGGTCACATGATCCAAATAAGCTGCTTTTTTGAGCGTTTGTGCCCTAGAAACAAAAAGGGATTTACAAAAATCACATTTACATTTATGCATTTGGCAGGTGCTTTCATGCAAAGCGACTTACAGTGCTCTTATTACAGGGACCCCAATCCCCCTGCAGCAACCTGGAGAAAAGAGCCCTGCTGAAGGACACACTGGTGGTGACGCCTGCAGAGATACATTAATTCATTACTTGACTGAAAATTGAGATGTATTCACCTTGGCTGTGTTTGTCTAGTGTGTAGTCATGCATAGATAGCTATGGCATATGATTGCTTGTTTTACTAAAAAATATAATATAATTAATTATTGGTCAGCATTTATCATTATTATTGTTCATAAGTGTTGGGGTGGGCTAGCAATGCTTTCTGGAGTAATCTTAATTTCTAAGTAGTAATACTTTTTCGAGTGTAAAATCAACAGTAATCTCCAAAGGTGAGATCTCTGCAGCTGATCAACGTCTCCTTTGTGCAGATATTGCAAACATGGAGGAAAACTGTACTAGGTAGGGTTGTCAAGTTAGTTATGCTATGAGGTGTTTGTGCACCTGTCGCTCTTATCTTCTTTTTATTACTATTACTGCAGAACTTATAATTACATACAAGCTCAGGGAAAGATGGTTGAATCTTTAACAATGAACAATCATTATGACAAAAAAACAGAAAACAAATATAATGGGTTTGCCTACATCACAGTATGAGATTATATACACAAAATAAGGATTAAATATCTTCGAATAATCATAATATTCATATAATCATAATGCATCAAAATATGCATTTGTTGTTGTTGTTTTTGTTATTTAGAAGCATGAGAGATGAAACGAGAAATTCAACAAGAAAAAGAGGAAAACAAAGGAGATTTAAGACAGTTTTGCATGTGGATGAACTATTTTGCACATAAAATAAAGAAATTAATAACATATTCAAGAGATAACGATTTTGGGTTTTGTAATAAAAAAAAAAAATATCTTTAAGGATTAAACTGTAGGTCATATCAGTAGAGCTAAAAATATAAAAACTTCAGTCAACCCCAAATTTATTGGTTATAGTAGTCACAATAAAAGGGCGGCCGTTTCTTCACCAAGACCACAAAATGAGCAAATTTCATCAACATCAAAATATTTACAGATAGATGAATTAAATTTGTCACTCATATCTTAAGTTGTTGTGCTTGTTATACGCTTGTAGATCACATGATAGCGTAAACATGGCAGATGATGTCCGGATCTCATTCATACTCAACGAGATTTGGCTGTAGAGTACTCTTTTAGCGCTAGTTAAGTAAGTACTTATTGAAATTAAGTGCCTACTCATTGAGTATGCCATTTCAGACGCAGCCGGTGTGAACCGCCCTGGAGCTCAGAACTCGGCCGCGGATTGCTTATAAAGAACGCCCTTACCAGTAATAGTTGATGACTTTGAGAAACCGGAAATGCTCTCTGCAGTCATCCTGGGATCAACAAGTCTGTACATGGAGGACTTCACAACAGCTTCTGAATCCTGTCCTGAGCTGAGTTTGCTTTGAACGCAAATACTGAAGGGATGGCCACACAACAGGAAGATCCAGCCCTGTCTTCTTATTCTGTAACGAGTTATTGATGGGATTGCCTTGATACTACTAAACATAACCCTGATGTGTTTGATTCATTGTTTTCAGCATGTTTTTTGAACACTTAATAAAAGATTCTCAGAAGATGATGTGTTCTTTTATGGGACAAAATTGACCGGGCCCTAGGTGCAACTAATTTGGGCCCAAAATGGATGTGTTCACATGTTGATTTCAATGGTAGGTAAAAGTTTACTGGGAAAAGTCTATATTATCATACACAGAAAAATAATATGCACATTTGAATGTATACAGTACATTTATTTGTGTAGCAGTGTGTTACATGTAAACAGAACAAGAAACTAATTGTTTAGAGAGCTTGAACATATTTCATAGTTTTATAGTTTCGAGAGAAAAAGTTCACATCCTGAGAATTGAGCCAAATAACAAATAACAAAAACAACCGATAAAAATACCAAATGGATCAGCAGTAACAGTAAGAGCAGTAATACCTTTAAAGGGGGTCATTGGATGCGACATGCACTTTTACAAGCTGTTTGAACTGAAATGTGTGTTGGCAGTGTGTGTACACAACCACCCTATAATGATAAAAATCCACCCAGTGTTTTTTTTTTAATCTTGTTAAATAATTTCCCCTTTCTCAAATCGAGCTGATCTCAGATGCCTGTCTGTGTGATATCACACAGATCCAGCTTCACCTCCAGAAGCCCTGTCCCTGAACGTAGGAGCCCCACAGGGCTGTGTTCTGAGTCCCCTGCTCTACTCTTTCTACACACACGACTGCGTGTCCTCTCACAGCTCCACATCTATTATCAAATTCGCTGATGATACTGTGGTTCTGGGCCTCATTTCCAACAATGATGAGACCACATACTTGGATGAGGTAGAGAGACTTACATCATGTTGCCAGGACAACTGTCTCTCTCTGAATGTGAGCAAAACTAAAGAGCTGATTGTAGACTTCAGAAAGAGTCAGCAGTGGCCCTACACTCCTCTTATGATCAGTGGGACCCCTGTGGAGAGAGTGAGCAGCTTCAAGTACCTCGGTGTAAACATCCCAGAGGACCTGACTTGGACTACACACATTCAAACATAGGTCAAGAAAGCCAGGCAAAGGCTGTACCATCTGCGACAGCTGAGGAAATTCAGGGTCTCACCAGCAATCCTGAAAACTTTCTATACAGGGACCATAGAAAGTGTATTGACTCAGTGTATCTCAG
Source organism: Schizothorax lantsangensis (assembly GCA_027422415.1). Taxonomy (NCBI): domain Eukaryota; kingdom Metazoa; phylum Chordata; class Actinopteri; order Cypriniformes; family Cyprinidae; genus Schizothorax; species Schizothorax lantsangensis. The sequence continues at coordinate 1,248,504 of CM049854.1, forward strand.
TGTGGTATGGAAACAGCTCCAATCAGGACTGTAAAGCCTTGCAGAAAGTTGTGCGCTTAGCTGAGCGTATCTCAGGGTCTGCTCTCCCCTCTCTGCAGGACATCTACCTCAAACGCTACAAAAGCAGAGCTGTCAAAATCATCAAGGACTCAAATCACCCTGGTAACCGTCTCTTCATTTTGCTACCATCTGGTAAGCGCTTCCGTAGCCTGATGGCAAAAACTGAGAGTCTTAGGAGGAGCTTCTTCCCCCAGGCCATCAGGCTCCTAAACTCCTATACTCAAACTCGGTCTCATAACATCAACATGACTCCATTTAATAATCACTAATAATCAGTAAGTTATTAATAATTTTTCTACCATGCGTATTGCTGCTATGTAAATACCCTGTACAACCTGTTTGCACATCTTCTTGCACATTCCTTCTTATATTATTATTTATTAAGTCTACAGTATACTGTCCTGCACACTTTTTTTTGTTTCACATTTTATTTTATTTTATATTCTTTTTATTTTTTATTTTCTACTTCATTCATTTTTTTACATTTATGTATATTCTTTGTGTTTGTATTCCATATAATTGCACTGTCCATGGAGCGGACCTGACTAAACATTTCACTGCTGGTTATACACGGTATAATTGTGTATGTGACAAATAAAAAAATCTTGATCTCTTCTCTTGAGAAGTGATGAATATTTGCAAATGGCCTTTCTTAATAATGTGCTAGTTAGCAAGTTTAACGATGACTGCGGCTAAAGTTTATGGCTCTCAGAGAGCAGATTGGAAGAGAGGGGCGGGGTCAGCAGAGCTCATTTGCATTTAAAGCAACATGCAACAAAACGGCTTGCTCTGAATAGAGCTGTTTTTGACAGGGTAAAAACGGTGTTGTTTTACACTACCAGAGAAATTTTAACCAAACTATGTTACAGACTTTTCATTAAAGAATCATATAAACTTGTGGAAAATGGGCATCCGATGACCCCTTTAAAACCATAACAATATCCATCCTTACAGAGCTCACAATTTTCCACGCTTTTAAAACCCGTAGAAATTTCCTGCCACAAACAGGAAAGATGTGAGGCTTTTCATTTGTATGAATTTTCTTGTGAGGCAGCTCTTTAGTGTGAATTCTTATGTGGTGATCAAATCCATCGTTTACAGGTGAAACAACATCAGACGGAGCATGCTGCACAACTTCTTGTCCAGGCCCTTGTCATTTCTAGGCTGGACTACTGCAATGCTCTTCTAGCTGGACTTCTATCAAACACAATCAAACCTCTACAAATGATTCAGAATGCAGCGGCATGACTGGTCTTCAACGAGCCCAAAAGAGCCCATGCTACACCTCTCTTTATCTGCTTGCACTAGCTACCTGTTGCACCTCGCATCAAGTTCAAGACATTGATGCTTGCATATTGAACAGCCACAGGCTCAGCACTACTTCCACTCACTATTACGAATCTACATCCCCTCCAGAAGTCTGAGATCTGCTAGTGAGCGACGCCTCGTGGTACCATCACAGAGAGGCTCAAAATCACTTTCCAGAAAATTTTCGTTCACTGTTCCTGGATGGTGGAATGATCTTCCCACCCCTATCAGGAATGCTGATTCCCTAACAATTTTCAAGCGATGGCTGAAAACTCATCTTTTTCATCACTATTTAAGAAAAAAAAAACTTTCTCTTTTCTTTAATCTTTCCCTGTCTAGCTTGTACTTTTTTGAACAATGAAATTTGATTTTACGAGCACTTTCTTTGTCTGTTTTACCTCTTTGAGATGAGCTGCTTGATGTATTCCCCAATTGTAAGTCACTTTGGATAAAAGCATCTGCTAAATGAATAAATGTGAATGTATGAATTAACATGTGATTCTTAAGGTTCTCATTACATGTGAAAGAGTTTCCTCACTGAAAACAGCTATAAGGCTTTTCCCCACTATGAGTTCTCATGTGTTTCATAAGGATTCCTTTCTGTGTAAAACTCTTTCCACACTGAGAGCAGCTGAAAGGCTTTATCCCAGCATGAATTAACATGTGATTCTTAAGGTTTGTGTTACACGTGAAAGTGTTTCCACACTGAGAGCAGCTGAAAGGCTTTCCTGAAGTGTGCATTACCAAATGATTCTTAAGGTGTCCTTTCTGTGTAAAACTCTTTCCACACTGAGAGCACCTGAAAGGCTTTATTCCAGCATGAATTAACATGTGAGTCTTAAGGCTTCCGTTACGCGTGAAAGTGTTTCTGCACAGAGAGCAGCTGAAAGGCTTTTCTGAAGAGTGAATATGCAAATGATCCTTAAGTTGACTTTTCCTGGTAAAACTCTTTCCACACTGAGAGCAGGAACAAGGCTTTATTCCAGCATGAATTAACATGTGATCCTTAAGGCTTCTGTTACACATGAAAGTGTTTCCGCACTCAGAGCAGCTGAAAGGCTTTTCCTCACTATGAATTAACATGTGTTTCGTAAGGCTTCCTTTATATTTGTAAGTGTTTCCACACTGAGAGCAGCTGAAAGGCTTTTTGACTTCTGTTATTTGAATGCTGCAACTCACTGATTTTTCTCCGGTCACATGATCTTTCTGATCCTGATGTTTCTCCTTCACCTCATTCAGATCTTGTCTTTCTTCTTTCACTTTCATCAGGCCTAAAATGAATAAATGAGAATCAATTGGTACATTTGGAAAAAGAAAAACATTTGTGTACTAGGGCTGCAACAATTGATTATTTTCATAATTGATTAATCTAATGATTATTAGAGTGATTAATCAACAAATCATTGATTATTTCACTGATTAATCAGTAGAATTTGACTGATTATTTAGCCTTTGCAATTAGTTAAACCGTTATTAGTTAACCGGGGTCTCCTACCTTTTTTACACCACAAACCGGTTTCACTTTGAAAATATTGTTAGGGACCGGCTCTCTCACGTCTCATATATATAATATATGCAATAATGTGGTTTGACCAGTGTGGTGCTGTAGTGCAAAACTGTAATTCAGCCCTCCTGGATGCAATTGAAGAGCATCCACCACCTTACTCCATATACTGTATATACTGTATATATATATATATTTCAACCCAAGTACACAATACATGTATGGCCACATGAACTTTAAGAATCATATACTTTTTTGTTTGTTTGTTTAGATAAATCGCTCAGAGGGGTTTGACCAAACAATTAGACAAACTAGTTTTTATTTTTAATAAATAATCCAAGCACCCGATTCCTAGCCATGTCTAATATACATTTGATATGACTAAATATTATTAAATTGTAGAGAAATTCCAGGATCAGTTCCCTCTTCATGTGGGCCTAGTATTTTCATCGGGTCAGTCATAGAAAAATCTGATTGGTTGATAACTTTTGACGTTTAATCCAGGTGTGAAAATAATTAATATATAGCGCAAGAGCACGGAGAGATGTGCAAGTGCACAGGACAAAGTTTGAGCATGCACACGCACACTTGAGCAAGAGGAGAGACACGTTTTAAGTGCGCGCACTCTCTCTGCGTGAGAGCAGCGTATATCCGAGCGTGCGCGTCAGGTTTTGTGCGAAAGCAAAGGAAATCCGCGCGCGAGCAGGGAGATTCGCGCTCGCGCATTATATTAATCTACTTTCGCGCTACAAAAATGCGCTCTCGACATTTGGCAGTAAAATAACACCATATCCTAGTGTAAAGACCGAAGAGTGTAAAGACCATCGACTCTACCGTGCGACTCCACCAGACAGGGACACCGGCAAGGGATATAAGTATCGATTTATCTTTATACTTTTGATTTATGCTCTTTTCTACACCTGGCTTCACTTCTGTTTAAGTTTTAGTTTGTATAACCAATTCTTACTATGTGTTTTCAGATCACTACTATCACTACCACTCGCAAACCACGCATCACACACTGTAGGCCGTGCAATCCTAACAACCTGCGCACTTTGCCTATGTCTGCTAATACACTACTTTCTTTTTCTATTGGTCTCTGGATTTGTCAGTCTGCTGTCAACAAAGCTGATTTCATTACTTCCATTACTAGTCATTCAAGACTAAACCTCATGGCCCTGACAGAGACCTGGATCAAACCAGAGGACAATGCTACACCTGCTGCACTCTCCAATAACTTCTCCTTTTCCCATACCCCCCGTTTGACTGGAAGAGGTGGAGGTACTAGATCTCTAATAATTGGAAATTTGCTCCTTTACCATCTCTGAGTATCAACAGCTCCTTTGAATCACATTCGGTTACTATTACCTACCCTCTAAAAATTCATTTTGTAGTTGTTTATCGACCTCCAGGACCACTAGGTAACTTTGTGGAAGAATTAGATGTGTTGCTCTCAACCTTTCCTGAGGATGGTACTCCCTTAGTTATACTTGGAGACTTCAACATCCACGTAGATAAACCCCAGGCTGCACACTTCCACACTCTACTTGTCTCTTTTGATCTCAAGAGAGTGTTAACTACGGCTACTCATAAATCAGGCAACCAACTGGACCTTATTTACACAAGACACTGCTCCACTGAACATGTGCTAGTTACTCCACTGCACACCTTGGATCACTTCCTCCTCACTCTTAACCTCAACATGATTCCTCAAACAAAACACACCCCTCCACATGTCAATTTTCGATGTAACTTACGCTCACTCTCACCCTCCTGGCTATCTGCTATGGTTTCATCTTCGCTTCCTCCCCTAAACAGTTATCATCTCTTGATGCAAACAGTGCTACTGATACTTTCTGTTCCACTCTGATGTCTTGTTTAGATACTTTCTGCCCCTTATCTTCCAGGCCAGCCCTTACCACCCCTTCTGTCCCTTGGCTATCTGACGTTCTCCGCGAACATCGTTCTAAGCTCAGGGCTGCAGAAAGGGTATGGCACAAATCACAAAATCCTACTGACCTTAATTTATATCGATCACTCCTCTCTGACTTCTCTGATAATGTCTCCATTGCTAAAAGGACATACTATCACAACAAAATTAACAATTCGCCTAACTCTCGCATGCTCTTTAAAACATTTTCCTCCCTCATTTGTCCTCCTCCTCCCCCTCCTTCATCAACCCTAACAGTTGACGACTTTGCCACATTCTTCATTAATAAAATTACAAACCTCACTGCACAATTCTCCACACCACAAACTATCAAACACATCTTAACTGCAAACATACACTCGTTCACATCCTTCTCTCCACTCTCTGAGGCAGAAGTCTCTAAACGCATCCTTTCCAGTCATCCTACTACTTGTCCGCTTGATCCTATTCCATCTCATCTCCTTCAAGCCATTTCTCCTGCAGTTGTACCTGCACTCACTCACATCGTTAACACATCCCTTCACACTGGAGTTTTTCTCTCAGCATTTAAACAGGCTCGTATAACCCCACTTCTTAAGAAACCCACTCTTAACCCAACTATTTTAGGGAACTATAGACCGGTTTCCCTTCTACCTTTCATTGCAAAAACACTTGAACGAGTTGTGTTCAACCAAGTCTCTGCCTTTCTAACGCAGAACAACCTCCTTGACAGCAACCAGTCTGGCTTCAGAAGTGGACATTCGACTGAAACTGCCTTGCTCTCAGTTGTTGAAACCCTAAGACTTGCTAGAGCAGGTTCCAAGTCTTCATTACTTATTTTGCTGGATCTGTCCGCTGCTTTTGATACGGTCAACCACCAGATCCTCCTGTCTACCCTATTGAAAAAGGGCATCTCAGGAACCGCACTCCAGTGGTTTGAGTCTTACCTCTCAGATAGGTCCTTCAAGGTATCTTTTCATATCACTGCTATGCTGATGACACTCAGCTCTACCTCTCATTCCATCCTGATGATCCGACGATAGCTACTCGCATCTCAGCATGTCTAACAGACATTTCTTGCTGGATGAAGGACCATCACCTTCAACTCAACCTAGCTAAGATAGAACTACTTGTTGTTTCAGCAAACCCATCACTTCATCACAATTTCACCATCCAGTTAGGCTCATCTACCATAACTTCTTCAAAAACTGCCAGAAACCTTGGAGTTGTGATTGATGATAAGCTGAATTTCTCAGACCACATTGCTAAAACTGCCCGGTCCTGCAGATTTGCTTTATACAATATTAGGAAGATCAGGCCCTTTCTTTCGGAACATGCAACACAACTCCTTGTTCAAGCTCTTGTTCTGTCCAGACTTGACTATAGCAATGCTCTCTTGCAGGTCTTCCAGCCAATTCCATCAAACCTCTACAATTAATCCAAAATGCCGCTGCAAGGTTAATCTTTAATGAGCCGAAAAGAACACGTCACACCTCTGTTCATCAATTTGCACTGGCTACCAATAGCTGCTCGCATAAAATTCAAGGCATTAATGTTTGCCTACAAAACCACCTCTGGCTCTGCACCTCTTTACCTAAATTCATTACTTCAGACCTATGTGCCTCTAGAAGCTTACGTTCTGCAAGTGAACGACGCATTATTGTGCCATCCCAAAGAGGCACAAAATCACTTTCACTGACTTTTTCATTAACTGTTCCCACCTGGTGGAATGACCTGCCCAACTCAATCCGAGCAGCTGAATCCTTAGCCATCTTCAAGAAAAGGATAAAAACACATCTCTTCCATCTTTATTTGACCCTCTAACTCTAGCACTCTCTATTCTAATTCTATTTTATCCATCTGTCTTCTTTTTATTAAAAAAAACACACACTTGACCCTCTATCAACTGCATATTTATTCTGTAACTGCTAGCTTTTCTTGAAAAACTAACACTAGCTGTCTTTTTTACTATTCTATGTACTTGTTTTCTTTATAAAAAAAAAAAAATATTAAAAAAAATACCTTGCTACGTGTACTGCGTTAGGCTAACCAAGACTTGTCATAGCACTTGCATGTTGTTGCTCTTTTGTTGGTTTTGATTGCTTCTATTGCCATCATTTGTAAGTCGCTTTGGACAAAAGCATCTGCTAAATGACTAAATAATAATAATAATAATAATGATGCTGCCATCTTTCTGAAGCCATTTTTACTCCCCTGTAATTTGACTCTGAATCTCAGGTGAAAATTGCCATTTTGACCCCCCTCTACAAAATAGTGGATTACTCAGTAAATATTAATCAATGACATTTAATATTTTGGCTTTCATCACTATTAAACATGTCTATCTTTCTTTAGAAAAAACATTAGCAAAATCAAAACTTTGAGCCGGGGACCTCTGGTTGAGTTGACACGGAATGACCCTAAATTCAGTTCAGAAAGGAACTTAATATACTGTTCTGTTTGTATCGTCTCAGTGAGCTGTTCGAGGCTTTAGGCATGAGCAGTAAAGCAAATTTAACATTTTCTGATGTTTCAGTGTGGATGAGAAACTTTTGGAAAATGCTTGAAAACGCTAGTGTGGATGGAGAGCATTTTATAATGGAAACACCGTTTTCATGTATATCTGGATTCATGAAGATGTAGCCTTAGGGGCTATTTACACCTGGTCATTTAATGCGTGAAAAGATCAGGTGTAAATGCCCTCCGAAAATGTAAATGGACAATTTTAACAAATCAGATAAAACGCATGAAGTGACATGATTCCTCACATTTCAAGGTTTGCTTTATGCAAAATAAATTATTTTCTTAAATACTTTCACATAATTATGTTAGAAATTAATGCTTTTAATTTTAGAAGCAGATAGGTTTAATGTTACAGAATATATATATATATATATATATATCTTGTTTAAGCTAATTCTGTATTATTGTTACAACTCAAATGTGTGATGTCATAAATATCCAATATGAAAGCAGGATCTTATTTGTCTGGTCATGAGATCTCAACATGTCTGTCAACACACTGCTTTAATTACTACACTCCTGTGACATTTTTCAGAAACATCATTCATTTCTGTGGAGCTGGATGTTTTAATAAGGATCAAATGAGTGAGATCAGCTGTGAGAATGAAACTAACCTGTTTGTGTCTCAGTCTCTTCATGTCTCAGACTGAATACTTCTTCAATCCTGAAGTCTTCACTCTCCTCTTTAATAAACACCATCTTTATAACAGTGCGTCACGTGGATCTCGCTGTTTCTTCAGGAGTTTATCTGTGTGTTTGGACACTTTGTTCTGTTTAAGAAGAGGATAATTAACAGAAAGTAAATGTCTTTCACTGTTTGTCGTCAGCGCGCGCTGATTCAAGCGCTTCGAATCACTGAATCATTTACGAATGACTCGGTTCAGATGATTCAGATTCTCTCTTCTTTCTCGTACTTGAATGATGGACTGATTCACGATATAACGGAGCGAAATGAGACGCACCTTCTGTTATTAACACGAGGATGCGCTTTACTCACAAAAATAACGTTAATACAAGTTTAACAACGTCATATTTAAGATTGATACGTTTATTTCTCGTAGCTTGTAAAAACGTGTGAATTGACAACAGTTTGCTTTGATTTAAAAACTTTAAAAACCACAAACCTTTCTTCAGGTGAATCACAACAGATGCAGGAGCTAGAAGGGGCGCAGCTTTATGACGTCACATCGCCAGACCATAATAAAAGTCCCGTTTACACTCTGATGTCTATTATATGCATATGATAATGCGTTTCAACAATTATTAGCATGTTAAATCTAGAAACTTTCATATTTTAATTTTTAATTCATGTACATTTATAACACTATACTTTGTGTTTTCTTATCTTGCCATTAAATGACATAAATCTAGTTAATGGTGCTGTGTTTCTATACAAAGGCTGAGGGAGGGACACAAATCTGACATCTTTCACTCTTTTGACTAATCAATCTCATATTTATTTACCGATACAGAAACAAAAGGGAGTTGTTTAGTGTTTTGATCCCAAAACAGGTGACTAAATACAATTGAGGATTAAACTCTTTATGTTAAAATCCAAATATTATGGGGATTAAATATCTCTTGACATAAAACAAATAGCTGTTTGTCCCAATGTGCTCCGACCAGCTGCTTCTTCTGACAGAGGTGTCACTGCACCGCAGCCATGTGTCTTCACTGGGGTCACGAATATAACTGATGTAGTGTCCTGCGAGACACAGGAACTTCAGTGTAAATTTGTGACCGGACAGAACTGCAAGGAGGCAATAGATGAACAAATAAATCGACTGAAAATGTAGGACAAATTCTTACCAAAAACACTGTGTGCTTCCTCCTGTTTAACAAACATGGAGAGTATCCACCTTATTTTGCCACGCGGAAGTAAATACGATGACGTACTTCCTTATAATGTGTTAAACTTCTGTTTCGCTAGCCGGTACCCAGATAGCAAGACCGTTTGGGCCAAATCATGATAGCTGTCACATTTGGCCTAGGTATGGCATGGCTGAGCACATATGAGCCAAACTTTCCCCAGAAATGTTTTGCCATAGCTTTAGAATTGGAGGGAATTTTCCTTTGGATGGCAATATGTTTTGAGGCATATGGTCCAGATGACAGCACACAAATGAGAGCCATATATGGCTTGGCTATGGCACACCATGGAATGTGTTAACGTAAGGAGCGATGTGGTGGGAGCACACACAGAACACTATTAAATACTGTGATGGTAAATATTTACCACACCCGCGGTGTATAACACAGTGGGAGGATGAAATGAAGAAGTGGCCTGCCATAACTTATGAGGACATTTTTAATTATTTCATTTTGTTGCTTGGAGTAGACGCAGTGGTGTAGTGGAGGATATACGCAGGTATACGGCGTATACCCACTTCTAAATCCCCTCTGATGCGCGTCCTGCACTAACCAAATCACGACAGTCCAGCATATGAGTAACTAATCCAATCACATGTGAATAAATGCAAACATTCTCTAAAAACATCCAGTAAAGACAGTGATGCGGTCAGGAACGAGACGTCAACACTCATGCAGTGTATGTTTCATTTATAGGCTACTCGCAGCCGGATGCGCTCTCACGCAGAAGGTCCGAATCGGCTTCAGAAGTACTAACTTATGAGTCACGACGTGCAAGAACCCAGCTATCGCTGTAGCCAAAGCTATCTCTACTGTAGCTAAGCTGAATAAAAAGAAGCGTGAAGATAGTAAACATGATCGCGACAATATGATTTATGTGTGTTTTTCAAGTCATCTCCAGGTAATAAAAAAGCATCTGATTCTGAATAATGCAGTGCTAATTGATAGCATTTATTACACTTGCAATAGATAGGCTACAAAATATATATTCTGCTTTATTCTGTGATAAAAATGGGGGAAAAAATGAGTATATAGGCTAAACAAATCATACAATTGTCATTAGGAAAATACAGGAACAATATTATAAATTATTGGTTATTGTCAAGCAGTGTATTTGATTTCTCAGCCAATTAAAAGCAAGAGGTAATAATTTATAAATAATAATAATAATCGTAATAAAATCTGTCAATTAGACAAAAAAGTTATTATATTTGACATTTCTGTCCCCCTCACTTCTGAACTGATTGAGAATCACAATTTTTAGTTTGTTTCAAATAGAGATCACAATTCTGAACAGACAACTAAACAGAATAGCCTGTAGTTTACTAGAGGTTCTGACAACATGTCAGTTGCTGCAGTCTATTTATATTTATTTACTAAAATTATTTATTGCAAAATCAGCACCTCTTCTGTGGATATTATTATTTTCATAATGATCCTTACTCAAGCACAGGGGTCGCCAGGAAATCTTCAGTGGGGGGGCATTTCGTTTTCATAGGGGGGCACACTTTTTTATGATCTCAGACACAGACATTCACCAAAACAATAACAACCTGTATTATTACTTAAATTGATCTATATATTGAAGTTCTATATTAAAACATATTTAAAAAGATAGCCCGTCGATAATCTGTCGACTTGTGTGTTATGTTATATAATGACTCTTATGTAGGCTATGTGAGAATCACCAGAGTTTAGTTCTGCACGCTCGTGAATCTTCTCTTTATAACACTATAGAGATTCACTGCAGTGTAGAGAGAGATTCGTTGATTATAACTTAACTTTGTGAGATCGTGATGAACTAGACGGGTGACAGCTTTTTAATTACTATAAAGGGAGCTTTCTATGTCATATATAATCCATTCAGAATTTGAATATAAGTTTTGCTAAGCATGACTATAGCAATATAAAATGTGATTCACGATCGCCTGCGCTGAGCAAAGGGAGATTTTTTTAAGGAATTTAAGGTTTTTAGGCTATGTTTTAAAGTTAAGACACTTATATGATTTATCTACATCATGCTACACTATATGCTACTCTAAAACGATTATTTATTTATTTTTGCTATCTGTAGGCTTATAACAGTGAATTTGTATTTTAAAATGGGAATACAACGAATTTATGACAATGTTTTATACATTTTACATTTTTTATACAAGTTAATAGTGAAAAGTTATTTAAAAGCACCTGTAATGCAATAAAGTAGGCCTAATTTGCAATTTTTTTCGAGCCATTTTTAAAACATTTGCTGCATGGATTAAAAAAAACCTGCTATAGCCTAGACTCATATCAGACAAACTTACATAGAGAGAAAAAACAGAAGTTGTCAACAAATCATTTAAATGTTACGGTATTCAGAACAAAGCAACATAAAAATCAGTCTAAGCAGCTATAAAATTATAGTATAAATTTATATATACAAATCATAAAATAAAACACAAATTATAGCCTAATGGCATTCATTATAAAGAACATATAAAAGTTTTGCCAAAACGAATGTATTTAAAGAGAAACTGAATTCGGCACGTAAAATGCGCGGTCCCAAAAATAAAACGAAACTCAGTGTAGACATGTCCACAGTTTTATATATATATATGTTAATTATTTAAGTGAAATACATTTCGTTCAGGACTATATATTTATTCCTTTTATATAGGCCTATGTTGTTTTATGATGTTTTTCTCCCTACACAGGAGCGCTGCAGGTGCGAGGTGACGATTTGAATCCTTATGTGCTGCTATTTGCGCGCCCCGCACTGCGTGCCCGTCCGCTATACACCCCTGTGTTATTAGCTTCCTAATAAATTAAGATTAGTGGTGAATACATGACCCCCCCCCCCCCCCCGCGCAATATTCATAGACTAGATCAGTAAAATAAACGTTTTTCATTCTCAATATTAAGTTCACTCGTGATCATGCGCAGGGGGGCACGTCGAGTCATTTGGGGGGGCACTGCCCCTTAATGCCCCCCCTTGGCGACGGGCCTGCTCAAGCAGCAGAAGTTAAGTGACAGTGTGCAAATATTACAATAGTGAACTAAATATGTTTAGACTAGTTTTACATAGGTCGTTCATCCTTTGCCAGGCCGTTTAAAAAAAAAATTAGGGGCATAAATTAAGAGTATACCCACTTCTCCAGGCACCACTACACCACTGAGTAGACGGGTCTTCGATACGGAATTATAAAAGCACTGAGGCATATCAGTAAGCCTACCTGCACAGCGGAAAGTCAGTCAAGTGCTGGTACATGAAACAGAAAGATCATTTGTGTTTTTAAAAGCAGACGTGAATCCCAGTACTGTTATGTGATTGCATTGAGGAGTTAGGTAAATGACTAATGTCTCCTTTTTCTCTTTCATCTGTGATATATACGTGTATATATATATAATATAGTTTATTATTATTTATATAGCTTTTTATTTTGGATGCAATTAATCGTTTAACACCCTTATTCGGAATGTTTTCCATTTGTTCCATGATTTTGAAAAAGTGACAAATTGACCATTATTTACCTAGCATTGCTAAACTGTATCATTTTCAGCAGAAAAACAATCTAAATAAACTGCATCTTGACATTTTAATTGTGTATTTGTGTGTGTGCATATATAAGGAGAAAGAAGTAATATAAGATCTTGAAGATATTTGTGTAAAAACAGTATATTTAATGGTCACACTGAATAATTCCAAACAACTACACAATGTATCCAAAATTACTACACCATTCTAAATTTCATATAAAATGCCATGGACTCTCATGTGCTCCTCCGTTGTATCAAACCAGTAGGAGATAATTTGGTTTACTACAATCTGGGACACATCAAAGCGTTCAGCAAGATCTCCTTGTAGTAAATTCAACTTCAGCTTCATCATGGTCATCAGAATTTGATCCATTATGTACATCTTAAAATTGAAAATGTAGAATTGCTGGACATATTTAACATGTTCTTTAAAGTCACTAAGGGTGAAGCCAGTGTACAATACAGAGCGGGCTAAGGGATCTTCACTGTGGAACCGTGTTGCCTTGTGTAACATTATTTTATCCCCTGAGGCATAAGATTGGTCTGTCAATGCCTGGACCTCCCACTGAGTGCAGGCATCACTGTACTGAAGGGGCAGCTGCAACGGTCTCATGGTCACCTTGTTGATCTGCAAAACAACAACAAGTCAGTCAGATGCTCAGGAGAAACTGATCAATTCTCTACCACCATTTATAAAAAGTATTACAAAAAAGTAGCAAAAGTATTTTGTACATGGCACCATGGTGTTCCAGTCATACTACAGTGGTATTTTTATTCAATACAATCACAGTACCTGGCTTTAAGGGATAGTTCACCCAAAAATGAACATTTTCATCATTTACTCAACCGCGAGTGGTTCTAAACCTGTATACATTTCTTTGTTCTACTGAACACAAAGGAGGATATTTGGAATAACGTTAATATACAAACTACTATGGAAGTGAATGGGACCCAAGATTTGCTTGGTCACAAACATTCTTCGAAATATCTTCCTTTGTGTTCAGCAGCAAAAAGAAATTAAACACAGGTTTGGTAAGTAAATTACAGAATTTAAATTTTAGCTATCCCTCTATGTGCTTTTTTATTTATTTTTGTTACTTATTTAATTTCAGTTAGTTTTTCAATAACTGTTGTTAGTTTAGTTTTGTTTTAGTTTTAGAAATATTTTGACATTTTTATTTTATTTCATTTTACGAAATAGTTTTTTCATCAATTGTTTTCATATACGAAAATAACCTTGGTAGGGTGGTTGGGTTCACACACTGCCAACACACATTTATGTACAAACACCATGTAAAAGTGGATTTTGCATAATAGGTGCCCTTTAACATTCACTTTTCGATACTACAGTCTTCTGTAATTTAGCCCCAGAGCTCGTTTAATACCGGGTTCAGGTATTCATTCATACTTACAAGAGAAGCACAGAAGGATCAGTTGCAAAGCTACATGACAGTATATCTTGCATATGCATTTCCTAAATACATCTTACATGGAAGAATAACTGTCATTTTAAAAACAACAGTGACAAACAAATTAAAAATAAATCTCTTTAAAAGTGTTGAACAAGAACAGTGTCCTGAACTAGAACAGTTTGTAAAAAGCATCTACAAGCAAGCAAACTACAAGTGATACATATGCATTATAAGACAATTGAACATAATATGAAACTCATAAGAAAACACAATTATATAATTTATATAATGAAACAAACTGATATACAAGAATATAACTTTTTTCATTGTTCTTTGGGGAGGAACTCCATCTTTGAGTTGATCTGAATCTCACAGTTGAATCTGCTGGTTTTGAAGATGAAGATTAACTTTATTCACTGTGAAAACTTCAGATAATGTTTCTTTGTCATGTCACTTGTAATTAGGGCTGAACGATTAATTGCATTTGCGATAATATCGCGATATGACAAAAAGCGATTTTTCAACCGCAGAGGCTGTGATTACACTCTGTCACGTGACACGCGAGAGTAGGAGTAAAGCGGTGTGTTCGACTTGAAGATCGATCGTATGACATCAAAGTACGGTGAGGTAAAGCATAAGGAGACGTCTGCTCTCTTATAGCTCTCGCAGTACTTTGATGACACACACAGCGATCGGTCCAGCAGCGCTGCTTCAAGTCAAACACATCTAAGCAGTCTTCAGCGGAAGCATCAAGTTGGCACACTATGTTGCCAAGTCCACAGTTTGCTGCGGGTTGTTTTCGTGTCCGCGGGTCTTTCATAACATGCAGAATTGACGCGCTACATGTAAACGATATCCTTTTTTGTATTTTCCTGTCAAAATAACGTAGTTCCTTTGAAATTCTTCAGCTTTTAAGAACTGCCGGTTTCTCTGGTAGTGGGCGGAGCTAATGCGCAAACAGCAATCTTATTGGCCGGCGTTCACCTATCATCCCTGTTTTGATTTCAGCAAATCAATTCGAGCGAACGCAGACAACCTGATTAATATTCATGAACCCAGCAGCTCATTAATCCTTAGGGTGTTTTATATTGTTATTAGTGGTATAATTTGTAGTAGTTTTGTTATCTTATCAGTATTATTTGTAGTTTTCTGTTTCCTTTTTTTATAGAAACACTAAATGACAAACAATATCTTAAGCACCACCACCAGAGTTCAGTCAACATGACAAATACTGTATGCATTCATACATGGTTATTCTAATTACTAAAGTTCTATAGTCATATAATGCTAAAATGTAATGCTACATTATCATAATATCATATTATAATGTTTGACTGACTGATGCTAAGTGAGATATAAAAAAAAAACTGTGCCATTTTACAAACATAAGCTTTATATATGTATATATTAGTATATCAAATAATTAATATTATCTATTAATATTATATCAGATAATTATAATTAGTCTGGTGAGTAAACTAAAAAAAATGACAAGCCAATGGAGATTCTATTGCCAAGGTGTCCATAGAGGGTTGATAATATTTAGAATAATCAATTGAATTTGATAGGTGTCTCTCACATTGTCCCTCAGAAACATTAAAATAGTGTAGATTAGTGTGCAATGTTTTATAATAATAATGTATTATATTTAGTGTCCATTTCATTCATTTAACATTTAATATTGGGGACATCCAAGGTATTTGACATATTTGAACGATGTAACTCAGTTACTATTTGTGAGAAGTAACTGGTAATATAACTAATTACTTTTTTAAAGTAACGTGCCCAACACTGCATACTATACAATGATTTATTGCTCGTCTTTGTTGAATAATACAGAATATAAAGAGCTTAAAAAAAAATCGCAATCGCAATATTGGTAAAAAAGAAAACGCAATTAGATTATTTTCCAAAATCGATCAGCCCTACTTGTAATGTCTGGTTAGAACAGATTTATCCAGATATTTTACAGCTTGATGCATTATTGTGTCATATTTGATGAGGAGACAGCTTCAGATCTGAAAATGCTGGATCTGAAGATGATCTGCTTAGGGCTCATCCACATGAAGCCAGCTTTCCCTATCCAATCTTTTATTTTCTTGTTCTGCCGTAAACACAGCGTTGTCTCAAGAAATATGTGCGTACACACAAAACCACTGAAACCGACTCAAAATGATGTAGCATTCATGACAGACCAGTATGTGGCGCTGTAATTCTGCCACAGAGATACACTAAAAACAGAGAAGAAGACTTGGAGCATGCGCATAAACCTCGCACACTGTATACAAACCAAACACAACAACAAGAAAAGCTAATAAGATTAGTAAAGCTAATAGGCTCAGTAGTGTGGTGGCTTCCACCGTTGCTATGACAAATCACTCTCAAAGTCTTGGGGTTTTGATGCCAGAAGAGAGACTTTATTTTCAGAGACAATAAGGCAGAGAGACCCTGCAGGGAATCTCCCGAGTCTGTGTCTGCACACTCTTTTATACAGTTTTTCATTTAAGGCGTGTTCCATACATTTCCTACATCATAGTCACTACTTCCTGGAGCAGTCAATAGGCCTCATTTTATCATAGTCATTGTTTACCTTCTTTTGGCTGTGACTCCATCTGCTTCCTGGAGCAGACACTAGGCCTCATTTTATGTTACATGAAAGGAAGAGACCCTATCATGTCAAAACAGGAATGCGCAGCTTTAAGGCCTTTCCACACTGAGCGCGATGAGAAAAAGCGAGGTGAATCGCCTGCGAATATTGCTTTCACACTGAGCGCGAAACGAATGTTCACCTTCTGCTAATTCACGCCTGTACACTAGGTGGCACCGAACAACAATGCATTTTTTCTTCATGTAGCATATGTATCTTGTGTGGTTTACATCGTCCACTGCTCAATATACAGCATTAAATTAAGATAAATAACTTGTGTTTCTTCATCAGAAACACAAACTATCCATAATGCTTACAAGAATACATCTGAAATAATTAGAGGTACAATTAAGCTACATTGGGATTTGAGCAAAAACATTAATAATTACATACATTTTCACTTTAAATCATCATCGAGTGCTTGTAATAACTTCCGATTGTGATCTAAAATGGATTTTGATTCTATAATAGGCAGACATGCACTCTTTGTATGTTTAATAATGGACTGATCCATACCTGATTGTCATGTGTCATAAACATCCTTTATTGTTAAAAAAAATACCATGAGCTACATAAAAAACATAAACCTATCTTCATAATTATAGGTCTATTTGCTTTCATATTTCATGTGTAGAAAAATGTTTCTCTTTTTTTTTATATATACACAGAAGGGCAAGAGATATGATTAAATGATTGACAGGTCTAGAGTGAACGAGCTCTGACTCATAAACACTCGCGCTCGTGGAAGATAATGGACGGTGCTCTTCAGATCACATAATTCAGTGGAGAATTAATAGAAATGTTATTCTGTATAAAGAACATGTGAGATTAGTCTGTTCTTTTTTTTTAATAATTCAACTATTTTATTGTTCAACAATCAAAACTTCGTACATCATCACAGTATTCAATATTCCCCTTTCCAATCAATTACATGTTCAGCCACTAGTCACCATCAATGTAACAAAACAAAAGAAAAGCACATGGAAACTACACTGTTGTTAAGGAGTCCTGCTCATCACACCATTTTTATATGCTGCCAAAAATGATCCCATGTTTTTTTCATTTTTCCCTCACTTTGCAATCTTCCCAACATGCACTCATATGATGCAATTTCAATCATCCCATCAATCCAATCTTTCAAATCAGGGGTTTTGGGGCATTTCCAATTGTGTAAAATCATCCTGGCAGCTGTGATACAACCAATCTTAATAAGGGTAAATTCATTTTTTGCTATATTAGGTACCACTGATTTATCTCCAAGAAGACATAATTGTGGTTTTACAGGTAAATTAAAGCCCAACCACTCTTCAAGTATTCTCAGAATTTTATGCCAAAATGGCTGAACTAAAGAGCATCCCAAAATCATATGTAAATAAGTGCCCTCTTCTTCTTTACATTTCCAGCATAGACTATTTCCAGCTATACCCATCCTGTAAAGTCTAGATAGTGTATAATAATATCTATGGACTATTTTGTAATGAATGAATTTCCCCCTAGCTTCCCTTATGTTCTTACCCACATTAGATAGGATGTCCAGCCAGTCATTATCATGAATATTAATCCCCAAATCCTTCTGCCATATTGTTTTTAGGTTATTACAAGTATCTGCAGTTACATTAAGCATTAATTTGTAACACATAGAAGCAGTTTGAGTTTCACATGGTAACTTAAGATAGGTATACACAGGGTTGTCACTTGCATTAAATTTGTTCTTAACACAGTGCCTGATCTGCAGATACCAAAAATTTCCTTGTCCCACAATATTATATTTTTTCACCAATTCAGAATATGACATAAAAATTCAATTTTCATATAGATCGCCCATTACAGTTACCCCTTTAAGCTGCCATTGTTTCCAGAACACCCCTGTTTTGCCTATACAGATTTCAGGATTTTTCCACAATGACGCATATGACTGTTTATGATGTGATGTCTTGCACAGTTTATGAATTTTGCTCCATACATGTCTTGAGTGCGTTATCACTGGATTTGAGTTCCATTTAGCTCCAGAGCTTTGCGAGAGAATACTTATGGGATGAAATGGTGAGGCCAGTTTCTGTTCTATTTTGATCCAGTCCAGCTCAGAGTCTGTCTCACTCCAATGTTTAGCCAGTTTGGCCATTTCAAAAGAGAAATTATACAGTCTCACATCCGGTAATCCAAGGCCCCCCTTGTCCCTTGGGGAAATCAATTTACTCATTTGAATCCGAGGTCTTTTCCCTTCCCACAGAAAATCCTTGATAACTTTATCATATCTTTTAAAGATAGGGTCTGGAATGTTCACAGGTATCATCATGGATATATAATTGAACTGTGGAGCAATAACCATTTTGACAACATTCACTTTACCCCATAAAGAAAGTTTCAGCTGTTCCCATTTGTCCACATTCTTTTTTATCTTTGACAGCAGTGGGTCATAATTCAACATCATCATATCTTCCAAATTCTGAGTTAGTTTAACCCCAAGGTACTTCATACCCTTTGGAATCCATTTAAAGCCAAATTGGGTCACTGTATTGGAATGACATGTTCAAGATATTGGCATAGCCTCAGATTTCTCCCAGTTTATTTTGTATCTTGACACATTTGCATATAATTTAATAATTTTCATTAATGGAGGTAAAGACTTGAGAGGGTCACGAGATAACAATAAAATATCATCTGCATATAGCATTAATTTGTGTTCCATCCCCTCCTCTACCCCCCTTACTCCCTTAATGTTTGGGTCTGCCCTAATCATAATGGCCAGAGGCTCTAAAACTATTGTGAATAATAATGGGGACAATGGGTCCCTTGAAATCGTAAAAAACAGGGAAGTCATGCCATTTGTCATCACTGCTGCTCTAGGATTTTTATATAATAAACTAACCCATGTCCTAAAAATATGATCAAACCCGAAATTCGACAGGACTGTGGTCAAAAAGCCCCACTCCACCCTGTCAAAAGCCTTTTCGGCATCTAAGGATATAGCTGTGACCTTCCCTTGATGAAGCCCACCTGGTCCTTGTGAATTATACCTGGTAGAACCTTCTCCAACCGTGAAGACAGAATTTTTGCCAACACCTTACAGTCCACATTAATAAGGCTTACCGGTCTAAAATTAGCAGGATCAGTTAAATCCCTATCCTTTTTAGGTATCAATGTTATCAATGCTTCCATAAAAGTACCAGGTAACACTTCAGCTTCAAACGCCTCTGTATAGACTTCTGTTAAAATTGGAGCCAATGTGTGTACATACTTTTTGTAGTATTCTGATGGAAGCCCGTCTGCTCCCGGCGATTTACCAGGCTTCATAGAGGTTATTGCAGCTTTGACCTCTTCTTGTGTAATGGGAACATCTAGAGACTCTGATTGCAAGGCATCTAATTTAGGTAACTTTATATTAGAATTTCTTTTTCAGTTTTCCTTCATCCTAACTACCTGAAGATGTATATAATTTTTTATAGAACTTCTGAAAAACCTCATTTATTTCCTTTGTCATTGATACCATAGTATTCCCTTTCTTAATGGCCGGAATAATGTTAGCAGCGTTTTGTTGTTTTAATTGTCTGGAAAGGAGCTTGCCTGCTTTGTCACCTCCTTCGTAAAACCTAGTCCGTAATCTAAATAATGCATACTCAGCTTTTTTATTGTATACGTCATGTAACTGAAATTTGTATTTACAAATATCCTGATATAAATCATTAGAGTAATGTCTAGCCAACTCCTTTTCCATTGTACAAATAGTTGCTTCCAAGTTCTTAACCAAGTCTCTTCCTTCCTTTTTCTTTCCTGCTGCTTGAGCAATAAATTTCCCTCTAATATATGCCTTTGAGGCCTCCCATACAGACACCAACCTATCAGTGCTTCCAATATTTAGTTTAATGAAAGAGGTCAGATCATCAGCCAACAATGTGCCAAAACATTCATCCTGTAATAATGAAGTATTTAAACGCCACCTTCCCTTTCTACCAGCTTCTGTGTTTAGAGCTATATCTAATTCTACTGTTGCATGGTCTGATAACACTATTGCTCCAATTTTACAATCTACAACTTGATCAATAATAGAATTTGAAACCAAGAAAAAAATCTATCCTAGAGTGAGATTTATGGCAATGAGAAAAAAAAGTATACTCTCTTTCCGTTGGATTGACCAGGCACCATATATCCGTCAATCCAATATCCTCTGTTAGCATATGAAAGGCAGCCCTGTCTCTTGGTATAGAAGGTCCTTGATATTTACTCTTATCCAAAACCCCATCCATAACCTGATTAAAGTCCCCTGCCAAAATTATTTGTCCCTCTTTGTCTCCAAGAATCTTGTTTATCTTATTAATAAAACCTGGATCTGCCTTATTGGGGGCATATACATTGCATAGTATCACTTTAACTCCATTAATGAGAGTTTATATACATACAGTATAATCCTGCCAGCCTCGTCTTTAGCTTCTGTTAGCATTACAAAATTAAGCCTCTTATTTATTAGGATCATTACCCCATTTTGTTTACTCGTAAATGATGAATAAAATACATGCCCCACCCAATCTCGTTTAAATTTTAGTGCTTCGTTATCTGTTACATGACTTTCTTGCACAAAAGCAACATCTACTTGTTTATGTTTGAGATATGACAGGGCCTTTTTTCTTTTAATTGGGCTTCCACATCCATTAATATTCCATGTTATAAACCTGATGTGACTACCTATTTATAAAACAAATGAATCGCACATAATCGTGCGCGTAATCAAATGCGTTAGGTGACTGCCCCCTACTGGGGAATGACATATTGGACCGTGATGTAAATTTTTTCAAGTTAAACAAACAGCAGTTGAACATTTCAAACACAAAAACCTTCTGTAACATCCTATTACTTGACAAAAACTAAATAACCCCTACCCGAGCTTAACAACAGAAAAAATAAGAACAAGAAACAACAAAAAAAGAACGGTCATACCAAACAAACGAGGACCGTCTTTGTTCAAACACCCCGAGATTGTGGTCCGTAAAGTGCCGATTCAGCTATCCAGCCATGTCTTTGGCTGTCAAAACTGTTCCGAGACAGCACAGGTATTCGACTCCTCCTCCCACCCAATGCACCTGACCCATAAACTCCACTCCGGCAATCTTAGTTGCAACAAACATTTGGTCCCGTTATTCTGGTGCCCCGCAATGTTCCTTGATGAACTGCTCTGCAGCCGCACTCGATGTAAAAACCCTATTCTTCCCTTGTCATGTGAAACGGAGTGAGGCTGGATATGCCAGTGTATATTTGACATTGACGCTTCTCAGCATCCTCCGCGACGCAGTAAAATCCCTTCGTCTTCTGGCCAACTCTCTTGACATGTCAGGGAAGAAGGAAATCCTACATCCATCCCATTCGATCATTCCTTTTTGTCTGGCCGCTTGTAGTACTTTCTCCCTGGCTGACGAACGCAGGAACTTAATCAAAACTATTCTAGGTGGTCGATCAGCATCGGGCCTAGGAATGAGAGCGCGATGAGCCCTCTCGATCTCAAACTCTCCATCCGGATCAATTCCCGGTCCCTCCGATAGGATTTTATACACGCACTTGATCATTCCACCTGCCTCCAACCTCTCTTTCAGACCGATCATCCTCACGTTGTTGCGGTGGCTCCTGTTTTCTAAATCCTCAATTCGATTCCACATAACTTCCAGGCGTTTATCGTGCCGTTCGCCGTCACCGATGAGCTTCGAGGTGATGTCTTCCATGTTGGAGATGTGGCCCTCCGCTTCATCCAGCCTTTCTTGGATTGCGTTCACCGAATTTTTGAGATCGGTAACCACCTCTTTGATTGATGACACATCTGTCGCCACCCCTTGTAAGGTAGAGTTCATTTTACTTATTTCGGATAATAAGTTTTCCATGTTTGAATCTTGATCTTTCCGCTGGGGTGACGGCGACTCGTGTGGCGGCGAAGTCTGTCTCGTTGCCATGCGGCTCGTCGAAATCACCTTAAAATACTTAGATGTGGAGGTCGACATCTGCTATCCAAGGCACCTTTTTATTCCACAAATATTTAACCTCACCAAGGACGCTAGTTCTAATAAAAATGTGGAGTGAATATGCTCGAATAATTAGAAAATATTGGTGGGCCTACGGAGCTATATAACTATGCTGCCATCTTCCTCGGTGATCCCACGTGACTAGATTAGTCTGTTCTTAAATACCAACAATAACAAGAACTCAGGAAAAAGTCCTCTACTTTGGTGCTTTTACGCTCGTGCTCAATACAGTCTTCTGAGCTTTTAGCGCCACCGCGTCGAACTCTTGGGTAACAGCAGTTGCTCTGGCCATGGGATGTAATGCTCAAATCTTATTGGATGGCCCGTGTTTTCACTTTGCGAAACTGAAACGATTCGTCGGACTGGACGAAAAAAAAAAAACATTTGCATTTTCGGTGCGCGAATGTTCGCGGTTTATGTGGAAGCATCCATAGGAAGCTGTTGTTTTATTCCAGTGCGTCATCGCATGCAAAATTCATTTCGCTTTTTCGCGCTCAGTGTGGAAATTTCTTTACCTTAAACCATACGTCTGCACATTCCATTCTTCTGCAGGCCTCTCCACACACAGGCAGATACATTATTATAATAGTAGAATAACTTGATACATAAATGGTCATTCACTTTGATTATACTTGATTAATTCATATTTTGATTAATAAAACTCTTCTACAGTAGCTTCTGCAGAAAGAACACAAGCATGTAGTTCGCCTTTGTTATTGTTGTTGCCGTTACGTGACGTAGCGGTGTCTGACTGGGGTAAAGACGTCGGGTGATGACATCATCGTTTCACAAAATATACGGATTGGCTGTACACACGAAAACACAAAAGTGTTGTTTTCAGATTTATTCACTCGGGGACCCGGTTTCAGGCTCCCAAAACTCCAGATCCATCTGGACGAAATGCCGATACGATACAAAATTTTGACGTATACAGCTAAATTTGTCTCTGTGTGTATGGGGCCTCACTGTGATTGTTTTTTGTATGACTGTGTAGAGCAGAAGATTGATTGAAACACTTCCCACATGCAGTGCAGTGATATGGTTTCTCTCCAGTGTGAATCCTCTCGTGTTTTCTCAGATGTACTGACTGACTAAATATCTTGTCACAATGTGAACACTTATAAGGTTTCACTCCAGTGTGGATCCTCTCATGTCTTTTTATGTCTCCTGAATCACTGAATCTCTTATTGCATTGTGGACACTTATAAGGTTTCTCTCCAGTGTGGATCCTCTCATGTTTTTTCAGATTTGTTGAATGACTGAATATCTTGTCACAGTGTGAACACTTATAAGGTTTCTCTCCAGTGTGGATCCTCTCATGTGTTTTCAGATGTGATGAATGATTGAATCTCTTGTTGCAGTGTGAACACTTATAAGGTTTCACTCCAGTGTGGATCCTCTCATGTCTTTTTATGTCTCCTGAATGATTGAATCTCTTATTGCATTGTGGACACTTATAAGGTTTTTCTCCAGTGTGGATCCTCTCATGTGTTTTCAGATGTGTTGAATCATTGAATCTCTTGTCACAGTGTGAACACTTATAAGGTTTTTCTCCAGTGTGGATCCTCTCATGCAGTTTTTTACACGTTGCTGAAGTAAAAGTCTTTTCACACTCAAAGCACATGTACTCTCCCACAGCAGTGTGCATTTTCTGACCTACTTTCAAATTTTGTAGATGCACAAAACTGTTACCACACAAATTACATGAATGTGGCTTCTCCTTTGCATGAACTTTCAAGTGTTTCTTCAGAACTGAAGCCCATAAAAACATTTTACCGCATTGATCACATGCGTGCTGCTTCTCTCTAGTGTGGATGTTCATGTGATCCTTAAGGTTTGTTGATTGTGTGAAACTCTTTCCACACTGAGTGCAGATGAAAGATTTCTTGGCTCTTCTTTTCTTTAAATCTTTCAGTTTGCTTTGAGGGCAACTCAATGGTTTTTCTTCAGTTTTGACATGATTTTTCTCCTCAACTTCACTTGATTCTTGATTCTTCTCTTTTTCTTCAATCAACTCTGAAATAAAAGTACAAATGGTGAAATGTCAACATAAAAGTGAACCCTGATATAACAGTGCAGGGCTCTAAACTAACATTTGAGAGCAGCGCCACTAACTTTTACAGATGGTGGCGCCAGAAGCAGGTTTGGTAGCGCTGGGTGGCTGGTGTGTGGGGTACCAAAAATAAAGATAATTTAATCATAAAATTACTAAGGCTTTGCATTAATATGTGCAGTTACTAATAATATTACATTCTTGGTAATACACATTTGACAGTAAAGCACTGAGCTTGAGTTGGGAAGCATACAAAATTTACTTTTAGTAACATCAGTATCATGCAAAATCAGATTTTCAAATAGAAAATTACTATATTCTACTCTTACTTAATGTACCATTATTCTTCTATAGTATTATATAGAACTGACCGAAAACATCAATTAAAAAAAGTGATTTTAATTGATGTGCAATTCAAATGCAAAGTGAAGAAAAGTTTGGTGATTTGAAACTTTTATTACTACATAAACAAAAATAGTGTAAAATAGTAAAAAATTAGATTTTTTGATGATCTGATGTTTAAATAAGTTATTTTATCATTTCAAAATATAAAGCAAGTAAAATGAATGACTAATAAGCCAATAAGTGCTCCTGTGCTGCCATCTACTGGTTATTGTGGTAATTTGATGTATTTTTAAATTTTACTAGTGCTTTTTAACCATAAAACTATATTTTGATATACATTGTGTTTTGTCCAATTGGATCATTTGAGGAATACTTGAAAGTCATTGAAAAGTTCTTGAATTTGTCTCTCAAAAGGTTGTACAAGCCCTGAAATTACATTGGACTATTTCTGCCAAAACACCATGGCTACATTTAGTGTTACTGCTTCTGGGTTTCTGCATCAGTGCTGTTTGATCTGTTCATAACAGAATTCTGTGCAGAATTTGAATGCTTCTCACAAGCAGCTACTCACAGAAACCTTAATCAGTCTGTGGCAAGTTCAAACGATTATCACTGGATCTCGCAGCACTGTGCAGTAACCGTATCATGAGATCAACATTGGTTCCCAAGTAAACCTGTTCTGAGCTCGTTTGCTGACCAGTTTGCTTGTGCTGCTCTCTATTATCGGTAAGTCCCGCCCCCCTTGCTCACTCGGACAAACAAACGGAGTTGCTAACTGTCTTAAGCTGGCTGCACACTAGAGGATTTTAAGGCCGATTTTAAGCCGATTTGCACCCCCGATCGGCCCGATTCATGGCTTGTTGCAAGCGATTTTTTGTCCAAAAAACTCCTCTATTGTGTGGTGTCATTACTCCCAATCAAGACGGAGCGTCGCCAAACTCAAATCGTAAATATCAAACATGTAGAAGCATGCAAATTACCGGATGTTGCGTGCTTCTACAGCTGAAACTTGGCAGCCACAAACATGACATGAAAGCAGAGAACGTACTCGGTTTCTATCGTAACCTTGATTCCCTGAGATACGTAACGAGTACTGCATCTTGTCTAAAGACGCTATGGGAAAATACTCCTTCTGACTGAAGCCTTATTCAATCACGCAGTGAAACTGCACGGCCATTGGTTTGTGCAGTGTGTTAAAAACTAACCAATGGCTCGGCAGCGGAGCTGCACAAGCCTATGGCGACAGAGCCCGCCAGAATGGTCGGAGCCATCTGGCTATATAAGCGGCCGTGTCGCCATAGGAACTCAGGTTTCTTCGACTGAAGTGACGACTGAGTCGTGCAGCTATCCAGCACGGCAAGTACACAGTACTCATTCCGTATCTCAGGGAACCAATGTTACGACCTTTCGATACTCCACTTCATACTGCATCTTGTCTAAAGACGCTATGGGAACACAGTTCAATCATGCCGTGCTGATAGAGGAACGACTCAATTTATACCTCCTCAAGCATCAATGCTCAAGGGAAGCATAACAATGACTCCAAGGCTAAAGCGGGCTAAACTCAAACTGGTCACGCACAGCCTGGATAAAACATTCCAGAACTTCTTGCATTTCGACACCTTGGGTCGAAACATACAAGTAACCAATCAGAGAGCTAAACAGTGATAAAGACATTACCCCCTGGCTCTTCTGAACTCTTCACTCCCATTTCTGAATAAGTAACTGATTTAAAAAAAGATCACCCTTACCTAGCTCCCCAGTTCCCCTCTCTCTCTCTTTCCCACATTTAAAGTCATCAAATATGCTCTCGTGTTTAGGGCTGGGTTTTGACACAAATTTCACAATTCGATTCGATTCTCATTCACAAGCTTGTGATTCGCTTCAATATCGATTATTTTGGATATACTGTATATCAGGTACAGTACATGCCAAATTTTCTCAAGGAAAATGAATCTCTCAACTAATGCTGTAAAATTGTCACGGTGCACACACGAGGGAGGAACAGGAACACGCAGATGAGGACGTAAACTCAAATAATAGTCTTTAATGAACACCAAGGCAGGACTCAGAGACAGGATACACCGAGGAAGTAACGAGTAGACCAGACGAAATCAAACTCAAAAGACAGGAACTAAATACACAGGGTAATTAACACAATCACATACACACATCTGGACACAAATTAACTCATAATGACATGAAACAAGGACAGGAAACAAACCAAATATGGACACAAGAGGCAGGAACAGATGACACACATAACAGAACCCTGACAAAAATATAGCTACATGAGAGCCAGTTGGTACTACATTACTATAATATTGAAGGTTAAAATTTACTGATATTAACATTGCAATTAATTAAGTTTTTTAAATAATAAAGTTAAAATTACATAATATTTCTACTTCAATTTGTTTTTTTTAAAATATAAAAATAATGGTGGCTGTCATAAAAACTTGATGGATTTATTCAAACATAAAATAAACATTGAAGAACAGTAAAATTATAATGAATATGTTTTATGGTGCATATATTTAGCAAAATGCCCCTCTCTACAGTTTATTTTTCTAGCTGACTAATGAGTTTATGGTCACAGAATGTTTTTCTGAGCTAGGCTAAATGTGACATTGTTTACAAGACGTTATATTGAAGTGTCTTTGGGCGGCTGAAACACTGATTGAGCGATTACATGAGACAGGATGTAAAGTTGTACTTTTTTTTTTTTTTTTACTTACCTTCGGATGTTTAGTCATGTTTATTTTGTGCTGAAACTGGTATTAATGTGGAGATGATCAGTTCACGTGCACTACACGCTGCTGCATCCGTTCAACTGAGGCGCTACAGCGATCTGTCACTCCACATTAAACAGTGCCAAAATGCCATTTATTGTTTGTCTACTGCAATACAATGGACAGCATTTGAAATATGAGACGTTGTTTCATATTAAAACTACCAAAGCACAATGCTTATTGCAAACCTAGATCTGTCTCTGACAGAAAGAGATGCATTAACGAGAACACTAGTGTGCTATTTATGAAGGCTATATCTTTAACACCAAGCATTTCTGCAGACTCTATTGATCTTCTCCTTGATTCCTTTAAAAGTTAAGAATGTTATTGATGATATTGCTCCTGTGAAAGTCAGCAAGAAGACTGGCAGACAAAAATCACCTTGGAGAAAATCAACAGCAGTACAGAGTATGAAAAGACAATGCAAAAAATCTGAGCTGATGTGGCGGAAGACGAAACTTGAAATTCACTATAGCATCTATAAAGACAGCCTTCATGCTTTCAATGTGGAACTAGCCAGACCTTCTTCTCAAACCCTATAAACAGTAACTTAAACAACTTCCTCCAGACTCTGGGACCTTGATTTCCAGATTAAATGCAAAATTTACTTTCATCTGAAAAGAGGACTTTGGACCACTGAGTTCTTTTTCTCCACAGCCCAGGTAAGATACTTCTGACGTTGTCTCTGGTTCAGAAGTGGCTTGGTAGCCCTTTTCCTGAAGACGTCTGAGCGTGGTGACTCTTGATGCACTGACTCCAGCTTCAGTCCACTCCTTGTGAAGCTCTTCCAAGTGTTTGAATCAGCTTTGCTTGACTGTATTCTCAAGCTTGCGGTCATCCCTGTTGCTTTTCCTACCCAAATTCTTCCTTCCAGTCAACTTTGCATTTAATATGCTTTGATACAGCACTCTGTAAACAGCCACACCTTTCAGTAATGACCCTCTGTGACTTACCCTCTTTGTGGAGGGTGTCAATGTTCGTCTTCTGGACCATAGGCCTATTTCACAACGTGACGTATGCACACCGGAAGTAGGGAAAACCCTTTTCCGGTCCGGTGAATGCGCTTATTGCGCTAACAGAACAGTGGATAAAATTGAAAGTAATCAGTCCTGTATTGCGCCCTTATGTTCAGACATGAATAAGAAGCAACTGTTTATCGTTTTACAACTTTCCCAATGACAAAATTTACGCAAGACACTAACGGCAGCTGAAGATGAAATGGAGCGCTGCTGGTGAGGAGAAGCACGATTACGAGAGCCACCTTTCCCCGGTGAGTATCATTAACGTTCTTAATGGACTGTAAAACAGTAGATGATTGAAACTAAACAGTGACTATAAAATTTCACAATATATTTAAAATAGAATATGCTTATATATTGCCTTATAAATGTAAGGTAGGCTACCTGGTAGCAGTTACGCTAACATTGGAACATTTTAGTAAGGGGAATGTATTTTCATTATTTGCGTGGTCTTGTGTGGGGTTCTGACCAATACAATTTTAAACCCATCTCTGACTGGTATTTTTTTTTGTTCTTGTGTCTGCCCTCATTATATTACTCTCTGTGGCTAAGCTCAGTGGTTCCTAACTAAGTGCATAGGTCCACTTCTAACTGTGATGTTCTAACGGTTCAATATCTGCATAAACCTGTAATAGTGATTCACCAAGTTAAATTTAGTCTTATGATTACTTCAATCATGAGATAATTATTTTTAGACTGACTGTCTAGACTTGTCATATGCTTTTGACACATTCCAATGTTAACTCAAAACACAAGAATTAATGTTAAACCTGGAACGGAAGAAATGTTTGTCGTGATTAAGTACGGATTAAGTTATTTAAAAATAATTAATATTAAAATTCCTTAACATGTTTAGCACAAACTATTAATATGTTTTATTACTTTATTATCTTTAGTTAGGTGCTCTTCATGAGGCTTTGGAAAAAAATAAAGGAGCTGGAAGAACTGGTGTGAAGCCTCAACATCTCTTAAGCTTTGCTGGATAGCCAGTTAGTAACATCATCTTCATCTACATACCTGCTGTAACATCCTCCTCATCATCCAGTTACAGTATATCCTCCTCCTCCTCTTTATTTCCCAGCAACATCAACCACATTTTCTTAACACTCAGTAACATCAGACAACTCCTAAACTTGCTACACAAACAAGAGCAGGTAGTGCCTTTTAGAGAAGCTGCATAGTCACCCTTAGCCTATTTCATAAGAGAATCCCCATGCTATATGCCAGTGACCATCAGCAGACCCTGGACATGTCAGTGGTAGGTGTGTATTATTATTATTATTATTATTATTATTATTTCCTTTTTTTTCGCTTGGCCCCCCAACAAACACAATTTGTGATGCCTATGCCTATCCAATGGCTTTCACATTAGGGCACTTCTACCAGGCCATAGGGAGGTTTTCCATCTGGACTGGCACCAAAGTGTGAAGCATCGGGGTGGATGAAGACACCACAAGGAAGAACATTAAAATCAAAGTTCTCAGCATTTCAGTGAAGAACCTCTGCTGAGCATGTCATGACAAAAAAAATTATATCTCTTGCACTACATTGTAATATGATTTGCACATCACGCACTTTACATTTAATTTTTTTTATTTTTAATTAACTGTTGTCAAAATAAAACTGTTTTGAAGAATATGTTTTTTCTTTTTCTTTTTTAAATTGGGTGCAGAGCCTATACCAGGCCTGATGTTTGCTTGTGCAGTTTTGATTCTTATTGTTATTTTGTAAAAAAAAATATAAACAAAAATTTTAAACATTTAATAATATTACCCACTTAATTGATGCTTTAAGTCTACAGGTGTTATGGTATTGTTTATTTATTTCAACAACGTCGTTTGCAGCGTGCTCTTCCGTTACTTGATCTTTTTATTTTGGTGCGTCAATCCGTTAAGTTACTTTGTATAAGAAATTATGATCCACACTCACGAGAACAGTCTTCTTTTTCCATTTTATTTAACAGTCATCACCAATGGGGAAAAGACACAAACGTTTCGGCTAAAATTGTTTATTTATTTGCTTTTTGTATACATGCTTATAGAATAGCAAAGTTTTAAGTCATATTCATTGTAAAGATGTACATTTCTCAATTTCATTCATGTGATAAAATGAAAACTGTGCCATTGTGTAGTGGAAGACCACTGCTATTTATTGGAAAACAAACAGTTAAAATAATTTCAACTAAAGCCATTTACTATCAGACATTCCAATTTATTAAGTGTGTGTGTGTATATAGTGGGAGCTGAATCTTCAAATGTTATGCCATTTAAATGAAGGGAACATTTTTTACATAATTTACATAAAACATAATTTGGTGGCCTGAAATCCTCCGAACACTGAATAAGGGTTAAAATGACCATTACTATATAATATAAAAGATAGGTCAGTAGGCACAGAAAACATGCATTTTTAATCACGTGCCATGATATATTAATCCTATTAGCAGAGGGTGCTGTTAATAATAAGTTGTTATAGACACTGAGACAACCAATATATTTGAAACCATCTTATCAGAAAATATTCTATCATCATTAGCTAAATCCAGTCTGTATATACTTCAAGCTGATGTGGCTCCTCACTTGGACCTAATTACCACTTTTCCCTGCAATACTATTTGAGACTGTTGTGTCCACACACACACACACACACACGTTTGTTTGAGTATTAGTGAGGACACTGCTTAGACTTGCATCTGTTTTCTATCAGGTAAGTTATATCTTTTATAACTCAATCATTATTATAGAAACATGCAAAACGCTAGATTTAAATAAATAATAATAATAAATAAAAACATGTTTCGGCTGATTTATAAGCCTTTTTAACAAGCAAGGACAAGTAAAATGTGCCCACTAATCAGTTGCCATAATATTTCACTATATAAGTGAGGAAAATTGGTAATATAGTTAAACCAGTATACATAAATAGTTAACAACTTTTTTATTAAACCACTTTGAAATTCATCCATAAAGCCAACAAGTGATACATTGGAAATTAGCTTTAAATGGCAACTGCCAAATAATACATACCTTGACAATAAAAAAATAAGTTTCTCAAAAAATAATTTAGCCTTCCCTAAAAACGGTCCACAAAATGGACAACATTGGCTATTCTTACTTTATAAGAAAATAAATTAATGTAATGACGGCGAGAAAACAACTATTCCAAAGCAATCGTAGCGGGCTGCGGCGCGACCGGACGTACCGCTTCCCTACTTCCGCTGTCGGTCGCCATATTGTGAAATAGGCCTATTGCCAAGTCAGCAGTCTTCCCCATGATTGTGGTTTCAAAGAACAAGAGATACCCGGAATTTATACTGTAGGGATGATCATTAATTGAAACTCAAATGTAAATATTCTAATATTTTGAGATACTGATTTTTTGACTTTCTTGAGCTGTAAGCACTAATTCTCAAAATATTTTTTTTTTGTTTGTTTTACTTTACATGTAATGAATCTAAAATATATGAAAGTTTCACTTTTTGAAATAAGTTACAAGAAAAAAATTACTTTTTCACGACATTCTAATTTATTGAGATACACCTGTAGCTTACACACAGCACAAGCCTGATTTCATGAGCTGTATGTGAGATGGGCCTTATACATCAGGTTCACACATACTCTGTTTGCAGTGCGTATGCAGTCCATGTGAGGTACGTAAGCGGTGCAGAAGCAGCACTGACTGTGCTTTCACATGGGAGTCTGCTCCTGATCCATGGCTGTTTACTACAAACACAACATTTATCCATTATTTTGATTTCAAATCCAAACATTGTTACTTAAAATGCTTTTTCAGCATTGTGATTCTTTTTACACAGTACAGTAATACAATCTTTCATAGACGTGTTTAAACGCAATAAATATAAGAAGCACATTATTCGATGCTTTTTACTTTTGCATTTAGGCCTACTTCTAGATTGATATATTAAGTTGCACAAGCAAGTGACAAAACATTTAAACTACTTTTCTTACATTATCACAAACATTCTAAATTAAAACTTACCATTGACAGCAAGTCAGCTCTACTGCCTTTTCTTTGGCATTTAAATCTTTTACAAGCAATCCTGTGGTTCATAAAGAACAATGCGCTGTTACTTCAATTCAGCGCGTGCAGTGGAAACGAGTGCTGCAGAACGCACTGCCGGACCGCAACCGTGTGCAGTATGAATGCTCTACACTGCAATATATAAATTTTAATGACAATGCGACACTGCCTCAATTGTGCAAGTGACAATTCCTGTGTTAACTGTGCAGCTCGCTTATAGTGCAGATGCGATTTGATTTGAAGCCATTTGCGCATTTTTAGAGAGAGAGAGAGAGCACGCGGTGATTCACTCACGCTGTTTGTGAAGTTATGTCTCAGATTTTTTTTAATTACTTTATACGTTATTTATAAGTTATTTAATGAAGAAATATGAATTGTACAGCAATATAATTATTTCACCCACACCGGACAGTGCCACTGCATGTTGTGCCAAACATCTCGGCAGGTGCGTCATCTGTTTGAGATCGGTTTATGAGATCTGCCTTTTCAGAGAGCGGCGATCAAACATCCCCAAGCAATTATCGGCCAATAGTGATCGGTAACCGATCAATCGGATCACCCCTAATACTTAGAAGGGAGAGGTTATTATGCGAGTATAGAAGAGTATAAGTCCAAGTGGACTTCCATGACATGCGGAGTCCCACAAGGCTCAATTCTTGCACCGCTCTTGTTTAGCCTGTATATGCTCCCACTGAGTCAAATAATGAGAAAGAACCAAATTGCCTATCACAGCTATGCTGACGATACCCAGATTTACATAGCCTTATCTCCAAATGACTACAGCCCCATTGACTCCCTCTGCCAATGCATTGATGAAATTAACAGTTGGATGTGCCAGAACTTTCTTCAGTTAAACAAGGAGAAAACTGAAGTCATTGCATTTGGAAACAAAGATGAAGTTCTCAAGGTGAATGCATACCTTGACTCCAGGAGTCAAACAAATCGAGTGCAGCGATAGTTCAGTCAGGCCACGTAGGCATAGTGCTGCGGTCAGCTGACAAATCGCTCCAACCACTACCATTCTTCTATTAGACCAGGGATATATATACGTGGCATTACAGCCCGGTAAGTATGCTTAAACTGCTCGCAACGATGCTCCAACTGCTCGCGTTTGCTTGCTCAGGACAGGAGCAAACTAGACGGCAAATTCAGTCTCTACAGGAAGCATTCAATCATGAGCCTTGCAACGGGATTCGTTCCCACACAGTTTATTACTAGTTCCAAGTTGTGAACTTGAACGCGAATTCACCGCGTGACTCGCAACGATATATTATTGACAGACTCTTTGCCCGCAACTATCACTGATGTTGTGCTAACGTGACTGCATTAACAACGGTTTACACGAGATCTGCTTTCCCTGCTGGAAGAAGATACCAACAAAGAGATTGAGCATCCGCATCTGCTGGCCATTTCACCCTTTATTCATCTGGATGTCTTCTTGAATCTAAGCAACGTTTCTTTTATTCTCATTGCCTAAAGCTTATTGGCAAACATGCTATCTGCAATAATAAGGCTAATTTTCAGTAAATTGTTCGTCGCAAGGTATGCTGTTGTTTATTGGTTATATTTATAGGCTTTTTTTCGACACTCTGGTGCCCAGTTAAACTTACCACAGGTGAGGCTCATTTTTAAGCTGTTGTTTAAGGCTATCCGATATAATCAGGCTGCAGCTTTTTAGACTCATCTAGTATCGGAGTGCTGTTCTTTAAACTTATTTGATCATTTCCAACATGCTGCATTCAGGTCAGTGAGATGCTGCTTAAAGCTATAGCGTACTTCTTTTGAAATTGCGGTTGAATCTGTCTGACCTCTCCATAACTGAGGACTGTGCTAATAGCCTTCTGATATTATTGATCTTCTCAGAAGGAAGCAAACCCATTGCATTTGCTGTTGGAAAATATTTCACTGGGAATCTGACTAAAGGGGTTTCTAGACTCAATGGTAGCAAATTATAAGTCAAATTAAAACTTTCAAAAGCAAGATGCTCAATTTTAAGGCCATTTGGTTGTTCTTGAAAATGCTTGCTGCTTATGGCTCATCTAGTTATTGGAAATGCTACTACTTCAAGCGTCTCTAATTGTTGCATATGCTTGCTTAAGCACGTAACATACTTTGTTGCCTAAAGCTATCTAATATATCTTAAGGGACTTGTCAACCCTCATGTGGGTTGTCAGATTGAGGACGTTACACAACGAGCACAAATGTCAATAGGAGGCGACAACCTATAACTGATGAGTTGATTTGAGTTATATACTGTGGTTATTGAGCTGTTAAAGGGATAATGATGCTTTAAGCCCCGTTCACACTACAAGCGACACACAACGACAAAGCGACACAATCCCATTAGTTTCAATGGAAAGTTGACGATTACCGGCGACAAGAGCGACATCGGCCACTGGCACAGGGTTGGGGCATGTCCAGAGATGCGGCAAGTTCAGAATCCTTCAACTTTATGCAAATGAAGAGTGACTTCCGGGAGTGACAGCCAATAGGAGAGAATCCTCTCAGCTCAGCAGTGATGGAAATGAGACTGATCCTTGCCGTCATTCATTTGTTTTTATGAATGGATTCAATTTATATTCATTATATTTAGTCTTTTGCCTCCAAAATATGTATGGTTTTGGGGGGTTCTTCTTCTGGCAAGTTATCGCCTCTCATTATGTTTGGGGGGTTAATGCTAAAGCTCTCGTGTGTGCAAATTATTGAACGAGAACCCCCATAAGGAATAGGGTGACCACCCGTCCTGCATTTTGCGGGACAGTCCCGAAATTGGGAGCTTTGTCCCACGTCCCACAAGACGTAAGCTGCGTCCTGCATTTCAATTATGTATTCTGTATTTTTTCCATCCCAGAAATTGAAATACCAAAATAAGAAATACATTAAAAACTGTGACTGGCATTTAAAAATCCATTTGCGCAGCCGTCATGTTCTAGCTGTGAAAATAACCAACCGACGCAGTGGTAGAGAGGGGTTCCCTCTCGAGTTTTCATCACGGAGAAATCTCCGTTATGGGAACTCCTTCCCTTCCAACCTTTCCTGAAGTCCTATTGCTAGTGGGGGAGCCCGCAAGCAGTCTCAAAATTGTTAAAACAAATTGGTGTGATGGTGTATTTTCATTCAAATGCATACATTTGCACAAAAGAGCTCTTTCCTCCTCACTCAGTCAATACAGCGCCGCTCGCCCCGCCTCAGAGCGGTACAGAGCCGCTGCCCACATGGGTTATAGCCAAGCAGCAATCGCCGGTGCATTAAGCCGCTATGTTGGTTCCTGAGCATGTGGGAAACTATTCCGAGAATCTCACGCTGGTTACTCGTGGGTACGCCCCTCAATTCAAATGTAGACCACCCTGTTTCAACGGCGTGGCGCAGTCTCTAACATTGCCTCGAAATGCCCTGGGGTCCTGAGACAAGAGCTGTGCAACCTGTTCTAAAAAGGAGTGATAGAACGAGTCCCGGCGAGCGAGCTGGAGAGCGGCTTTTACAGCCGCTATTTTGTGGTGCCCAAGCGAGATGGAGGGCTCCGCCCGATTCTAGATCTCAGGCCCATCAACAGAAAGCTCTGCAAGCGTCCGTTCAGGATGATATCGCTGGTACAGGTCCTGGCGCAAATTCGCCACAGGGGACTGGTTGCGTCCGTGGATTTAAAGGACGCGTACTTTCACATTCAGATAGCACTGCATCACAGACGCTTTCTGAGGTTTGCTCTCGAGGGCACAGCGTACCAGTACCCTGTTCTTCTGTTTGGACTGGCTTTGGCCCCGCACACTTTCTCAAAGTGCATGGGCGCAGCTCTCCCCCTCCCCCCTCAGAGCGAGCGGGATGCGCGTTCTCAATTATTTGGATGACTGGCTGATCTTAGCTCAGTCATGGGACACGCCAGCCAGCCAAATAGACAAACGGCTTTGTCACTTGGAGTTCTTGAGGCTGTGTGTGGATATGTGTAAGAGCATTCTCGCCCCGAGTCAGTCTATAACGTATCTGGGAGTGTGCTTCAATTAAAAGCAGTGGAGATGAGCGCTCGCCTCTCTCGGGGAGCGGTCGGCCACCATGTTTTCCCTGCGCCATTTCAGACTGGGCAGTTTACTACATGCAGGTGCAGAAGGGGTGGAGGAGGGATGCTGATTAACCGTCAAATGAATGGAGGTATGTCAGCTGTATTTATATCCGTGTATTGATGGACTTGATTGCTTACCACCTGTGTCTAATTAGGCTAAGTATCTGACGTGCTCCTCCCGAACTTTGTTAATGAAACATCATTTCATGAGTTCACACTTACATATTTAGCACGAGTAATGTAATGTGTATTTGGCGAGTATAGTAAAACGTTGTTGGCGTGCTGTCCTGGGGAAGGGCTCCGAGCTCGGGAAATGCCCGAACCCAGAGTACCCCCCAAAAGCAATGGAATGTTGGACAGCTGCCAGACTGAGATCCCCCCAAAATACGCACTAGAGATCTGGCGGGAGCTGGTATATAGGAGTACCTGGATGACGGGCCGGGGGAGCCTGCGTGCTCTGAGTAGGGAGAAGAGAAAACCCGGAACTGGTTTGGCTCTCACAGACTCCGATGGGAGATCGAGATTCAGGACATCGAACGGGTAAGCCTCGCCAGGCGGGGGGGAAAGGTGTGAGGATAGAAGAGATAGTTGGACGGTGTTCGGCGGGCAGACGAGACCCGAAGCGGCTGATGGCTGAGCCTCGCCGCCCGTCGGACGGAACATTAGGTGGGTGGCCAAGACTGTCGCCGACGCTCTACGGGAGCCCAATACTCACTGAGTCGAACGGGTAAGTCTCGCCGACCGTAGGATGAAAACGGTAAGGTCTGGCTGGGAGGCTCTCGTATTGTGCTCCTGTCGACGCCCGACAGGAGCACAATACTTGTTGTGTTGTGCGGGTAAGCATCGCCAAGCGTGGGACTTGAAAAGGTAAGGTTGTCTGGCCGGGAGTGCTCTCGCTGGCGTCCGTTGGGAGATCAAGACTCGTTGTGTCGGACAGGTAAAGACGGAAAGGTAAAGTTCGGTCGGGACGCTTTGCCGTCATCCAACTGGTGGGCGTGCTCACTCGTTTGATGGGCTAGCGGCGCTGACGTAGTAGGAAAAGGTGAGGTTGTCCAGCCGGGAGGCTCTCGCGACATCCGACGGTAGATCAATACTCACGAGTCGGATGGTTAAGCCTCACCGGTGGTGGACTGAAGGCTAAGATTGCTTGACCGACCGGGTATGTAGCGTTCGACAGGGTTTCGATATTGTGGTGTGGGCGGACAGAAACGGTAAGTTTGTCTGGCTGGGAGGCTCTCTCCGACGTCCGAGGGGAGCACAGTACTTGCTGTGTCGGACGGGTAAGCATCGCCTGAGCTTGTGACTTGAAAAGGTAATGTTGTCTGGCCGGAAGTGCTCTCGCCGGCGTCCGTCAAGAGATTGGGACTCACGTGTCGGACAAGTAAAGACAGAAAGGTAAAGTTAGGTGGCCGGGAGGCTCTCGCCGTCACCC
Source organism: Schizothorax lantsangensis (assembly GCA_027422415.1). Classification (NCBI taxonomy): domain Eukaryota; kingdom Metazoa; phylum Chordata; class Actinopteri; order Cypriniformes; family Cyprinidae; genus Schizothorax; species Schizothorax lantsangensis. Next base: position 1,286,990 of record CM049854.1, read on the forward strand.
GACTGGAGATGGATACTCGCAGCTAGGATGGGTAAGGCTCTCCGGCCGCAGAATGGAAAAGGTAAGTTGTCCGGCTGGGAGGCTCTAGCCATCGCCCGACGGGGAGATGGAGGCTCACGGGTAGGACGGGTGAGCCTCGCCGAGCGTGGGACTCGAAAAGGTAAGTTTTAACAGCTGGAAGCTCGCACCAAATTTTTTTTTTTTTTAAATCCTCATTCAATGAGGGTTTGGTGGGCTGATTTAATGTGGAACTGGTTCGTTCTGATGTAGCTTTGGAAGGCTTCTGAGGACCATCTGCCTAGGGTTTGAATTTGCTGTTTGGAGAGGCCTTTTTGGGCTGCTGATGTTGCTGCCCCGATGCGAAAGGAGTGGCTGTAAAAAAAATTTGCTGGGATGCCTGATGATTGTAAGACGAATTTAAGATGTTTTTGAAACCAGAAGCGACTGACGTTTTTTTTGGCATCATCTATGAATAGGGGTTCGCGTGGGGATTTGGCCTGAGAATTCCTAAGGCGGAGATGCTCAAGGACGGCCTGATAAGGTCGAATGGGAGAAAGAGAGTTTGAAAATGTAGATGAAATGACCTTTCTTTGCTTGGTCTGTCTTACTCTCTTTGATCAAAAATGAAATGGTTTCGCTATCGAGAACTGTTAAGTCTGAGATGGTGGGGTTAATGTCTGGATCGAATTTAGAGGATGTGGTGAGCTCTGAACATCTCAGAAACCCGAAAAACGCTAAAATTAACATGACGTCGAGTGTGGGGGCGGTACTGAGGGGCTGGTAGTTGGTGCGGAGGGAGGGGATACATTTGGTGAGGATGTCTAAAGTTATGGGTAGTCTGGAATCGGGACGAGTGGGCCGGGATCGTTGGATTCCTTTAATCAACATGGAGGTTTGAGAATTGCTTATTTCGAACATTAGCTTATGAAAAAATTGAATGCTGCTTAGGTAACCTTTGATGGAGCTGACTTGGAGGCCTTTGATACTGTTGAGAAAAGAGATGAAAGAGGTTATTGAGAGTAGGGAAAAATCAGGGAAAGGCATGCTTTTAAGAGAGGTGAAATGACTTAAAACATCTCCATGTGGTCACGTATGACTGAAGGGTTCTGGGCGATACCGCCTGGAGGATGGTATTGAGTGATTCGTCGAAGAGGGGTTTTAATGGGTGAGTTACGGAAATATTAGTTCTGAATAGTGAGGTACTGGAGTTGGGAATTGATCCGCCTCTGGTGCCAGCATCCTGAATTTCTGGAACAGAAAGCGAGACAGAGTCAGCAATTCTATTTTCTGAACCTGTGACATGTTTAGCAATTATTATGAATTGGTCGCATGCTGAGATCCATATTAATCGTCTTAGGAACGGCATGAGGGCGGGGGAATGGGAACGGCCTTTATTGACACACTGAACGACTGCTTCGTTGTCGCAGTGCACTAAGATACATTTTGAGGCCCATTCGTTTCCCCACAGAAAAGCTGCTACCACGAAGGGGTAAAGCTCAAAAAGAGCTGAGGACTGAGGCGAACCCTGCAGCTGGGTGGGCCATGGAGACGCGAACCAGTGGCCTTGGTAAAAACCTCCGAAACCGATTGAGTCTGTAAATAAATTGATATCGATAGGAGACGAAACGAGGTTGTTATGAAAGAGGGAAAGGCCGTTCCATTGTTTGAGGAACATAATCCATAACCTCAGTTCGTCTCGGCATTCTTGGGATAGGGAAATGGGGTCCTCGAGTGCATGGACCGAGGAAGTGAGTAGGAGGAGATGCGAGATGAAAGGACGACCTTGGGGAATAATACGCATGGCGAAGTTAAAATGCCCGAGCAGAGACAGGAGTTCGCGTTTGGAACAACGGGAGCTGTCGATGAGGGAAGCGGAAACGAGGATAATCCTATCGATCTTCTCTTTGGGCAGAGAGACTTGGAATTTGACAGAGTCTAGATTAATGCCGAGGAATTCGATGGATGTAGCGGGACCCATGTTTTTTTCCTGAGCGATGGGGATCCCTAGCTCGGAAAAAACCTTTTGGACTGTGAGGATGTGGGCGGCAGGGATTGCGTCGGGAGGCGATACGACTAAGAAATCATCTAGGAGGTGAATGAGGTGGGGAATGGAGTAATTATTTCACAGAATCCAGCAAACGGCTTCGGAAAGGATGTCAAAGATTTTGGGGCTGCTTTTGCAACCGAAGGTTAGGCGGACGGCAAAGTAATATTTCCCCAACCATCGTATCCCGAATAAATGCCATGCGTCCGGATGGATGGGCATCACTTTAAATGCGGAAGTGATGTCTAGTTTTGCAAGCCAGGCTCCTCGCCCTGCAATTTTGATCAGTTCTACTGCCTGTTCTATGTCGTGGTATCTGAGGGAAAATTCGTTGAGGAGAATCAAGCTATTGATGCTTGGAACCGTGGAGTTATGTGGAGACGACAGGTCGATGATTAAGCGTTTTTTATCCGAAGATTTTCTAGTAGCTATGCCGATGGGGCTGACGCAAAATACTTCGAAGGGGGGTTTATCGAAAGGCCTGATCATGAAGCCGGATTTAACTTCTTTCGCGATGAGATTGCTTACTACGTCGGGCTCAGTGTGTGCGGATTGGAGATTATTACAAATGAATTTTTGGGAAAGCGTGCATTCGACATGAGCTCCACCACAAAAACTGCAAATATGGAGGTAACGGCATCGCTGCCTGACGCATCTTCGCGTATTGAAAGCGAAACATGGCTGTCTAATATCCGCTGCATGAGCAGCTGGTTCCTGGTCTGTATAACCGACGGTTGCTGGTCTTGGAACGTAGCTGGTAGATTTCGAGGATGTGGGTTCTGAGCTTGATGTTGTGGAGGGATTGATACATGGGCAGGAGGTGGTGGAGTGATCGACCGACCTGCACACCACTCATGATATGTTCTTGCATCGTGTGAACACTCTACTGTGGAGATCTAAGTCGAGAGCGCCCCAGTAAGGGCATTGGTTCCACTGCGCGACTCGGACGGCGCTTTTTGCAGAAAATAGCTTGTGGTAAGTGAAGAAAAGCCCTCCGCCGTAGGACAACGCAAGCTCGGCTATGATAGCCAGGTAATCGTTGAGCTCGCGTCGTCTGTGGGGGAAGACTGAGCATATGATCTCTGTGAATCGACTGAAGGCTATGGAGAACTCAGGGAACGAGAGAATGAGAGATGACTGGGGATTGGGGTTTTTTAAGGTGACTGAAAAGTCCCCGCAATCTATCTGTCGGTTAGATTCAGAAGTAGGAAGGAGGGAAAGGAGTAGCGAGAGATCAACGTCTGCACCTGCTAAGATTTGCGCTCTGATGTTGTGAGCCACTTGCGGGGGTTCGGCGGCGATGGCGTTTACTGGGACGGGCATGGGTGTAGCAGTAAAAAGCGAGTGTTGAGGTTTCGCTTGGAGGAGAGTGTTGTATGGGGCTGGGGGCAGGACTGTATTAGGCAGTTAGTGCGGCTAAGCGTTAGTCTGGGTTGCGATCCCCGAGCAGGAAGGGAAGGAGCGTGCTGCATGCCTGGATAAGGAGGCCATGGTGGTCCAGCGCTTGCTTGGGCTATAAACCCCGAGCCGTAGGGCTGCAGAGCTGGGTGTGGTTGCCCGAGCGATTCTGCACCTGCTTGGGCGGGCCCCGAACTTAGAAAGGTGGGCGGCGGGGCTGAATGAGCCGGCCATTGCGGCCAAGCGTTTGCCTCGCCCGAACCTGGCCTAGCGCCGCTGTTTGGTGTCCTCGAGGAGATGGTCCTTGAGCTGGAGGAAGATGGAGGAGTCCGGTGTGGCGTGGCCGCAGGTTTGCTGTGTTTTTCCCCTTCTTTGGGGCTGGGGTGGATTTAGAAGAGAGGTTAGTGGGTTTTAGTGCGGCAAAGCGGCTATTCGCGCCTATTATTGTTTTCTTTTTTCTCGCTCCGTTTTCATTTCTCTCTCGCTCCGTTTTTCACGAGTTCATCAAACAACAGTGGTAAGTGGTAAGGAGTGGTAAGTGGTAAGTTAAGTTGGTATCATTCATCAATCACGGTGAGTAATGGCTTCTTCTCCTGCTATTGTTATTTGCACTGTCTGCCACATGTATAGTTTATCAATCTCTGTCGGCGATGAGGGATTCACATGTGATAAATGCAGGGAAATAGTTAGGCTGACAGAGAAGGTTTTAGAACTAGAGACACGCATCCAAACTTTAGTTGAGGATAGTAAGAATGTGAGGGCTGTAGATACTGCTTTGGATGTGACTAGCTCAGGGACTCCTGTACATTGTTCGGTTCCGGCATTAGCGCCTGTGCAGCAGGCAGGGCAACTGGGTGACTGTGAGGCAGCATAGTCGCGGGTCAAAACACCGCTCTTCCTTCCGTTCGATCAGAACATCAAACAGGTTCTCCCCACTCAGTGATGCACCCACTGAGAAACCTGGTGAAAGTGCTCTAGTTATTGGCGATTCTATTGTACGGAACGTGAAAATAGAGACACCAGCCACCATAGTCCATTGTTTACCGGGAGCCAGAGCGCCTGACATCTTGGCAAATTTAAAAGTGCTGGCTAATGCTAAACGTAAATTCAGTAAGATTGTTATCCACGCCGGCGCTAATGATGTTCGACTTCGCCAGTCGGAGATCACTAAAAATAATGTTAAAGAGGTGTGTGAACTTGCAAGTACGATGTTAGACACTGTAATATGCTCTGGCCCCCTCCCTGCTTACCGGGGTGATGAGATTCATAGCAGACTGTCATCATTAAATGGCTGGATGTCTAAGTGTGCCCGCAAAACAACATAGGTTTTATAGACAATTGGACGAGTTTTTGGGGCAGACCTGACCTGTTGAAAAGAGATGGTGTTCATCCCTCCTGGGGTGGTGCCGCTATTCTCTCTAGAAATTTGGCACATAGTCTTAGAGTTCATACTTGACTAACTGGAGCCCAGGTCAGGAAGCAGACAGACTGGCTAAACCGACCGTCTGCTAGCGCCGCCCACGTCACAGAAGTCAGTTAATTCTCAGCACATAGAGACTCCTTCACCTAGATATCACACTATAGAGATTGTGTCTGTTCCCCGAGCTAGAAGATACAGAAAACGTCAAAAACTATTTATGAGTAACCATTTAATTGATGTTCAACAAATAAAAAATGTTTACAATACACAGAAACAATTGATAAAACTTGGTTTACTGAATATCAGGTCCCTTTCTACAAAATAACTTTTGGTAAATGATTTGATTAATGATCATAACCTAGATTTGCTCTGTTTGACAGAAACATGGCTAAAACCAGATGAATACATTATTTTAAATGAGTCCACCCCCCAAGATTACTGTTACAAAAATGAGCCGCGTCCAAAAGGTAAAGGGGGAGGTGTTGCTACAATTTATAACAATATTCTCAGTATTTCTCAGAAGACAGGCTTTAAGTATAACTCCTTTGAAGTAATGGTGCTTCATATAAAATTATCTAGAGAAAAAAGTATTAATGATAAATCCCCCGTGACGTTTGTACTGGCTACTGTATACAGGCCACCAGGGCACCATACAGACTTTATTAAAGAATTTGCTGATTTTCTATCAGAGTTAGTGCTGGCTGCAGATAAAGTCTTAATTGTTGGCGATTTTAATATCCATGTTGATAATGAAAAAGATGCATTAGGATCAGCATTCATAGACATTCTGAACTCTATTGGGTTAGACAACACGTTTCAGGACCTACTCATAGTCGAAATCATACTCTAGATTTAATATTGTCACATGGAATTGATGTTAATGGTGTTGAAATTCTGCAGCAAAGCGATGATATATCAGATCATTATCTAGTCTTGTGTAAACTCCATATAGTTAAAGCTGTAAATTCAACTCCTTCTTATAAATATGGTAGAACGATCACTTCTACCACAAAAGACTGCTTTGTAAGTAATCGTCCTGATTTATCTCAATTCCTTAGCATATCCAACAGCTCAGAACAACTTGATGATGTAACAGAAACTATGAACTCTCTCTTTTCTAGCACTTTAGATACAATTGCTCCTTTACGCTTAAGGAAGATTAAGGAAAAGAGTCCAACACCGTGGTATAATGAGCACACTCACACTCTAAAGAGAGCAGCCCGGAAAATGGAGCGCAGCTGGAGGAAAACAAAACTAGAGGTATTTTGTTTAGCCTGGCGGGAAAGTACCCTATCCTACAGAAAAGCTTTAAAAACTGCTAGATCTGATTACTTTTCATCTCTTTTAGAACAAAACAAACATAACCCCAGGTATTTATTCAATACAGTGGCAAAATTAACAAAAAATAAAGCATCAACAGGTGTTGACATTTCCCAACAGCACAGCAGTAACGATTTTATGAACTACTTTACTTCCAAGATTGATACTATTAGAGATCAAATTGTAACCATGCAGCCGTCAGCTATATTATCACATCAAATAGTGTACTATAGATCCCCTGAGGAACAATTCCACTCATTCTCTACTATAGGAGTGGAAGAATTGTATAAACTTGTTAATTCATCTAAACCAACAACATGTATGTTAGACCCTATTCCATCTAAACTACTAAAAAGGTGCTTCCAGAAGTGATAGATCCTCTTTTGGCTATTTTTAATTCGTCATTGTCATTAGGATATGTCCCCAAAAACTTTAAATTGGCTGTTATTAAGCCTCTCATTAAAAAACCACAACTTGACCCCAAAGATCTAGTTAATTACAGACCGATCTCGAATCTGCCTTTTCTGTCAAAGATATTAGAGAAGATTGTATCCTCACAATTATATTCCTTCTTAGAGAAAAATGATATCTGTGAGGATTTCCAGTCAGGATTTAGACCGTATCATAGTACTGAGACTGCTCTCATTAGAGTTACAAATGACCTACTCTTATCATCTGATCGTGGTTGTATCTCTCTATTAGTTCTACTGGATCTTAGCGCTGCGTTCGACACTATCGATCACAACATTCTTTTGAATAGACTAGAAAACTTTGTTGGCATTAGTGGAAGTGCATTAGCATGGTTCAAATCGTACTTATCTGATCGCCATCAATTCGTAGCAGTGAATGAAGAGGTATCATATCGATCACAAGTGCAGTATGGAGTTCCTCAAGGCTCAGTACTAGGGCCGTTACTTTTCACGCTTTACATGTTACCCTTGGGAAATATCATTAGGAAACACGGGGTTAGCTTTCACTGTTATGCTGATGATACTCAGCTCTATATTTCTTCACGGCCTGGTGAAACACACCAAATTGAGAAACTTATGTAATGCATAGTCGATATAAAAAACTGGATGACGAGTAATTTCTTACTGCTAAATTCTGAAAAAACAGAGGTGTTAATTATCTGATCTAAAACCCCCACAAGTAATAACCTAGAACATTGTCTAACACTTGATGGCTGCTCTGTAAATTCTTCGTCATCAGTCAGGAACCTAGGTGTGCTATTTAATAGTAATCTCTCCTTTGACAGCCACGTTTCTAGCATTTGTAGAACTGCATTTTTTCATCTTAAAAATATATCTAAACTGAGACCTATGCTCTCAATGTCAAATGCAGAAATATTAATTCATGCGTTTATGACCTCAAGTTAGATTATTGTAATGCTTTATTGGGTGGTTGTTCTGCACGCATAATAAACAAATTACAGATGGTTCAAAATGCAGCAGCTAGAGTTCTTACTAGAACCAGGAAGTATGAGCACATTAGCCCGGTTCTGTCAACACTGCACTGACTCCCTACTAAACATTGTATAGATTTTAAAATCTTGTTAATTACTTATAAAGCCCTGAATGGTTTAGCTCCTCAGTACTTGAGCGAGCTCTTATCGCATTATAGTCCTTCACATCCGCTGCGTTCTCAAAACTCTGGCCATTTGATAATACCTAGAATATCAAAATCAACTGCGGGCGGCAGATCTTTTTCCTATTTAGCTCCCAAACTCTGGAACAATCTACCAAACACTGTTCGGGAGGCAGACACACTCTGTCAGTTTAAATCTAGATTAAAGACCCATCTCTTTAACCTGGCGTACACATAACACACTAATACACTTCTATTATTCAAATCCGTTAAAGGATTGTTAGGCTGCATTAATTAGATCAACCGGAACCGGGAACACTCCCCATAACACATGATGTACTTGTTACATCATAAAAATATTGACATCTACACTAATATTAGTCTGTTTCTTTCTTTCTTATTCTGTTTCTCAGTCCGTGTCTGGATCAGATGGTGGATTGGCGCCGGGAGATGATGTCTGCGGCCCAGATTGTCGGCGGAGGCCGGACCCCTGGATGAGCCCCGGGGACATAATCCCAGTGAAGACCTCGACTTAAAATACAATAAAACTAAAAATAAAACAAATAACTAAAAATATAATAAAATACCTAACTACATAATACTATTATTGTTAGAAATTGCAACAATATTACAATAGAAATATAAAACATTTAAAGTCTTAATTAAAACAATAAATAAACAATAATATCCTGGCCAGAGGAGAACTGGCCCCCCGACTGAGCCTGGTTTCTCCCAAGGTTTTTTTTCTCCATTCTGTCTCAGAGGGAGTTTTGGTTCCTTGCCGCTGTCGCCTCTGGCTTGCTCAGTTGGGGACACTTAATTTCTAGCTATTATCGTCAATTGGATTTCACAGATACTATTTAAACTATACTGAGCTAGACAATGACATCTCTGAACTCAATAATGAAATGCCTTTAACTGAAAATTGAGTGTTTAATCTTATTATTATACATTACTGACACTCTATCCTCCAACTTGATACTGTTAAGTGCTTTGACACAATCTGTATTGTTAAAAGCGCTATATAAATAAAGGTGACTTGACTTGACTTTAGATTCCTGTACAAGTCATATAATTCTGCTTTGGTCAACTTGCGTGGGGCCTGGATGTCAGAGTTTTTTTAGCACCTGCCTCAAGCTCATCACGGTCCATTTGTCTATTGGTGGAATCGTTGGCCTGGTGGACTGGTATGATGACGCCGGGGAAACGGGTGGTGTTCTCTGCCGGAGGTGATGAGTGAGGACTTCGGCGTTTTGAGAGGCGAGTGGCTGAACGAGTCGAAGGCCGCCCGTGAGGAGGAGACTGGGGCTTGATTGCATTGCTGCGCGGGAAGCAGTAGTCCTGGAACTGGTTGGTTGAGGCGTTGCGATCGGGGAGAGATGGATTCGTCTCCCGACGAGGAAGTATCACGGTGGGACATGGTGAAACAACGTATCTGACGTGCTCCTCCCGAACTTTGTTAATGAAACATCATAAAATGAAATCAGCATCTCCATAAAGCTTGTCACCAAAAGGAAGCATGAAGTGCTCTAAAATTTCCTGGTAGATGACTGCGTTGACTGTGGACTCCAGAAAACAAAGTGGACCAACACCAGCAGATGACATGGCAGCCCAAATCATCACAGACTGTGGAAACTTCACACTGGACTTCAAGCAACATGGATTCTGTGCCTCTCCACTCTTCCTCCAGACTCTGGGAGCTTGATTTCCAAATGAAATGCAAAATTTACTTTAATCTGAAAAGAGGACTTTGGACCACTGAGCAACAGTCCAGTTCTTTTTCTCCACAGCCCAGGTAAGATGCTTCTGACGTTGTCTCTGGTTCAGAAGTGGCTTGGTAGCCCTTTTCCTGAAGACGTCTGAGCGTGGTGACTCTTGATGCACTGACTCCAGCTTCAGTCCACTCCTTGTGAAGCTCTTCCAAGTGTTTGAATCAGCTTTGCTTGACTGTATTCTCAAGCTTGCGGTCATCTCTGTTGCTTGTGCACCTTTTCCTACCCAAATTCTTCCTTCCAGTCAACTTTGCATTTAATATGCTTTGATACAGCACTCTGTAAACAGCCACACCTTTCAGTAATGACCTTCTGTGACTTACCCTCTTTGTGCAGGGTGTCAATATTCGTCTTCCTATATCATTGCCAGTCAGCAGTCTTCCCCATTATTGTGGTTTCAAAGAACAAGAGATATCCAGAATTTATACTGTATGGATGGTAATTTATTGAAACTCAAATGTAAGTATTTTAATATTTTGAGATACTGATTTTTGATTTTCATGAGCTGTAAGCTCTAATCATCAAAATTAAAACAAAAAAAACTTTTGAAATGTTTTACTTTACATGTAATGAATCTAAAATATATGAAAGTTTCACTTTTTGAAATAAGTTATAAGAAAAAATTAACTTTTTCCACGACATTCTAATTTATTGAGATGCACCTGTATGTGCCCGCTGCAGTTTTGGCTGAAATCTCGAGTCCCTTGGACGGCGTGGACTTCGGGCTGTTGTGCATCGCGGTCTCCCGCGGCTGCATCGAAGCTCTGAGGCCGTGATGCAAAGATCTCTTCAGCCGGATGGGTTCCCCTGGGCTTGGTGACGTCATGTGTCGTGGTCATGACGGACGCATCGAATTGAGGCCGGGAAGCAGTGTGCGAGGGCATGCCGGCTTCGGGGCTGTGGTTAGAACCTCAGAGCCGGTGGCACATAAACTGCTTGGAGCTGGGAGCAGTGTTCTTAGCTCTAAAGGATTTTCGGCCGCAGCTGGAACAGCGGCATATACTGATTCGCACCGACATCATGTCTGTGGTTTCGTACATAAATCACCAAGGAGGCGTATGATCCAAGACTCTGTACAAGTATGCAGCGAATCTCCTGCTATGGGCGGACCGTCACTTTCTCCCATCAGAGTAGCGCACATCCCTGGTCTCCTGAACTTGGGGTGGACATACTTTCGAGGAAGGGTATTCCTCAAGGAGAGTGGAGGTTGCACCCCGAGTCGGTTCGGATGATTTGGACCCGCTACGGGAGAGCGGAGGTGGATCTGTTCACTACTTAAGTAGACTTAAGTGACTGAAGGCTCGATTGCTTCAGTCTGTTGACAGTTCGATTGCTTCAGTCTGTTGTGCTGCTGTGCGGTTTGTGATTGTAGCTCTGCTTTTTTATTGAATCTTTACCTTACTTTCACTCTGTTGTTTAAAGTGATAATATATAACTTAATTCCCACCTATTTCTGGTATTATCTATCAAACTAATCTGATCGTTCGCTTTTAAAACCGCGAGTGCAGCGCGTTAGCGTTCGCTAGCCGGATAGCTTGTCACTCGCGGTTCCATTCGCGTTGCTATTCGCGCCTATTATTGTTTTCTTTTTTCTCGCTCCGTTTTCATTTCTCTCTCGCTCCGTTTTTCACGAGTTCATCAAACAACAGTGGTAAGTGGTAAGTGGTAAGTGGAGTGGTAAGTGGTAAGTTAAGTTGGTATCATTCATCAATCACGGTGAGTAATGGCTTCTTCTCCTGCTATTGTTATTTGCACTGTCTGCCACATGTATAGTTTATCTATCTCTGTCGGCGATGAGGGATTCACATGTGATAAATGCAGGGAAATAGTTAGGCTGACAGAGAAGGTTTTAGAACTAGAGACACGCATCCAAACTTTAGTTGAGGATAGTAAGAATGTGAGGGCTGTAGATACTGCTTTGGATGTGACTAGCTCAGGGACTCCTGTACATTGTTCGGTTCCGGCATTAGCGCCTGTGCAGCAGGGCAACTGGGTGACTGTGAGGCAGCATAGTCGTGGGTCAAAACACCGCTCTTCCGTTCCGATCAGAACATCAAACAGGTTCTCCCCACTCAGTGATGCACCCACTGAGAAACCTGGTGAAAGTGCTCTAGTTATTGGCGATTCTATTGTACGGAACGTGAAAATAGAGACACCAGCCACCATAGTCCATTGTTTACCGGGAGCCAGAGCGCCTGACATCTTGGCAAATTTAAAAGTGCTGGCTAATGCTAAACGTAAATTCAGTAAGATTGTTATCCACGCCGGCGCTAATGATGTTCGACTTCGCCAGTCGGAGATCACTAAAAGTAATGTTAAAGAGGTGTGTGAACTTGCAAGTACGATGTCAGACACTGTAATATGCTCTGGCCCCCTCCCTGCTTACCGGGGTGATGAGATTCATAGCAGACTGTCATCATTAAATGGCTGGATGTCTAAGTGGTGCCCGCAAAACAACATAGGTTTTATAGACAATTGGACGAGTTTTTGGGGCAGACCTGACCTGTTGAAAAGAGATGGTGTTCATCCCTCCTGGGGTGGTGCCGCTATTCTCTCTAGAAATTTGGCACATAGTCTTAGAGTTCATACTTGACTAACTGGAGCCCAGGTCAGGAAGCAGACAGACTGGCTAAACCGACCGTCTGCTAGCCGCCTCACGTCACAGAAGTCAGTTAATTCTCAGCACATAGAGACTCCTTCACCTAGATATCACATTATAGAGATTGTGTCTGTTCCCCGAGCTAGAAGATACAGAAAACGTCAAAAACTATTTATGAGTAACCATTTAATTGATGTTCAACAAATAAAAAATGTTTACAATACACAGAAACAATTGATAAAACTTGGTTTACTGAATATCAGGTCCCTTTCTACAAAAGCACTTTTTGTAAATGATTTGATTAATGATCATAACCTAGATTTGCTCTGTTTGACAGAAACATGGCTAAAACCAGATGAATACACTATTTTAAATGAGTCCACCCCCCAAGATTACTGTTACAAAAATGAGCCGCGTCCAAAAGGTAAAGGGGGAGGTGTTGCTACAATTTATAACAATATTCTCAGTATTTCTCAGAAGACAGGCTTTAAGTATAACTCCTTTGAAGTAATGGTGCTTCATATAAAATTATCTAGAGAAAAAAGTATTAATGATAAATCCCCCGTGACGTTTGTACTGGCTACTGTATACAGGCCACCAGGGCACCATACAGACTTTATTAAAGAATTTGCTGATTTTCTATCAGAGTTAGTGCTGGCTGCAGATAAAGTCTTAATTGTTGGCGATTTTAATATCCATGTTGATAATGAAAAAGATGCATTAGGATCAGCATTCATAGACATTCTGAACTCTATTGGGGTTAGACAACACGTTTCAGGACCTACTCATAGTCGAAATCATACTCTAGATTTAATACTGTCACATGGAATTGATGTTAGTGGTGTTGAAATTCTGCAGCAAAGCGATGATATATCAGATCATTATCTAGTCTTGTGTAAACTCCATATAGTTAAAGCTGTAAATTCAACTCCTTCTTATAAATATGGTAGAACGATCACTTCTACCACAAAAGACTGCTTTGTAAGTAATCTTCCTGATTTATCTCAATTCCTCAGCATATCCAACAGCTCTGAACAACTTGATGATGTAACAGAAACTATGAACTCTCTCTTTTCTAGCACTTTAGATACAATTGCTCCTTTACGCTTAAGGAAGATTAAGGAAAAGAGTCCAACACCGTGGTATAATGAGCACACTCGCACTCTAAAGAGAGCAGCCCGGAAAATGGAGCGCAGCTGGAGGAAAACACAACTAGAGGTATTTCGTTTAGCCTGGCGGGAAAGTACCCTATCCTACAGAAAAGCTTTAAAAACTGCTAGATCTGATTACTTTTCGTCTCTTTTAGAACAAAACAAACATAACCCCAGGTATTTATTCAATACAGTGGCAAAATTAACAAAAAATAAAGCATCAACAGGTGTTGATATTTCCCAACAGCACAGCAGTAATGATTTTATGAACTACTTTACTTCCAAGATTGATACTATTAGAGATCAAATTGTAACCATGCAGCCGTCAGCTATATTATCACATCAAATAGTGTACTATAGATCCCCTGAGGAACAATTCCAGTCATTCTCTACTATAGGAGAGGAAGAATTGTATAAACTTGTTAATTCATCTAAACCAACAACATGTATGTTAGACCCTATTCCATCTAAACTACTAAAAGAGGTGCTTCCAGAAGTCATAGATCCTCTTTTGGCTATTATTAATTCGTCATTGTCATTAGGATATGTCCCCAAAAACTTTAAATTGGCTGTTATTAAGCCTCTCATTAAAAAACCACAACTTGACCCCAAAGATCTATTTAATTACAGACCGATCTCGAATCTCCCTTTTCTGTCAAAGATATTAGAGAAGATTGTATCCTCACAATTATATTCCTCTTAGAGAAAAATGATATCTGTGAGGATTTCCAGTCAGGATTTAGACCGTATCATAGTACTGAGACTGCTCTCATTAGAGTTACAAATGACCTACTCTTATCATCTGATCGTGGTTGTATCTCTCTATTAGTTCTACTGGATCTTAGCGCTGCGTTTGACACTATCGATCACAACATTCTTTTGAATAGACTAGAAAACTTTGTTGGCATTAGTGGAAGTGCATTAGCATGGTTCAAATCGTACTTATCTGACCGCCATCAATTCGTAGCAGTGAATGAAGAGGTATCATATCGATCACAAGTGCAGTATGGAGTTCCTCAAGGCTCAGTACTAGGGCCGTTACTTTTCACGCTTTACATGTTACCCTTGGGAAATATCATTAGGAAACACGGGGTTAGCTTTCACTGTTATGCTGATGATACTCAGCTCTATATTTCTTCACGGCCCGGTGAAACACACCAAATTGAGAAACTTATGGAATGCATAGTCGATATAAAAAACTGGATGACGAGTAATTTCTTACTGCTAAATTCTGAAAAAACAGAGGTGTTACTTATCGGACCTAAAACCCCCACAAGTAATAACCTAGAACATTGTCTAACACTTGATGGCTGCTCTGTAAATTCTTCATCATCAGTCAGGAACCTAGGTGTGCTATTTAATAGTAATCTCTCCTTTGACAGCCACGTTTCTAGCATTTGTAGAACTGCATTTTTTCATCTTAAAAATATATCTAAACTGAGACCTATGCTCTCAATGTCAAATGCAGAAATATTAATTCATGCGTTTATGACCTCAAGGTTAGATTATTGTAATGCTTTATTGGGTGGTTGTTCTGCACGCATAATAAACAAATTACAGATGGTTCAAAATGCAGCAGCTAGAGTTCTTACTAGAACCAGGAAGTATGAGCACATTAGCCCGGTTCTGTCAACACTGCACTGGCTCCCTACTAAACATCGTATAGATTTTAAAATCTTGTTAATTACTTATAAAGCCCTGAATGGTTTAGCTCCTCAGTACTTGAGCGAGCTCTTATCGCATTATAGTCCTTCACGTCCGCTGCGTTCTCAAAACTCTGGCCATTTGATAATACCTAGAATATCAAAATCAACTGCGGGCGGCAGATCTTTTTCCTATTTAGCTCCCAAACTCTGGAACAATCTACCAAACACTGTTCGGGAGGCAGACACACTCTGTCAGTTTAAATCTAGATTAAAGACCCATCTCTTTAACCTGGCGTACACATAACACACTAATACACTTCTATTATTCAAATCCGTTAAAGGATTGTTAGGCTGCATTAATTAGATCAACCGGAACCGGGAACACTCCCCATAACACATGATGTACTTGTTACATCATAAAAATATTGACATCTACGCTAATATTAGTCTGTTTCTTTCTTATTCTGTTTCTCAGTCCGTGTCTGGATTAGATGGTGGATTGGCGCCGGGAGATGATGTCTGCGGCCCAGATTGTCGGCGGAGGCCGGACCCCTGGATGAGCCCCGGGGGCATAATCCCAGTGAAGACCTCGACTTAAAATACAATAAAACTAAAAATAAAACAAATAACTGAAAATATAATAAAATACCTAACTACATAATACTATTATTGTTAGAAATTGCAACAATATTAAAATAGAAATATAAAACATTTAAAGTCTTAATTAAAACAATAAATAAACAATAATATCCTGGCCAGAGGAGAACTGGCCCCCCGACTGAGCCTGGTTTCTCCCAAGGTTTTTTTCTCCATTCTGTCTCAGAGGGAGTTTTGGTTCCTTGCCACTGTCGCCTCTGGCTTGCTCAGCTGGGGATACTTAATTTCTAGCGATTATCGTCAATTGGATTTCACAGATACTATTTAAACTATACTGAGCTAGACAATGACATCTCTGAATTCAATAATGAAATGCCTTTAACTGAAAATTGAGTGTTTAATCTTATTATTATACATTACTGACACTCTATCCTCCAACTTGATACTGTTAAGTGCTTTGACACAATCTGTATTGTTAAAAGCGCTATATAAATAAAGGTGACTTGACTTGACTTGACTACGAGCACGAATGCGCATTGCCCGCTGTTCTTCTCCCTGTCTCACTCCCCGCTGAAGGGGGACGCGCTGACATCGCACTGGCCAGCAGCCAGGCTGTATGCTTTTCCTACAATCAATATATTGCCACTGGTGTTATGCAAGACCAGAGAGAAGGGGGCTTCGGTGATACTAATCGCCTCAAACTGGCCAGACCAGCCTTGGTTCCTAGACCTGACAGAGCTGCTGGTGGCGCCGCCCTGGCCGATCCCCGTCAGGAAGGATCTGCTATCTCAGGTGAGCGGCTCGGTGTGGCACCCGAACCCAGAGTTGTGGAGCCTTCATGTGTGGCTGCTTCGGGGATATCAGAGGAGTTGAGCGCCCTGCATTCTCGTGTGCTCAACACGCTCTCGGAGGCACGGGCACCCTCTACGAGGCGTTTGTATGCTCTGAAATGGGGAGTGTTTATGAATGGTGCCGTAATGTTCATATCGACCCGGCTGCTTGCTCTGTGTCGGATGTTTTGTGTTTTCTACAGTACAGACTGGATAGTGGATCTCTACCATCCACACTGGAAGTCTATGTGGCTGCTATTGCCTTGTTTCGTTCCCCGCTGGGCAGGTAATCGATCGGTAGGCACGCGCTGGTGGTGAGTTTTGAGCAAGTCCCTTGAGGTGGTGTTAAGAGCTCTTTCACAGCTACCACTCGAGCCTTTAGCATCCGTTGATATGAAGGAGCTATCTCTCAAAAGTGCACTTCTTCTTGCCCCCTCACTTCGGCTAAACACATAGGGGATTTACACGCGTTTTCTGTGGACAGCGACTGTATTTGCTTCGGACCTGGTGACTGCGGCGTCACTCTCCGGCCGAGACCGGCTATGCGCCTAATCACTATCTACCAAGAAAAAAAAAAAAAAAAAAACTTCAGAGCGCAGACTGTTTCACTGTCTGCCCTGTCTTCTGAGTCATCGATCTCACGTGATGCGGACGCTCAGATTTTGGTGTGCCCCGCCAGGGCTTTGAGGATTTACATCAACCGTTCGGCCAGCTTTCGGCAATCTGACCAGCTTTTCGTGTGGTATGGTGGTTGTGCGAAGGGCCCGGGCCGTATCAAAACAGAGCCTTTCCCACTAGATTGGGACACTATCACGGCTGCTTATACGAGCCAAGGTTTGGAATGTCCGTTTCACATTAGGGCCCACTCAACAAGGGCTATCGCCGCCTTCTGGGCATGGTCGAGAGGTATGTCTATTCAGGATATATGCTTTGCAGCTGGCTGGTCTTCTCAGAATACCTTTGCCAGGTTTTAAATGCTGGACGTTCAGTCCTTGGCCTCCTAAGTGCTGTCGGTGAGTGACTGATTCATGTTTATGCTACCTCTATTCATGTGTGTTTGCTGCCTCACACAGTAATTACTCTGCGAAGCCCTTTATGCTATTGTTGTTGTCTGCCCTGTACTCAGTGCAGCTCCAGTTATTCAATGTCTAATTCGATTGGAGTACCATCATCACGTTATGTTTTCTGCTGCTTAACACAGTTATCTCTGTGTAGCCCCTCACAATGCTGTGTTGTTTTTGCTTCTGCCCTGTTTCTCAGCGCAGCATACGTTATTACTGACCAGATATGCAAATTTCGTATACCTGGGGTTTAGACGCTCATTGGCTTATCTCCACCTATCAGCTGCGAGCCTGCCTTCAAGCATCGCTATTGGTGGAAATTGTGTGTTCTATCTTCGCTAGTGTGTAACTTGTACAGGCTGTTCGTAGCCTCTCTCATGACGGGATTGAATATCGTTCCCATAACGGAGATTTCTCCGTGATGTCTCGTAAAAGCTCGAGAGGGAACGTCTCCGGTTACTATCGTAACCTCGGTTCCCTGAGAGTGGGATCGAAACATCACGGAGGTCGCCGTGCTCACTACTTGACCAGCTAAGCGGCGTTCAGTATCCGATTCTGATTTACTTGTCGCGTGCATCACATTTTATACTGCCTCTCAGCTTGTCAGTATTTGCATTCGATTTGCATACTTCGCGACAATTGGCCAGTCATTTGGACTGGCGTGAGCCAATAGGACTTCAGGAAAGGTTGGAAGGGAAGGAGTTACCATAACGGAGATTTCTCCGTGATGTCTCGTTCCTGCTCTCAGGGACCAAGGTTACGATAGTAACCGGAGACATTTTTCCCACTGATGACGACTACGTGGATGGCGCAAAGGATGTGCGGACCTCATCAAGTGCTCGAGCACCACCGACGGAAATGGTGGAGCGCACACGGAAAAACACAATATTCTCCTTTCATTTAAAAAAAATTTTTAAAAATCGATTGCAGCTTTCAGACACAACGTTCTTCTCATTTTAATAGTTAGTTTGAGGCTGTTTATGGCGTTATTTTAATGACAAGTGTCCAGAGCGGATTATTGTAATGTGAGAGCGCAACAAATGTCTCTGCTCGCAGGATTCTCTTCACTCTACACAACAGATGCACACTCTCTCTCTTGATCAGACATTAGGTAAACGTGTGCACGCTCAAAATTTATACTCTCTCCTGGGTGTGGGCAATGGGCATCCACCGGCAGAAACATAAACTGGCGCATAAGACAACGGATGTAATGTAAATCAGTATTTAAATAGCATAACAGTAGTAAATGTATCGGTCTTACACGTGTCCCGCATTGTCCCACAAAATCACATCTACTGTCCCGCAACAGATCTATTGCCAGGTGGTCACCCTAATAAGGAACCATACCGCCAAAGATAAATTGTGTTTCAATAAACTCAACATAACTTGCCAAAGTGGTCCTGCCTGAAATCGAGCGCAGCGGTCAGCTGACAAATCGCTCCAACCACTACCATTCTTCCATTAGACTGGGGATATATATATATACGTGGCATTACAGCCCGGTAAGTATGCTTAAACTGCTCGCAACCCTCCCTCCCATCTATATGTTTCAAGCATATTATTGTGCACCTTTTGGCTGTCGTCTTCTATTTGTTTCAGATTACCCAGGCTTTTAAGTCTTAATGCTAAGCTCTCGTATGTGCAAATTATTTAACGAGAACCCCCATAAGGAACCATACCGCCAAAGATTAATTGTGTTTC
The DNA here is from genome assembly GCA_027422415.1 of Schizothorax lantsangensis. Lineage (NCBI taxonomy): Eukaryota > Metazoa > Chordata > Actinopteri > Cypriniformes > Cyprinidae > Schizothorax > Schizothorax lantsangensis. The sequence continues at coordinate 1,306,113 of CM049854.1, forward strand.
AACAAACTCAACATAACTTGCCAAAGTGGTCCTGCCTGAACTAAAAATCTAGTCAAGAATCTTGGGGTGATTATGAAGACAGACTTTAGTTTCAATAAACATGTCAAAGCAGTAACTAAATCAGCATACTATCATCTCAAAAACATTTTAAGAATTAGATGTTTTGTTTCCAGTCAAGACTTGGAGAAACTTGTTCATGCCTTTATCACCAGCAGGGTGGATTATTGTAATGGTCTCCTTCCAAAGAAGACCATTAGACAGCTGCAGCTCATCCAGAACGCTGCTGCCAGGATTCTGACTAGAAACAGAAAATCTGAGCATATCACACCAGTCCTCAGGTCCTTACACTGGCTTCCAGTTACATTAAGGATTGATTTTAAAGTACTTTTACTCCTTTATAAGTCTCTCAATGGCCTAGGACCTAAATACATTGCAGATATGCTCACTGATTATAAACCTAACAGACCACTCAGATCATTAGGATCGAGTCAGTTAGAAATACCAAGGGTTCACACAAAAACAAGGGATCCGCTTTTAGCTATTATGCCACCCGCAGTTGGAACCAGCTTCCAGAAGAGATCAGATGTGCCAAAACATTAGCCACATTTAAATCCAGTCTCAAAACTCACCCGTTTAGAAGTGCATTTGTTGAATGAGCACTGTGCTACGTCCGAACTGACTGACTGCACTGTATTTTATTATAATCATTTTCTATTTTTAACTGTTTTAAATTCATTTTAAATCAATTTCTAAATCATTTTAAAAGTTCCCTGTTTTATTGTTGTGATTTTTTTTATTATTATTTTACTTCCTTTTCTGTAAAGCACATTGAAATACCATTGTGTATGAAATGCTTTATATAAATAAACTTGCCTTGCCAAACCACATGTACAGCTGATCATTCATATTTCAAGGTTTGCCTTACGCAAAATAAATGTTTTTTTTTTAGATACTTTCACATAATTAATTGATAGAAATAAATGGTTTTCATTGTTTTCAATTCAGAAATAGATACTGGGTTTAATGTTACACATAAATTTGTTTAGACAACGTCTGCATTATGACTTTTTCTTAATTTAATGTGTGATGCGTCATAATAACGAATGACCAACATGAGGGAAGGATCTTCTCAGGTTCACATGAAGCCTGCATTAGTGTTTGTCTGGTCATGTGATCTCAACATGTCTGTCCACATGCTTCGACCTACTCCACGTCAAATAAAACCACTTCAATTAGGACACGCATATGACATTCTTCAAAATTATCATTCATTTCTGTAGAGCTGGATATCTGAATAAAGATCAAATGAGTGAGTTCAGCTTTGAGAATGAAAACTGACCTGTTTGTTCCCCAGTATCTTGTTTCAGACTGAATACTTCTTCAATCCTGAAGTCTTCACTCTCATCTTTAATAAACACCATCTCTGTTTGTTCCTCAGTATCTTGTTTCAGACTGAATACTTCTTCAATCCTGAAGTCTTCACTCTCATCTTTAATAAACACCATCTCTGTTTGTTCCTCAGTATCTTGTTTCAGACTGAATACTTCTTCAATCCTGAAGTATTCACTCTCCTCTTTAATAAATGCCATCTTTATAAGTGTGTCACGTGGATCTCAGTCGCTTCAGCAGGAGTTCAGTTCTGTTTATGAATAAACATCAGAAAGTGTTTTATTTCAACCAAGGAACACCATTTTTCAAGTGTAAGTTCACTGAAGTTAATGTGCTCTTCTGTCTGATTTGTGGTTAAGGCTAGAAGGGATACAGCTGCAGCTAACGTTACTGGGCATGCGTATTTACATATTTTCCGAGCCAATAATATAATGTGAAACCTATAAAAATGGTTTTAAAAAGCACATGGCACCATAGTTTCATCACTTTAGAGTGTCGCCAGTGTTGCCAGATTGGGCGGTTTTGAATTTGATTGTGCTGGTAAATATTGGCTTGGGCGGGTGGACAAAATTTGGGCTGGTTTTAGGTCAGTTTGGCGGTTTTCAAAACATATAAATTGTATAGACTAATTGGTTAACAAACAAGCCCAAGTGTGCATATAGCCTACTGCATGCATCCAATCAGTCATCACAAGGTTACTAAACACACACGCACGCTGCAAAGAGACTGGTGCTGATGATGTTGACGTCGAGGCCGCACTTTTAGCCAATCACTAGAGATCAGCAGACAGACGTGATGATTCATGAGTGATGGGTTTTTAGCGCGATAAAGGATCTGATTTTGAATGTATAACTGTAAGTGACCATAATGCCTATATAAGTTTGATGGTAAAGAGTGGAGAGTGTTTTAACTCTCAAAACGTGAATTACACCTGTCGAGGGAGATGACACGAAGGCTATATCACTGCAACTCCTCCGAAATCAGAGCACAGTTCAATTATTTAATCAAAATCTATTTATATCTATAACGATCCTGTCTTTTATCTTTTAAACGGTCCAGATTGGTATATCCTTTAAAGATGCTGTTAGTTTTGACTGTGAAAAATTCTATATTATGTTCAATATGAACTTCAGACTTGTTCTGAGTGAAATTATAGTGCGAAACGAAAGTAAGAGCATTATTGTCGTTGTTCTTTTTTTTTTTATTGTCAGATTATCATACAGAATGAGTTTTGACTGTCATGGTGAGTGCACGAACGAGTGTGAAATACCTAACTAATTATGCTTATTCTGATCATTGGGCACTTTTTTGCATTTAAATTCTGACTGTTGACATTGAAAATGATGCATGTGTTTCTCGAGGGTATCTGTTAATATCTTGATTGCCGTTTTGACAGTGTCTGCTTGCATATTTTAATCATATTTGGTAGTTCTCTTTAATGTATTTGCCACGATTTGATCCATAGGAAATTTATCTAGCATTTATTTATATTATTTTGTCGTCATTATCTCGTTATAAGGAGTTAAAAATCAGCCTTGATTTACATTCCATCACATTATTTTGACAGTTAAAGTTTTGTGCGGTTTTTGTGAGCTTTTGGGCTGGAAATCGTCCATCCTATCTGGCAACACTGAGTGTCGCAGTGACGGTCTTTTTGCAGTAACCTGTCATAGTTTAATGAGAGGAAGATGACATGAAGCGACCCGAGGAGAGCTGCATTGTAAACAGATGAGCGCACATGTGCATATACAGCTCCCGATCGGGGCGAAGTTCACGGGATTGTGTCCACAGAATGATAGGAGCACACGTTTTAACATAGCATTGTATTATTTCACACTCAGCATTTAACTTCAGCACTGCAAGGGACATGACAGGTTTCTGGTACCAAAACAAGTACTTTAAATGAATACTTTAGCTTATTACCATTACCGTGACAGCCAACAACAACACAGCTTAACCCTCCGCACATATTTATATTTAGTTATATTGAAAAAGTTTCAATTCAGTCGATCTTTTTTACCCCCGTTTTAACATGCATTTCTATGGAGACTGTAGCTGTCGGGCAAGATGGCGGATAGCAGCGGGACGCAAAATATCTGCGTTCTGATCGCCTGTCAATCAAGCTCTTTGCGAACGGACTCGGAGTCTAAAAGCTCGGTTTTAGACTGAATAACGTACATGTTTAAACTGAGACTCTCCTTTTGAGTTACTCGATGCGCTTTACTCACAAAAATAACATTAAATAAACCATTAATACGTTACAGTCGTTATATAAAAAAGTTAATGTATCGCACGTAAAACTTTGAAGTCGAACCGTTTCTACACGTTAAATGTTTAACACAAACCTTTCTTCAGTCGAATCACAACAGATGCAGAAGCGCGGCGCATCCTCATGACGTCACATCACCATAGCGAAATAAAAGTCCTTCTCACACACTGCTGTCTAATGCATAGAGATGTACATAGAACATGATACAAAAATAATGAAAGAGTTGACAGAAATTGAGAGTGTAATCTATTGTTGAAAAACAATGTATGTGGTCCAATTAGGTGCTGAAAATATTAGGAAACTACTAGAGTGTGAGGTTTTGTCTGACAAACTGTAATATTTAGGTGAAGAAACTATTTCATACAGGTATAAATTAGATTAAAATACAAATGTGATAAAAAATAAACAAATAAATGAGTGTATGAGTACATTCTTGTGTCAGTATTGAAAATACATGAAAATAGGTTAAAAAAATAAAAAATTACGATTGGTGAGATTTGTTTTCATTACATCTTCATAATCTTTCAAGAATTATTGAAATTATTTGGACTGGTGGTGGTGCTTAAGATATTGTTTGACATTTAGTGTTTCTATAAAAAAAAGGGGGAAAAAATGATAAGATAACCAAACTACTACGAAGTCTACTACTAATAACAAACGCACTAAGGATTAATGAGCTGCTGGGCTCATGAATATTAATTCGTACTGGAACTGATTCGCTGAAATCAAAACAGGGATGATAATAGGTGAGCGCCGGCCAATGAGATTGTCGTTTGCGCAGTAGCTCCGCCCACTAACAGAGAACCCGGCAGTTCTTAAAAGCTGAAGAATTCCAAAGGAACTCCGTTATTTTGACACGAAAACACAACAAAGAATATCATTTACATGTAGCGCGTCAATTCTGCATGTTATGAAAGACTCTCTCAAGCAACGGCGAGTCGTGCGCTTCACACTAGACTTTACGGTACGTCAAATACAGCTACACTGCGCATCCATTCAGATGAACTGAAAAATTAAATTCTAATAAAATTAAATTCTAATAACATTATAACAAATTATAGTAACGGGTTATTTTGTTGTCAGTAACGGAAACGGTGTTGTAATGGGGGAAACAGTAATTTGTTTGATTACTCGTTACTGAAAAAATAATGCCGTTAGTAACGCCGTTTGTTTATAACGCCGTTATTCCCATCACTGCATATAAGTGTCGCGTCTTGAATTCAAATGGGCAAGCACTGCTTATTATCACTTCAATAGAGCAGTGAATTTGTGGAGCTCCAGTCGTTGTCAGCGCTATGCGGGCGGAGACACCGGTCCGTGTGGTCCAGCTGTTCTCTTGCGCTGCACGGTTAAAACAGGTAGTGCCGTTTCATCACTTGGCTTTTAGTGTTTGCTTCCCATGCTACAGTAAAGCCGAGGCGATTAGAAGATCCTGCTACTCTAGTGTAAACGAGTACAAAGACATTCTTATCGCTCATTTCATTTGGACTGAAATAGCGCAGACACTAAACAAGGATTCATCTTTCTTGTGCGCTTGTGTCAAGAGCTAATGTAGGCTACATGAATCCTTTAGTAGTAGTAGTAGTAGTAGTAAATTTATTGTCACATACACAATCATACAGAGTACAATCAGCAGTGAAATTCTTTGATTTTTAAGGAAATAAATGTAGCAAACATGAGGAAAGAGACGAGTATGATAAAAAAAAACAACCCCCAGACTGTACTCCTTTAGGGAGTACAGTTTGAGAACAGGAAAAAAAACACCTCAGCATAAAGCACATAATACAACATAGACACGCAACATGCAACAGGGGAGGTAATCCAGCTCTGTCAATCAGCCATCCAGACCGGCAGCCATTTTCCGGCACTAGTCGCAGACCCGCTTGTCAGGCTGGCGGTTTAAAGCGACGGAGGCGTTGGATCGGGGGTTTGGGAAATTGTGTGTGTATCTGTATCAGTGTTTGTGTATGTGTAATCAGCAGTTGTCTGAGGAATGGGTAGGAATGCAGAGAGCTTCTCCCAGCAGTGCTTCTCAGGGAAGATTTATCCGTAGCGGCCTTGGCCAAGGTCGCCGTGGCAGAGGGGAGCCGGAAGAGATAAGATTGAGCTTGTTTAGTCTTAGTGCGAGTAACCGCATTTCAAATTCACCAGTTACTCTTATTGTCCGTTCTGGTCTCCATCAATTTTTCTCTGCAAAGCCGTGAGCTTCTCCGTGATAGAATCCATGTTGCGGTTAAAAGTTTCAGTCTCAATGCTGACCGCTCTGCCCACTGCTTCAATCATGACGGGCAGCCTTGTGAGGCTTTGAACAGCTGTTCCCGTTTCTTAAACTTCGATAACCCAGGGCAAGCCTAATCCAATCAGCAGAAGACCTGTTATCATGGTTCCGAATAGATAAACATCTTCAAACGTCCCTCCGACCAAAGAGCCGATAGACATACAACCGCCACCTGTCGCCAGCAGCGTTCCATTGTATAGCCATGCCGGAACGTTCCGTCAGGGCCATTTGGTTCCCCCAACCTGAGCTTCTCTTCGAGAAGATTGGTGACAATTGCATTGAGAGACCAGTTATCAAATCCTCCATATTTTGAAGTTTTGAAGTTTTGA